>CM035848.1:305586909-305666945 GCA_020510985.1 Pholidichthys leucotaenia
GTCAAAAAGTGCATGGTCAAAGTTTGCGGCATCGTGTGCACAGATAAAAAGCAAGACTTTTTAAATGTGAGCCTGAGCAGAAAACCGTGGCTGAGCGCGTGTGTGAGCTTTCACTAATCTACATGAACAACTAATAAAAAAGGGAAAAGATTTTATTGCATACCTCCCTTGCTGTGGATGAGAGCAGCGACACGTCTGGTACTAGCCCAGCTGTCAATCTTCATCCGTGGAGTAGACTCGAGCCTGTGCGTCACAGAGGAACTTTTAGGATTAAAAATCAATACATGGCACCACCACAGGAAAAGATATCTTTGAAGAGGTATCCAAATGTATAACCTGAAATGATCTGCCTTGGGATTAAACTTGTGGGACTGACGACAGATGGTGCGCCCGCGATGTGCGGTCAAAAGAGTGGATTGGTCGGCAGGATTCAGGAGAAGGATGCGGGAGGAAGATGCAGGGTGAACTTACAGTTTATTATCACTGTATCATACATCAGGAAGCGCTCTGTAGCAAAGCTCTGCAAATGGAACATGTTATGAGCTCTATAAAGCGAGTAGTCAAACTTCATAAGAGCCCAAAGGTTTGAATCACCGGCAGTTCAAGTCTCTTTCTGGAGGAGTTGGATTCGGAATACAGAGATGTGCCTATACAACAGAGGTGAGATTGGCTAAGCAGAGGAAAAGTACTGAACAGATGTTTTGAGCTACGTGAGGAAATCTGTCAGTTTATGGAAAACAAAGGAAGGACACAACAGAGCTAGAGAGATAAAAGTTTTCTGTGTGAGCTTGCATTTCTGTCTGACATTGTGAGCCATCTCGATGTGCTTAACCTGCAGCTTCAGGGACGGGGCCACCTCATCCACAGACATGTACGCAGCAGTGAGGGCCTTTAAAACTAAGTTGTGTCTGTGGAAGACTCAGATGCTGCAAGGAAACTTGGGTCATTTTCCGTGCCTGCCCAAACCATGGTAGAGCAAACTTCTCCTGCGTGCTGCCTACGCACAGTTTGCTGAAAAAATCAACGCGCTCAGCGCCGAGTTTTCCCGGCGATTTGCCGACTTTGAGGCTCAGAAAGGGAGATTTGAACTGCTCAGTAACTCGTTTGCGATCAACGTGGAAAGCGCACAAACCAGCCTCCAAATGGAGCTAATGAACTCAATGTAATGACATGCTCAAATCAAATATGACTCTGTTGGTGCTGCGCAGTTTCCATGTTTCCTCCCGACACAATGCCTCCAATTACGCACCCAAGCTGCTCAGATGCTCTCAGTGTACGGGCAGCACATATCTATGTGAACAACCTGTTCTCTATGTGAGGTGAACAACAACACCTCACAGAAGTCGACTCACTGATGAAACACCTTCACTCCGTCCTGAGGATTTCCTCAGCTCAGAGCCTGACCCCAGACATTGATAAACTTGCATCTAAGAAAAGATGCCAGGGTATCTGGCTTAGACCAATGTGCCAGAGTAAATCAGAGTGTAGCAAACTGAGCTTGAATATATCTGTTATTTATGCACTTTTTCTACTGCAAGGCATGGTCTGTTAATAGTTGAAATGTTGGATTTTTTATTGAATGACATTATTATTTTTGGTTCTTTTTGTTGTTGGCTTTGAAAAGATTTACTTTAAAAAGGAACTTGAAAGGATACAGGGAGAGACATACTTTATTTATTATTTAAATAAGAAATGAATTCCACTGATGTGTCTTTTATTTCAAATTTAATTTCTCATGTGTTTGTAATATCAAGCTTTGGTTGTTCAGATTCTGTGTTTAAGCAAAACTAAAGTATGTTTCCATATGAAAAGGTTAAACATTACATATCAGTTGCAGTTAATTTTTCAATAAATATTGAGTTTGGCCCGAGACTTTACTTCACTGCTTAATTTTGGCCCACTGTGAATTTGAGTCTGACACCCCTGCTCTACACCATTTACACTGAGTTTAGATACTAAGTTGTTGTGATGGTAAATAAAAGTAAATATAAATATAATAAATAAAGTAAATAAAAAGTAAATAAAAAATATAATGTATAAGCATCCAAAGTGATAAAGCAAAATATTGGTAAAACTCAAATTAAACATAAAGCCTCTAAACTGAATGATTTGGCCTCTGTTCCCCTCATCTATTTAAAAATTAAATGTGGTTTATTAAATATTAGGTCTCTAACTCCCAAGTCTCTGTTAGTTCATGATCTGTTAATTGATCATCAGATTGATTAATTTCCCTTACAGAGACTTGGTTAGGGCAAGAGGATTATGTTGGTTTAAATGAATCAACTCCCTCTGGTTATTTAAACTGGACTGTCAAAATCCCAGAAGTTCTGGTCGCGGAGGAGGAGTAGCAACAATTTACCATTCCAAATTAGTAGTTAATGTAAAGCAAAAAACATGTTATAATTCCTTTGAGGGCCTGGTCCTCAGTATTGGGCACTTTAGCAATTTTAGGTTAAACCCAATTTTATTTGACATAGTTTATCGTCCCCTATCAACCTACTCAGAATTTTTATCCGAATTTGCCGATTTCTTAGCTGCTTTAGTGCTGAAATCTGATAGAATAATTATAGTAGGGACTTTAATATACATGTGGATGTAGATAGTGACTGCCTTAATGTGGCATTTAATTCAATATTAGACTTGATTGGGTTTTTTCAGAAAGTAGGAAATTCTACACATTACCTCCACCATACATTGGACCTTGTTCAGACATATGGCATAGAAATAGAAAATCTTGCAGTGTCTCCTCATAACCCTGTACTGTCAGACCATTGTCTGTTAACCTTTGATTTTACTATTTCTGACTATTTGGCTCCTAAAGAAAAATATTATTACAGTAGATGCCTCTCAGATGATGCTGTTACCAAATTTATGCATATTGTTTCCTCTATGCCATGTGTCAACACAAGGGAAATAAGCTATAGACAGCTTGCTCCTTCTGTAATTGATAACACGGTGGATAGTGTTACAGCTTCTCTGCATCAGACTCTAGACTTGGTGGCCCCCTTAAAAAAGAAAAAGTCTAATCAGAGATTTCTAACTCCTTGGTTCAACACAGAAACTCGTAGCTTAAAACAGAAGACTCGTCAATTAGAAAGAAAATGGCGCTCCACTAATTTAGATGAAATCTATTTAGCTTGGAGAAATCATCTTTTAATTTATAAAAAATCTCTTAGAAAGCTAGAACGAGTTATTACTCTGCATTAATAGAAGAGAACAAGAATAATCCCAGGTTTCTTTTCAGTACTGTAGCCAGGTTGACAAAGAGTCAGGACTCTGTCAATCCTAGCATTCCCTTAGAGCTTACTAGTCAGGACTTTATGAACTTTTTCAATAATAAAATTTCATCCATCAGAGATAAAATCAATCAGATTCTTCCCACAGTTAACTTAAATACTGTAACTACTACAACTCCTTCTATTGATGTCTGTCTTGATGAGTTTACTCCAATCGACCTTTGTGAGTTAGACAAAATAGTTTCCTCATCCAAACCTTCAACTTGTCTTTTAGACCCTATTCCTACCAGGTTATTTAAAGAAGTCTTCCCACTTATTGGTAGTTTTATTCTTCATATAATCAATTCTTCATTAACTTTAGGCCATGTACCGCAGGCTTTTAAAATGGCTGTAATTAAACCCTTACTCAAAAAGCCACGCTAGATGCAGGAGCTTTAGCTAACTCTGCACTGTGTGTGTTTATATATTTACATATTTATTCCGTCTAGCTACAATGCTCAGCACTGGGTGTGTTTATATTTATATATCTATATATTTATTCCATCTAGCTACATTGCTCCGCACTGTGTGTGTTTATATACTTGCATATTTATTCCACCTAGCTGCAATGCTCCGTACTGTGGGTGTTATATATTTACATATTTATTCCATCTAGCTACAATGCTCTGCACTGTGTGTCTGTGTGTGTGTGTGTATATATATATTTTATAGTAATATGTACATATGTATATTAGCTGCTCTTGCTTGCTTGTTTTTTTTCTTGCCTTCTGATTGTTGCTCTGAGTGTTGCTATCCCTGTGCTGTTGCAATCCTGGAATTTCCCCGTTTGTGGGACTAATAAAGGCTTATCTTATCTTATCTTATCTTAACTATAGACCAATCTCTAATCTCCCTTTCATTTCAAAAATCTTAGAAAGAGTTGTTGCTATGCAATCATTTGACCACCTGCAGGGAAATGGTTTACTTGAAGAGTTTCAATCTGGGTTTAGAATCCATCATAGAACTGAAACAGCCTTAGCGAAGGTCACTAACGGCCTCCTCATCGCATCTGATAATGGACTAGTTTCTGTACTTGTCCTTTTAGACCTTAGTGCAGCTTTTGATACTATCGATCATAATATTCTACTTGATAGATTAGAACACTATGTTGGACTTAATGGAACTTCGTTGCAGTGGTTTAGATCTTATTTATCTGATAGGTTCCAGTTTGTTCATGTCAATAATGAGTTTTCTTTCAACTCAAAGCTTAGTCATGGAGTTCCACAGGGATCTGTGCTAGGCCCTACACTTTTTAGTTTATATATGCTTCCGTTAGGCAACATTATTAGAAAGCACTGTATACATTTTCACTGTTATGCAGATGACCACACAATTTTACCTGTCAATGAAGCCAGATGATAGTAATCAATTAGCCAAGTTAGAAGCCTGTCTTAAGGAAATCAAAGCTTGGATGACTTGTAATTTCCTGCTATTAAATTCAGATAAGACTGAAGTCATTCTTGTTGGTCCAAAAAACCTTAGAAATTCCTTTCCAAATCAAACTTTCAGTTTGGATGCGGTTACTGTTTCTCTTAATAGCTCTGTGAGGGACCTTGGAATTATTTTTGATCAGGATCTGTCCTTCAATTCACATATTAAATTTGTTTCTAAGACTGCCTTCTATCATTTGCGTAATATTGCCAAGATTAGGAGCATCTTGTCTCAGAGTGATGCTGAGAAGCTGATCCACGCTTTTGTTAGCTCGAGATTAGATTATTGTAATTCTTTATTATCAGGTTGTCCTAAAACATCTTTAAAAAGTCTTCAGCTGATCCAAAATGCTGCAGCAAGAGTTTTAACAGGTACTAGAAAGAGAGATCATATCTCTCCGGTTCTGGCCTCCCTTCATTGGCTTCCCATAGAGTTTAGAATTAAGTTTAAAATCCTTCTTCTTACTTACAAAGTTCTAAACAATCAGGCTCCTTTTTATTTAAAAGATCTGATACTACCGTATTATCCTAACAGAGCACTACGCTCCCAAAATGCAGGATTACTTGTAATACCTAGAATCTCCAAAAGTACAATGGCAGGCAGAGCCTTCAGTTATCAAGCTCCTCTCCTGTGGAACCAGCTGCCAATCTGGATTCGGGAGTCAGACTCGATCTCTGTTTTTAAGAACAGGGCTAAAACCTACCTTTTTGATATAGCCTACAATTCGGGAGGGATCATGTTTCTCTGAACCCTCCCTTAGTTATGCTGCTAATAGGTTTAGACAGCCGGGGAACCTCCAGTAATGCACTGGGCCTCACTCCTTTCCTCACTCTCAATGAAATATTTTTTTTTGCTGGTCATTAACATTTGTTTGTTCGCTCCCATAGATTGAGTCCCCATCGTGCTGTTTGCTCTCTACATGTCTGTTCTTTTTTTCTTCTCTATCCCCTCACCCCCCAGCCAGTCGCAGCAGATGACTGCCCCTCCCTGAGCCTGGTTCTGCTGGAGGTTTCTTCCTGTTAAAAGGGAGTTTTTCCTCTCCACCGTCTCCAAGTGATTGCTCACAGAGGATCGCCTGATTGCTGGGGTCTTTCTGTAACTGTGGGGGTTCCCCCTACAGTTGATAGTGCTATGAGATGACTGTTGTTGTGAAATGGCGCTATATAAATAAAGTTGAATTGAATTGAATTGAATTGAATTGTTGTTAAAAACTATAAATTTTGTCTTACTTAAATTGAGCGTTAATTTGTTTGAATCAAACCACAGTTTAAGCTTTCCTAATTCCTTTCCGAGTGTATCCAAAAGTTGTTCCAAATTGCTTCCACTGCATAATAGATTAGTGTCATCGGTAAACAATATTAAGTCCATTTTTTCTGAAACTTTACATATATCATTTATATACATATTGAATAACAATGGCCCCAAAACTGAACCCTGTGGGACTCCACAAGTAACCTTCAGTAACTGTGAGTTTTTGTTACCAACACATACATACTGATATCTATTCTTTAAGTAACTACATAACCAGGACAGTGCTACCCCTCTAATACCACAATTTTGTAGTTTCTTTAATAATAAATTATGATCCACTGTATCAAATGCTTTTTTAAGATCCAGGAATACCCCAACTGAATACTCTTTATTTTCAACAGCAGTTGATATTTTTTCTATAAATTCCATTAGAGCAAATGCAGTTGTCCTCTTGTGCCTGAACCCATATTGCTGCTCACACAATAAATTATTCTTCAGTATGAAGTTGTCAATTCTCTCATAGAATATTTTTTCAAGTATCTTGGAAAATTGCGGCAATAGTGAAATTGGTCTATAGTTTGAAAGTTCCCCTCTGTCACCCGTCTTGTATATCGGAATTACTTTAGCTATTTTCATTGCATTGGGAAATATACCTGTTTGGAGAGACAGGTTACAGATATACGTCAGTGGTTTCACTAAGCATTCAATAATAGTTTTGACTAAGAGCATGTCAATGCCATCACAGTCCGTAGATGTTTTACTTTTAAACGATTTAACAATTTCAATGACCTCTCTCTCGTCTGTGTTCTTTATGAAAATGGAGTCTTATAGCAGTGTTATTGCTTATTGTATCACCTGTAGGTGCCGTAATGGGTATTTCTCGAGCCAAATTAGGACCAATGTTAACAAAAAAGTTATTAAATTCATCTGCAGATGAAGCTGCATTCACACTCTGAGTCGTTTTATTATTTTTTTAAAAATTGGTTGGGTAGCTTGTATTTCTGTTTTTATTTCCAAGAATATTGTTAAGTATTGTCCATGTATTTTTAATATTGTCTCTGTTTGGAGGTGATCCAAGATCCAAGACTCCATTTTCATAAAGAACACAGACGAGAGAGAGGTCATTGAAATTGTTAAATCGTTTAAAAGTAAAACATCTACGGACTGTGATGGCATTGACATGCTCTTAGTCAAAACTATTATTGAATGCTTAGTGAAACCACTGACGTATATCTGTAACCTGTCTCTCCAAACAGGTATATTTCCCAATGCAATGAAAATAGCTAAAGTAATTCCGATATACAAGACGGGTGACAGAGGGGAACTTTCAAACTATAGACCAATTTCACTATTGCCGCAATTTTCCAAGATACTTGAAAAAATATTCTATGAGAGAATTGACAACTTCATACTGAAGAATAATTTATTGTGCGAGCAGCAATATGGGTTCAGGCACAAGAGGACAACTGCATTTGCTCTAATGGAATTTATAGAAAAAATATCAACTGCTGTTGAAAATAAAGAGTATTCAGTTGGGGTATTCCTGGATCTTAAAAAATCTTGGAGGTGATCCAAGATGGCGCCCACAGCGGTCGACATGGTGCTTCGCTGCGCTCTTTGTTTGTTTTTGTTTGTCAATTGTGTGTCTGCTTGCACTTATACCCGTGAAGAACTTTTAAATATCAGGACTTTGACCCCCACGGACCTCCTCCCAGTTTTTCTAGCCCCTGCCGCCGATCTGGTTTATTGTTTGGCTCGGAAAGTGAGACGGCGGAAGAGAGGAAGACGAGCGGGCGCTCTCGTACGACTTCGCAGGAGAGGCTCGCGAACGGCGCTGCCTGGCATATTTCTGTCCAATACCAACTCTCTCTCTAACAAGGTGGATGAACTGAGACTGCTGATGCGTTTTAAGGACCTCGCCTCCTCAGCTGTCCTCTGCTTTACTGAGACCTGGCTCCGGGAAAATATACCGGACAGCGCGCTGCGCCTCGACGGCTTCCAGCTCTTCCGTGCTGATCGTGACACAGAGCTTTCCGGCAAGACCACAGGAGGCGGTGTCTGCTTCTACATCAACTGTAGCTGGTGCTGGTAACGGTAATTTCCAAACACTGTTCTCCTGCCTTGGAAATTCTTGTTATCAACTGCAAGCCTTTTTATTCCCCGCGGGAGTTTGCTTCTTTTATACTGATCGCTGTGTACGCCCCTCCCGACGCGGACACGCGCGAAGCTCAGCGCGTGCTCGCGGATCACATTCAACACACAGAGCGGATTTTTCCAGACTCGCTGATTATTGTGGCTGGCGACTTTAATCAGTGCAATCTGAGCCACGATCTCCCCCGCTACAAACAGTTTATTAAATGCCCCACCAGAGGAGAGAACACACTGGATCACTGTTACACCACAGTGAAAGACGCATATCGCGCTGTCCCTCGAGCTGCGCTGGGATTATCTGATCACGTGATGGTTCACCTCATTCCCACATACAGACAGAGATTGAAGCTCACTAAACCTGTTGTGAGCACTACGAAGATACGGACCAGTGATGCTGAGGAGAAGCTGGAAACGTGCATGGAAATATCTGACTGGGGCATGCTTAAAGGAGCCACGCATGATCTGGATGAGTACACGGACACTGTGAACTCATATATCCACTTTTGTGAAGAGAACATTCTTCCATCACGCACCAGGGTGAGTTACTCTAATGACAAACCCTGGTTCACAGCTAAGCTCAGACAGATCAGGAAGGAGAAGGAAGCAGCGCTGAAAAGTGGAGACAGGGACTGCTACAGGGAGGTTAAATACCGGTTTAACAGAGAGCTGAAGAGGGCTAAATCTCTATACTCAGAGAGACTCCAGCAGCAGTTCACTGCTAATGATTCGGCTTCCGTGTGGAGAGGACTGAGGCAGATCACCAACTATCGGCCTCAGGCTCCTAAAGGTCAGGATGACAAAGCCCTTTGTCAGAGACTGTCCCAACACTATGCCCGTTTTGACACCTCGTCATCTGTGTCCAACTCCCCCACTCCCTCCAGCTCCACAGCCTCCACATTCCCTACTTCATTAAAGGCACCCCCCCCACCTCCCCCCTCCCCTTATCATCAGTGAGCAGGATGTGCTCAAACAGTTCTCCAGACTGAACCCGCGCAAGGCCCCCGGCCCAGACGGCGTGTCTCCCTCCACCCTGAGACTCTGTGCGAAACAGCTGGCTCCTGTATTCACAGACATTTTTAACACCTCCCTTAAGTTATGCCACGTGCCATCCTGCCTCAAATCCTCCACCATCATCCCTGTCCCCAAGAAGCCACGGATCACTGGACTTAATGACTACAGACCTGTAGCGCTCACCTCTGTAGTCATGAAGTCCTTTGAGCGCCTGGTCCTGTCCCACCTCAAGTCCATCACCACCCCTCTCCTGGACCCGCTGCAGTTTGCCTACCGAGCCAACAGGTCTGTAGACGATGCAGTCAACCTGGCCCTCCACTCCATCCTGCAGCACCTGGACTCCCCGGGAACCTACGCCAGGATCCTGTTTGTGGACTTCAGCTCCGCATTCAACACCATCCGCCCCGCTCTGCTCCGGGACAAGCTGTCCCTGCTCAACGTGCCTGACTCCCTCTGCAGGTGGATCATCGACTTCCTGACGGACCGGAGGCAGCATGTGCGGCTGGGAAAGACTGTCTCAGACTATACTAGCATCAGCACCGGATCACCCCAGGGCTGTGTACTTTCCCCCCTACTCTTCTCCCTTTACACCAACTCCTGCACCTCCAGCCACCAGTCTGTCAAGTTGATCAAGTTTGCGGACGACACCACCCTCATCGGGCTCATCTCCAACGGCGACGAGTCCGCCTACAGGAGAGAGGTGGCCCAGCTGGCGTCCTGGTGCAGCAATAACAACCTGCAGCTGAACGCTCTGAAGACAGTGGAGATGATTGTAGACTTCAGGAAAGTCACTACTCCTCTGCCCCCCCTCACCCTCTCAGGCTCTCCCATCACCACTGCTGATTCCTTCCGCTTCCTAGGCACTACCATCACCAGGGACCTCAAATGGGAGCTGACCATCAGCTCACTCATCAAAAAAGCCCAGCAGAGGATGTTCTTCCTGCGGCAGCTGAGGAAGCTCAAGCTACCCACCAAGATGTTAGTGCAGTTCTACACAGCCATCATCGAGTCCATCCTCACCACCTCCATAACCGTGTGGTACGCAGGAGCCACTGCCAGGGACAGACTAAGGCTGCAGCGCGTCGTGCGCACTGCTGAGAAGGTGATCGGCTGCAAGCTCCCATCTCTCCAGGATCTGTACATCTCCAGGACCCGGAGGCGTGCTGGCCGGATCATAGCCGATCCCTCACACCCTGGTCATGTACTGTTTGCCCCCCTCCCCTCTGGTAGAAGACTTCGGTCCATCCAGACTAAAACCTCCCGTCACATGAACAGCTTCTTCCCCTCTGCCATTAGACTGCTGAACACTAAGTGACTCTCGTGCACCATGTACAGCAGCTCAACCAGACTCATGTCAATCATCACTGTTTTCTTCCTGCATTACCGACTGCACTATATAGTTCTCCACAGTATCTGCTGCTGGCTAATATGTATTTTAACTGTTGACCAGTATCACTTAATCTTATCCTACACTTTATTACATGTATAGTTTATTTCTCTTATCTTATCATGTTTAATGTTGCAGCATTGTACCGAGACAAATTCCTAGTTTGTGTACTACATGAACAATGGCAATAAACCTGATTCTGATTCTGATTCTGATTCTGATTCTAAGATAAGATAAGATAAGATAAGCCTTTATTAGTCCCACAACGGGGAAATTCCAGGATTGCAACAGCACAGGGATAGCAACACTCAGAGCAACAATCAGAAGGCAAGAAAAAAAAACAAGCAAGCAAGAGCAGCTAATATACATATGTACATATTACTATAAAATATATATATACACACACACATACACACAGACACACAGTGCAGAGCATTGTAGCTGGATGGAATAAATATATGAATATATGAACACACAGTGCAGAGCATTGTAGCTAGATGGAATAAATATGTAAATATATAAACACCCACAGTACGGAGCATTGCAGCTAGGTGGAATAAATATGCAAGTATATAAACACACACAGTGCGGAGCAATGTAGCTAGATGGAATAATATGTAGATATATAAATATATAAACACCCACAGTACGGAGCATTGTAGCTAGATGGAATAAATATGCAAATATATAAACACACACAGTGCAGAGCATTGTTGCTAGATGGAATGAAACAGCATAACCGTCTACTTAGTTATCCTACATGGTATGATTATGTGCCCATACATATTCTCACCCTCCATAGCGACCGGTATGTTCCTAGTTGTATGCCGGAGAGGACCATTGTGTAAGTCTATTGCATCTTTTGCATTCAAAAAACTATTAGTTTGTTACGTCTTTTTGCTATCTCTGCGAGCAGCCCTGCTTAGGTTGTACAGTCTGACAGCCGTTGGTAGGAAGGACCTACGAAACCTCTCGGTTGTGCACCTGGGATGATGTAGTCTGCTGCTAAATGAGCTCCTCAGTGCATTCAGTATGTCCTGCATAGGGTGGAACTCGGACTCCAGCAGAGATGACAGTTTAGCCACCGTCCTTCTCTCTCCTATCTCCTCCATCGGATCAAGGCGCTGCCCCAGGACAGAGCTAGCTTTCTTAATCAGTTTGTTCAGTCTCTTCCTATCGGCTGCAGTAATGCCACTGCCCCAGCAGACCACTCCAAAAGTGATGGCTGATGCCACCACCGTGTCATAGAATGACTTCAGCAGCGCCCCTTGTACACCAAAAGACCTGAGTCTCCTCAGCAGGAACAGCCTGCGCTGTCCCTTCTTGTAGAGTGCATCAGTATTGTGTGACCAGTCTAGTTTATTGTTCAGATGAATACCCAGGTACTTATAGGATGTCACCATCTCGATGTCTGTTCCCTGTATATTTACTGGTACTGTGAGGGGCTGCCCATGCCTGCGGCAGTCCACCACCAGCTCCTTAGTTTTCCTCGCGTTGATCTGGAGGCAGTTCCGATGGCACCAGTCCACGAAGTCCTGGATAAGCCCTCTGTACTCAGCTTCATCTCCATTGGAGATGAGGCCAACGATCGCAGAGTCATCAGAGAACTTCTGTAGATGGCAGTGTGTTGTGTTGTGTGAGAAGTCCGCAGTATAAAGAGTGAACAGGAAGGGAGCCAGCACCGTTCCCTGGGGGGCCCCCGTGCTACTGATGATCGTGTCGGACACACAGTCCCGGGTTCTCACAAACTGAGGCCGGTTCGTGAGGTAGTCCAGGATCCATGATGACAGGTGCTGGTCCACCCCTGCGCGCAGCAGCTTGTCCTTCAGGATCATCGGTTGGATGGTGTTGAAAGCACTGGAGAAGTCAAAGAACATGATCCTCACCATATTCCCGGGCTTCTCCAGGTGGGACAGAGAACGGTGAAGGAGGAAGATCACCGCATCCTCCACCCCAATGCCATGCTGGTAGGCGAACTGGAGTGGATCCATCGCTGGTTCCACCAGGGGGCGGAGGTGAGCAAGGAGCAGTCTCTCCAGGGTCTTCATCAAGTGGGACGTCAAGGTCCAGGACAATCACCTTATTTACCATCCTAAGGTCGACACACGGCCGGATGCCACCTGTCTTTTTCCTGGCCACCACGATGTTTGATATTCAGGGTGAAGCGTCCACCCTCTCGATGACGCCAGCTTCAAGCAGTCTGCTCAGTTCTGCTGAGACATCATCCCACAGAGCGAGGGGGAGCCGCCGTAATGCTTGAATTTTTGGTGTTACGCTTGGATTGATGAGCGAGCGGTGGGAGAATGCCTTAATGCATCCAAGGCCCATGAACAACGCCGGCCAGCGGACACGCCATTCGGGAAACATTCTCAGTACCGTTGAGCCCTCTGGGTCCGTGATGAAGAATCCCAGTTCACCCAGCAGATCTCCAGCAAGTCACCCCCCTGGTGTGAAACCTCAAAGGTGAAAGTGGGAACAATCTTTAACCCACATTTCACCGAGAAGCTGACCGTGCCTGCCATTTCAATTTCGGCGTGACTGTACCCAAACATTTTCATCACCCCTGCATTGATAGTTTTGCTCGGGAAGCATCTTTTCAAAGTAGCCATACTTAATATGGACTTACCAGCTCCTGAGTCCACCATAAGCAGCACATCAACTCCATCCAGCTGCAGGGACTTTAACAGTCCCTTCTTTGCTCCTGCTACACACATCTGCGTCGTGCCCTCAGGCTCCGCCGCCAATGGCTTAGTAATGATAGTGCAGGCCCTGTCCCACACCACAGTCTGCTGCCTTTTGGGGGTCCACCCTGAAGAATTAGCTACGTTGCTAACAATCAATCAATCAATCAAAGACTTTATTCCAGACTCAAAGTCCATCAAGAGAAAAGTAAACAAGTAAAGTAAAAAACAAGACAGTTGAAATAATCAAAAAGTTACAAGAAACACTAAGACATAACTGCTTAAAGAAGTACAAAGACAGTACAGACTTTAAAAAGACTTAAAAAGACAACTGTACCAGTGCCTTCTAAACTGTGACTGACAGCGAATAGAACTGAGCTTAATGCTAGACATGACTTGAATGATTTCATTTCTAGATACATCAAGCCGACAGATGAATTTATACATAAAATTCCTTATTACTGCATGCAGAGTATTTACACGTGATGAGACAAATAACTCGGAAGCACTGCACCATCCAGGCTTTTTGAGTAAAATTCTTAAGGCATCATTGTAGGCAACCTGTAATTTCTGCATACTTAGTTTCCTATAATTTATCCATAAATGAGCAGTGTATAAAGGTGTACAATAGGTTTTAAAAAGAACCAGTTTCACCTCATCTGAACAAAAACCAAATCTGCGTGCAAGAATATTTGCTTGCATGTAGATTTTGCAGCGTTGTCTGAAAATATCATCATCATCAGTCATTCTATCATTAATAACATGTCCCAGATATTTAATTTTATCCCTGACAATTAATTCCCTGTCTGCCAATTCAAAGACAGGGAATTTCATTAACAAATCTTCTTTAGTGCGGCAGATCAGTACACAACTCTTATTTGTATTATATTTTATGTCATTTTCCTCTCCATAAGCACTACACACTCTTAATAACTCCTGAAGACCAGCACTACTTGGACTGAGAAGAACTAGATCATCAGCATACATAAAATGATTCACTAACTTATTCCCTATTAAACACCCAGTTTTACAGGCATTCAGTTGCTTGGACAACTCATCCATGTAAAGATTAAATAGAATAGGGGACAATATACTGCCCTGTCTGACACCACTGCTCACACCAAATGGTGATGAATGACTCTTCCCCCATTTCACCAGCATCTTCTGATGTGCGTACCAGTATATCAGGATACGTACTAAGTACTTGGGAACCCCCATCAATCATTTTCCTAAACAGTATCCTGTGATTAACACGATCAAACGCCTTGGAGGCGTCAATAAAACACAGAAAAACTGAAGAATTTTGATTTCTGTACTTATTTATAATTTCTTTTAAAGCATATATGCACAGATCTGTTCCATGATGGGGTTTGAATCCAAATTGATGATCAGTAGATTTGATGAATACATTTAATTTTTCAAACATGATTTTTTCCAGTACTTTAGATATTATATTGGCTAAAGCTATGGGTCTGTAATTATCCAGGCTACACAGCTTGCCAGCTTTATCTTTAATGACTGGTACCAACACAACAGACAATAATGATTCTGGTAACATCCCATGAATCATGAAGCTGGTGAAACAGATTGCAAGAAGAGGAGCAATTCTTGAGCTAGCGTATTTAAGATGCTCAGCAGAAATACAGTCTAAACCACTCGCTTTGTTATCTGATAGCTCTCTAATGGCTTTGATCACTGCATGAGTGTCAATCAGGAGCGAATCGTCCCTTTCTACTTTCCCTACCTTGTACGTTTCATCCTTAGTTGAATTAAATAATGAGTAAAAGTGTTGCCGCCATAGATCCACAATATTTTCTGTACCTGAAATGCCTTCCAAGGTACAGGGCAAAGGCGTTTTACTGTTACTAATCCGTCTAAGCTCCTTCCAAAATTCTGTGACATTCTTATCTAACAATTTCTTGGCCAGGGAATTACTTCTCATTAGCTGCTCATTTTTAGAGATATGACGAATAGCATACTTAAACTTAGCATTTGTACATTTCTTCATCTCAAATTCTGGCCCTTGTCTGGGTCTCCCAGCCACCACCCAGGCTTTATATGCTTCCCGAGCTTCAGAATAAGGCACAGCTACGGCCTCATTCCAGCCAGGTCTAACCTTATGAGTTTTACGTATTTTCTTATAATAAGGCTTGCTGTCCTTATACAGGGAGTTAACTATAGCATTGTACAGACTACAAAGGTCCTTCTTATGTTCAATAATGCTACAGTTCACATCGCTGCACATTACAGCATCTCTAGGAAGACATATTTTACTCAAGGATTTATCTGTACGACCACAATATTCTACAATTTCTTCCTCAGAAAGAGTGTCCCAGTCTAATTTTCCCACCTCATCCTGACTGACATTTTGATAAAGTGCAGGTAGACAGTCAACATTAATTATCATCTCAAACGGTATATGATCAGACATTGCTAACCCATAATAAATACTCATGCCACCCAAAGAAGCATGTGCATCACCAGTGCTGATGCAGTGATCGAGCCAGGACGTAGTGTGCCAAGCCTCACTTATATAGGTATAGCTATCAGGAGGCATTAGTACCTTACTTGACAAGATTAAGTTGTTCTCATAGCAAAAATGATACATATGTTTTGCAAATAAGGAGTCAGTGTCAGATATGTCTGCATTCAAGTCCCCCATAATAAAAATACAAGTATTATTATAGTCTTGCATATAAGAATTAATAAAGGCAAGCTTATTTAAATATTCATCCTCATTCTGTTGACATTCAAATGGCGTATATACATTGATAATAAGGAATTCCTTATCATTACAATTAAACTGCACACCAATACACCAATCTACACCAAGTCGGACCACTTTTATCAAGGAGTCCAGCTTCTTCCTCCAGAGAATAGCCACACCTCCAGGTATCCTCCCCCTGATAGTCCCCTTGCTGAGGTCAGTTGTAGACTCCCCAGCACCATGGAAATCAGGGTTAAGACAGTTCAAACGTTCCAAGTCTTGTGCTGAAAGAAACATCTCCTGAAGGCACAAAATATCACAATTGTTCAATAGATTGTCAATAACTAACCGGCGAGCTTTCTCCCCAGCACTTTGCCCCAATTTAAGGCCACGACAGTTGTAAGACATGACCTTAATACCCATCAAAAAAGGAGGAAGAGTTAAGAAAGATCGCCATCATGCGTGGGTGTCCGCATATTCTCCACAGCAGCCGCTCCACTAGCTCCAGCCCTCCCAGTCCCCCAGGGCTCATAATATTGCCGCACCAATGCGTCCTCTGACCAGAGCTCTGGCTAGTACATGTCCCCCACCTCAGAGCATTCCGCCGTCACTTTAAATGAGCCAACCCTGCCGTTCCCAGTGAGGATTTTCTGACATAAAACTTCTCGTCCAAGCTTATCTTTAAGATATGCAGATAAAGTGTCAGCTTCCAAATCACGATGAAAACGGGTAGCAAACACACTCACCGTCTTAGTCCGAACTGTTTTAATATTCCCAGAGCCCGTACCCACAACAGGGGCCGCGTTGCTGCCTTTATTCCTGCGGCTGTTTGAAGCAGAGGATGGCTTGGGTTTATCCGCAGCGCGCTCTGATCGTCTTCGTCCCTTTTTCACAACTTGACTCCATGTTTGAGATCCTGGTTCAGAGGCTACTGTTCCAGAATTTTCTCCGGTTATAGGCTGATCCACCGGCTCCGAATTCACATCCAGAGCCTTCTCTCCAGCGGTCAAGTGAGATTTCCGTGTGTCTCCAGGTCTTGAGTTGATCGTCAGGCAGGCCCCCTCCATCGCTTCGACATCAGCGGGGCTGGCAGGCCCTCCCAGGGCGGACGCTTCCTTATCCACGGCTCGTGCGGCAGACTGCTCCAGGCCACTTACACGACGGGCAATATCCGAGGTTATCGTGCGTAGATCTTCACTGGAGCTAGTCTGTAACAGCATGGTTTGTTTCATGGCACAAACCTCTGCACGTAGCTTCTCCATTCTCCTCAGGAGACTTGAGCAGTCCAGGCTGGAAAATGTAACCAGCGGCAAATCATCCAGGTAATGAGAGACGAATCTAGGTAGTTTTTCACCACATTCATTCATCACCTTAAGGCAGCTCTTTAAATTATTTACATCTTTCTGGGCCCCCTTGTGTGTAACATACCTCTGTGTAGTGGGGCAGAGCTCAAACAGGACTTTTTTCGAGGCCTCAATCCACTCAGAGTCAAAAGTACTTGGGGCCAATAGGACGATCTCATCCTGACTCAGAGTCTTAATTTTCACTGCAAGGAAATTTAGCAGCTCATCCTCAACAATTATTTTCCCCTCAGCAGTTTTATATACTTCAGGTTTTAAACGAGACCGTTTTACCTCAGGGGCTTCCATAGAGCCATTCCAGCCAGGACGCGTGGATTCCGCCATCTTGTGCCAGCTTGTTTCACCGTCCTTTTAATCCACTTTGTGACCAGAAACGGAATCAGGACCTTCTCCGGTCAGCTTAGTTGTCTCACAAATATTCCTCACATTTGCTGGTGTCCAACAGAAGACTTTAGAGCAGTTTTACCAGGAAGTCTCAGTTCAGGTCGCAGAGCTCCTCCAGCAACAGTCAGGCTTGGAGGAAAAACTTGAGTAGCTATGCTCTCTTTAGCTATTACCGGTAGTCCCAGCTGGATGGTGGACTCAATCTACCTAATCAGTTCAACTGTGGAGAATGTGGAAGGACGAGGCTGAGTTTATTTCACAGGTCAGGTTTATTCACATTCTCCAGCATCATCCAAAAGCAGAAAGAGGGAGAATCCCCCAACATCTGTCCCCTTTATACCCAGGATATCAACACACACAGTCACATGGCACTTAATCCCCAGTAACAATGTAACTTCCTCCCGATCTAAATACCCCCCACCTTCAGTCTCTGGCTGCTGGACGAAATCTCCCAAGGCTGTCTCTTTGCATGCCAAAGACTAAACTTTCACATCCTCGTGTTATCTCCAAAGCAGCTCAGTCCTTTGTTCCGTCTCAGATGTGAAGCCTAAGGTGGTATACGTATGAATCATACAGTGATATACATATGTGCATATATGTGTCCCACATGACCCTCCCAAACGTCTAAGATGGAACAACGTAATAACAGTCTGCAAGTCATGGTGAAATTATTACACGTCAGTCCATGTGTCGCTTGGGCCTCAATCTCCTCCCATATCTGCTGTAAGCGGGCTTTACCACTTTCGCGGCACCCTCCTGCTGGGGAGCTGCTGTCTGAGGATGAGAACTGTTAGTCAATCCCTGTGGGTGTTCTGGTGAATGCTCCTTAGGGGGTCTGCCGCGCCGAGGAGCCGTAGCCAACAGCACATCCTCGTCGGCCAACACAATGGCGGGTTTGAGTCTGTTTATGCCAATCTTTTCTTTCCTGTCCCCCAAATCTAGCAAAAAATGCTTATCCCCTGTTTCCAGCACTCTAAATGGTCCATAATAAGGCGGTCGCAACGGTGGGTGATGCGCATCGTGTCTGACAAAAACAAACTCCGTATTTTTTAGAGCCTTAGGCACAAAAAAGCGCGGAAAACTGTGGTGAACGGGGCCGGGCAGCACGCCCGCTTCCGTGCCGCTCTGCAATCGCTGAGCCGGGAAACATTCTGGAGCAGGATTATCTGGGAGAAATTCCCCGGGTAGCCGGAGTGGCTGTGCAAAAGCTAACTCAGCTGGGGAGGCTTCTAAGTCCTCTTTAGGTGCAGAACGCAACCCCAGTAAAACCCATGGTAGCCTGTCCACCCAATTTGCATCCGTAAGCGACGCTCTGAGGGCCGCCTTCAATGACCTACGGAAACATTCGCATAACCCATTAGCCTGCGGGTTGTACACGGTAGTGCGGTGGATCGTTACCCCCAGGCTGCGGGCCATCGCTGATCAAAGCTCGGAAACAAATTGAGGACCTCTGTCAGACGTAATGTCCGATGGAACTCCAAAGCACACTGCCCATGCCGTTAAAAACGCGCGTGCCACCTCCTCGGCTGTGGTTGACGACAGTGGGACCACTTCCGGCCAGCGCGTGGTGCGGTCCACCACTGTCAGAAGGTGTGTGCACCCCTGTGACGGCGGGAGGGGGCCAACAAGGTCCACATGCACATGATCGAACCTCTTAGCCGGGATGTGAAACAGCTCCAAGGGAGCTCTCGTGTGTTTGTGTACTTTGGCTCGTTGACAAGCCATGCAGGCTGCTGCCCACTCTCTAACTTGCTTGCGCAGGCTCGGCCATACAAATTTCTCTTCTACCATTTTGACCGACGCGCGCACCCCTGGGTGCGCCAGAGAATGAATCGAGTCAAAAACGTGGCGGCGCCATGTGGTCGGCACCACTGGGCGCAGTCGACCCGTGGAGACATCGCAGATTAGGGGGGGCATACCATCTTGCAACACCCTGTTCTCCAGCCTTAACCCTGTTGGTCCAGACTGGAGCGCGCGCACGTCCACGTCGCTAACCTGATCCGCGGCCATGGCTGCATAATCTATCCCTACGCGGACTGGGGCCGCGCGCACTTCCGCGCCGCTAGCCTGCTCCGCGGCCATGGCTGTATAATCTATCCCTACGTGGACTGGAGTCGCTACGGCGCGCGGGAGACAGTCTGCTACTACATTTAGTTTACCCGCTACATGCTGAATATCGGTAGTAAACTCTGAGATTGCAGCCAGCTGTCTCTGCTGCCGGCCTGACCACGGTTCTGAAACCTTGGCCATCACGAAAGTCAGCAGCTTGTGGTCGACGAACACGGTAAAACGGCATCCCTCCAGCCCACATGTGTCAAACTCAGGCCCGCGGGCCAAATTTGGCCCGCAGTGTAATTATAATTGGCCCGCGAGATCATATCAAATGTGCATTAGAGCTGGCCCGCGGTATATACTGTACCGCTAATACTACAAATCCCACAATGCTTTGCTAGTATGTTGGCGCGCAGTCGAAACCGGCAAGCGCTCCTTTTTTCTGTTGACAGTCATTGACAACCATGCTCCAGTCACATCGGACAAATTAATTTCACCCTCCACAAAAATGGCCAAACGAAAGATGGACAACAGGAGCTTTCAAGACAGGTGGGAGGCAGATTATCTGTTCACGAATATAAAGGACAGACCTGTTTGTCTTGTGTGCGGAGCTAACATGGCTGTAACAAAAGAATATAACATAAGAAGACACTATAAAACAAAACATTATGAAAAGTACAAGGACCTGGACGTAAAGCAGAAGCTGCAGAAGGTGGAGGAGATGAAAAGAAGTCTGGTTTGCCGGCAGACTATGTTCATGAAAGCAAAATCAAAAAGTGAAGCTGCTGTAAAGGCCAGCTTTATTGTGGCAGCAGAGATAGCAAAATCAGCCCGGCCCTTTAGTGAGGGAGAGTTTGTCAAAAAGTGCATGGTCAAAGTTTGCGGCATCGTGTGCACAGATAAAAAGCAAGAATTTTTAAATGTGAGCCTGAGCAGAAACACCGTGGCTGAGCGCGTGTGTGAGCTTTCCACTAATCTACATGAACAACTAATAAAAAAGGGAAAAGATTTTATTGCATACTCCCTTGCTGTGGATGAGAGCAGCGACACGTCTGGTACTGCCCAGCTGTCAATCTTCATCCGTGGAGTAGACTCGAGCCTGTGCGTCACAGAGGAACTTTTAGGATTAAAATCAATACATGGCACCACCACAGGAAAAGATATCTTTGAAGAGGTATCCAAATGTATAACTGAAATGATCCTGCCTTGGGATAAACTTGTGGGACTGACGACAGATGGTGCGCCCGCGATGTGCGGTCAAAAGAGTGGATTGGTCGGCAGGATTCAGGAGAAGATGCGGGAGGAAGATGCAGGTGAACTTACAGTTTATCACTGTATCATACATCAGGAAGCGCTCTGTAGCAAAGCTCTGCAAATGGAACATGTTATGAGCTCTATAAAGCGAGTAGTCAACTTCATAAGAGCCAAAGGTTTGAATCACCGGCAGTTCAAGTCTTTTCTGGAGGAGTTGGATTCGGAATACAGAGATGTGCCCTATCACACAGAGGTGAGATGGCTAAGCAGAGGAAAAGTACTGAACAGATGTTTTGAGCTACGTGAGGAAATCTGTCAGTTTATGGAAAACAAAGGGAAGGACACAACAGAGCTGAGAGATAAAAAGTTTCTGTGTGAGCTTGCATTTCTGTCTGACATTGTGAGCCATCTCGATGTGCTTAACCTGCAGCTTCAGGGACGGGGCCACATCATCACAGACATGTACGCAGCAGTGAGGGCCTTTAAAACTAAGTTGTGTCTGTGGAAGACTCAGATGCTGCAAGGAAACTTGGGTCATTTTCCGTGCTGCCAAACCATGGTAGAGCAAACTTCTCCTGCCGTGCTGCCTAGCGCACAGTTTGCTGAAAAAATCAACGCGCTCAGCGCCGAGTTTTCCCGGCGATTTGCCGACTTTGAGGCTCAGAAAGGGAGATTTGAACTGCTCAGTAACTCGTTTGCGATCAACGTGGAAAGCGCACAAACCAGCCTCCAAATGGAGCTAATTGAACTCCAATGTAATGACATGCTCAAATCAAAATATGACTCTGTTGGTGCTGCGCAGTTTCCATGTTTCCTCCCCGACACAATGCCTCAATTACGCACCCAAGCTGCTCAGATGCTCTCAGTGTTCGGCAGCACATATCTATGTGAACAACTGTTCTCTATGATGAAGGTGAACAAAACACCTCACAGAAGTCGACTCACTGATGAACACCTTCACTCCGTCCTGAGGATTTCCTCAGCTCAGAGCCTGACCCCAGACATTGATAAACTTGCATCTAAGAAAAGATGCCAGGTATCTGGCTTAGACCAATGTGCAGAGTAAATCAGAGTGTAGCAAACTGAGCTTGAATATATCTGTTATTTATGCACTTTTTCTACTGCAAGGCATGGTCTGTTAATAGTTGAAATGTTGGATTTTTATTGAATGACATTATTATTTTTGGTTCTTTTGTTGTTGGCTTTGAAAAAGATTTACTTTAAAAAGGAACTTGAAAGGATACAGGGAGAGACATACTTTATTTATTTATTTAAATAAGAAATGAATTCCACTGATGTGTCTTTTATTTCAAATTTAATTTCTCATGTGTTTGTAATATCAAGCTTTGGTTGTTCCAGATTCTGTGTTTAAGCAAAACTAAAGTTTGTTTCCATATGAAAAGGTTAAACATTACATATCAGTTGCAGTTAATTTTTCAATAAATATTGAGTTTGGCCCGTGACTTTACTTCACTGCTTAATTTTGGCCCACTGTGAATTTGAGTTTGACACCCCTGCTCTACACCATTTACACTGAGTTTAGATACTAAGTTGTTGTGATGGTAAATAAAAGTAAATATAAATATAATAAATAAAGTAAATAAAAAGTAAATAAAAAATATAATGTATAAGCATCCCAAAGTGATAAAGCAAAATATTGGTAAAACTCAAATTAAACATAAAGCCTCTAAACTGAATGATTTGGCCTCTGTTCCTCCTCATAATTTAAAAATTAAATGTGGTTTATTAAATATTAGGTCTCTAACTCCCAAGTCTCTGTTAGTTCATGATCTGTTAATTGATCATCAGATTGATTTAATTTCCCTTACAGAGACTTGGTTAGGGCAAGAGGATTATGTTGGTTTAAATGAATCAACTCCCTCTGGTTATTTAAACTGACTGTCAAAATCCCAGAAGTTCTGGTCGCGGAGGAGGAGTAGCAACAATTTACCATTCCAAATTAGTAGTTAATGTAAAGCAAAAAACATGTTATAATTCCTTTGAGGGCCTGGTCCTCAGTATTGGGCACTTTAGCAATTTTAGGTTAAACCCAATTTTATTTGACATAGTTTATCGTCCCCTATCAACCTACTCAGAATTTTTATCCGAATTTGCCGATTTCTTAGCTGATTTAGTGCTGAAATCTGATAGAATAATTATAGTAGGGGACTTTAATATACATGTGGATGTAGATAGTGACTGCCTTAATGTGGCATTTAATTCAATATTAGACTTGATTGGGTTTTTTCAGAAAGTAGGAAATTCTACACATTACCTCCACCATACATTGGACCTTGTTCTGACATATGGCATAGAAATAGAAAATCTTGCAGTGTCTCCTCATAACCCTGTACTGTCAGACCATTGTCTGTTAACCTTTGATTTTTTTTTTTTTTTTTTTTTTTTTTTTTTTCTGACTATTTGGCTCCTAAAGAAAAATATTATTACAGTAGATGCCTCTCAGATGATGCTGTTACCAAATTTATGCATATTGTTTCCTCTATGCCATGTGTCAACACAAGGGAAATAAGCTATAGACAGCTTGCTCCTTCTGTAATTGATAACACGGTGGATAGTGTTACAGCTTCTCTGCATCAGACTCTAGACTTGGTGGCCCCCTTAAAAAAGAAAAAGTCTAATCAGAGATTTCTAACTCCTTGGTTCAACACAGAAACTCGTAGCTTAAAACAGAAGACTCGTCAATTAGAAAGAAAATGGCGCTCCACTAATTTAGATGAAATCTATTTAGCTTGGAGAAATCATCTTTTAATTTATAAAAAATCTCTTAGAAAAGCTAGAACGAGTTATTACTCTGCATTAATAGAAGAGAACAAGAATAATCCCAGGTTTCTTTTCAGTACTGTAGCCAGGTTGACAAAGAGTCAGGACTCTGTCAATCCTAGCATTCCCTTAGAGCTTACTAGTCAGGACTTTATGAACTTTTTCAATAATAAAATTTCATCTATCAGAGATAAAATCAATCAGATTCTTCCCACAGTTAACTTAAATACTGTAACTACTACAACTCCTTCTATTGATGTCTGTCTTGATGAGTTTACTCCAATCGACCTTTGTGAGTTAGACAAAATAGTTTCCTCATCCAAACCTTCAACTTGTCTTTTAGACCCTATTCCTACCAGGTTATTTAAAGAAGTCTTCCCACTTATTGGTAGTTTTATTCTTCATATAATCAATTCTTCATTAACTTTAGGCCATGTACCGCAGGCTTTTAAAATGGCTGTAATTAAACCCTTACTCAAAAAGCCAACGCTAGATGCAGGAGCTTTAGCTAACTCTGCACTGTGTGTGTTTATATATTTACATATTTATTCCGTCTAGCTACAATGCTCAGCACTGGGTGTGTTTATATTTATATATCTATATATTTATTCCATCTAGCTACATTGCTCCGCACTGTGTGTGTTTATATACTTGCATATTTATTCCACCTAGCTGCAATGCTCCGTACTGTGGGTGTTTATATATTTACATATTTATTCCATCTAGCTACAATGCTCTGCACTGTGTGTCTGTGTGTCTGTGTGTATATATATATTTTATAGTAATATGTACATATGTATATTAGCTGCTCTTGCTTGCTTGTTTTTTTTCTTGCCTTCTGATTGTTGCTCTGAGTGTTGCTATCCCTGTGCTGTTGCAATCCTGGAATTTCCCCGTTGTGGGACTAATAAAGGCTTATCTTATCTTATCTTATCTTAACTATAGACCAATCTCTAATCTCCCTTTCATTTCAAAAATCTTAGAAAGAGTTGTTGCTATGCAATCATTTGACCACCTGCAGGGAAATGGTTTACTTGAAGAGTTTCAATCTGGGTTTAGAATCCATCATAGAACTGAAACAGCCTTAGCGAAGGTCACTAACGGCCTCCTCATCGCATCTGATAATGGACTAGTTTCTGTACTTGTCCTTTTAGACCTTAGTGCAGCTTTTGATACTATCGATCATAATATTCTACTTGATAGATTAGAACACTATGTTGGACTTAATGGAACTTCGTTGCAGTGGTTTAGATCTTATTTATCTGATAGGTTCCAGTTTGTTCATGTCAATAATGAGTTTTCTTTCAACTCAAAGCTTAGTCATGGAGTTCCACAGGGATCTGTGCTAGGCCCTACACTTTTTAGTTTATATATGCTTCCGTTAGGCAACATTATTAGAAAGCACTGTATACATTTTCACTGTTATGCAGATGACACACAATTTTACCTGTCAATGAAGCCAGATGATAGTAATCAATTAGCCAAGTTAGAAGCCTGTCTTAAGGAAATCAAAGCTTGGATGACTTGTAATTTCCTGCTATTAAATTCAGATAAGACTGAAGTCATTCTTGTTGGTCCAAAAAACCTTAGAAATTCCTTTCCAAATCAAACTTTCAGTTTGGATGCGGTTACTGTTTCTCTTAATAGCTCTGTGAGGGACCTTGGAATTATTTTTGATCAGGATCTGTCCTTCAATTCACATATTAAATTTGTTTCTAAGACTGCCTTCTATCATTTGCGTAATATTGCCAAGATTAGGAGCATCTTGTCTCAGAGTGATGCTGAGAAGCTGATCCACGCTTTTGTTAGCTCGAGATTAGATTATTGTAATTCTTTATTATCAGGTTGTCCTAAAACATCTTTAAAAAGTCTTCAGCTGATCCAAAATGCTGCAGCAAGAGTTTTAACAGGTACTAGAAAGAGAGATCATATCTCTCCGGTTCTGGCCTCCCTTCATTGGCTTCCCATAGAGTTTAGAATTAAGTTTAAAATCCTTCTTCTTACTTACAAAGTTCTAAACAATCAGGCTCCTTTTTATTTAAAAGATCTGATACTACCGTATTATCCTAACAGAGCACTACGCTCCCAAAATGCAGGATTACTTGTAATACCTAGAATCTCCAAAAGTACAATGGCAGGCAGAGCCTTCAGTTATCAAGCTCCTCTCCTGTGGAACCAGCTGCCAATCTGGATTCGGGAGTCAGACTCGATCTCTGTTTTTAAGAACAGGGCTAAAACCTACCTTTTTGATATAGCCTACAATTCGGGAGGGATCATGTTTCTCTGAACCCTCCCTTAGTTATGCTGCTAATAGGTTTAGACAGCCGGGGAACCTCCAGTAATGCACTGGGCCTCACTCCTTTCCTCACTCTCAATGAAATATTTTTTTTTGCTGGTCATTAACATTTGTTTGTTCGCTCCCATAGATTGAGTCCCCATCGTGCTGTTTGCTCTCTACATGTCTGTTCTTTTTTTCTTCTCTATCCCCTCACCCCCCAGCCAGTCGCAGCAGATGACTGCCCCTCCCTGAGCCTGGTTCTGCTGGAGGTTTCTTCCTGTTAAAAGGGAGTTTTTCCTCTCCACCGTCTCCAAGTGATTGCTCACAGAGGATCGCCTGATTGCTGGGGTCTTTCTGTAACTGTGGGGGTTCCCCCTACAGTTGATAGTGCTATGAGATGACTGTTGTTGTGAAATGGCGCTATATAAATAAAGTTGAATTGAATTGAATTGAATTGAATTGTTGTTAAAAACTATAAATTTTGTCTTACTTAAATTGAGCGTTAATTTGTTTGAATCAAACCACAGTTTAAGCTTTCCTAATTCCTTTCCGAGTGTATCCAAAAGTTGTTCCAAATTGCTTCCACTGCATAATAGATTAGTGTCATCGGTAAACAATATTAAGTCCATTTTTTCTGAAACTTTACATATATCATTTATATACATATTGAATAACAATGGCCCCAAAACTGAACCCTGTGGGACTCCACAAGTAACCTTCAGTAACTGTGAGTTTTTGTTACCAACACATACATACTGATATCTATTCTTTAAGTAACTACATAACCAGGACAGTGCTACCCCTCTAATACCACAATTTTGTAGTTTCTTTAATAATAAATTATGATCCACTGTATCAAATGCTTTTTTAAGATCCAGGAATACCCCAACTGAATACTCTTTATTTTCAACAGCAGTTGATATTTTTTCTATAAATTCCATTAGAGCAAATGCAGTTGTCCTCTTGTGCCTGAACCCATATTGCTGCTCACACAATAAATTATTCTTCAGTATGAAGTTGTCAATTCTCTCATAGAATATTTTTTCAAGTATCTTGGAAAATTGCGGCAATAGTGAAATTGGTCTATAGTTTGAAAGTTCCCCTCTGTCACCCGTCTTGTATATCGGAATTACTTTAGCTATTTTCATTGCATTGGGAAATATACCTGTTTGGAGAGACAGGTTACAGATATACGTCAGTGGTTTCACTAAGCATTCAATAATAGTTTTGACTAAGAGCATGTCAATGCCATCACAGTCCGTAGATGTTTTACTTTTAAACGATTTAACAATTTCAATGACCTCTCTCTCGTCTGTGTTCTTTATGAAAATGGAGTCTTATAGCAGTGTTATTGCTTATTGTATCACCTGTAGGTGCCGTAATGGGTATTTCTCGAGCCAAATTAGGACCAATGTTAACAAAAAAGTTATTAAATTCATCTGCAGATGAAGCTGCATTCACACTCTGAGTCGTTTTATTATTTTTTTAAAAATTGGTTGGGTAGCTTGTATTTCTGTTTTTATTTCCAAGAATATTGTTAAGTATTGTCCATGTATTTTTAATATTGTCTCTGTTTGGAGGTGATCCAAGATCCAAGACTCCATTTTCATAAAGAACACAGACGAGAGAGAGGTCATTGAAATTGTTAAATCGTTTAAAAGTAAAACATCTACGGACTGTGATGGCATTGACATGCTCTTAGTCAAAACTATTATTGAATGCTTAGTGAAACCACTGACGTATATCTGTAACCTGTCTCTCCAAACAGGTATATTTCCCAATGCAATGAAAATAGCTAAAGTAATTCCGATATACAAGACGGGTGACAGAGGGGAACTTTCAAACTATAGACCAATTTCACTATTGCCGCAATTTTCCAAGATACTTGAAAAAATATTCTATGAGAGAATTGACAACTTCATACTGAAGAATAATTTATTGTGCGAGCAGCAATATGGGTTCAGGCACAAGAGGACAACTGCATTTGCTCTAATGGAATTTATAGAAAAAATATCAACTGCTGTTGAAAATAAAGAGTATTCAGTTGGGGTATTCCTGGATCTTAAAAAATCTTGGAGGTGATCCAAGATGGCGCCCACAGCGGTCGACATGGTGCTTCGCTGCGCTCTTTGTTTGTTTTTGTTTGTCAATTGTGTGTCTGCTTGCACTTATACCCGTGAAGAACTTTTAAATATCAGGACTTTGACCCCCACGGACCTCCTCCCAGTTTTTCTAGCCCCTGCCGCCGATCTGGTTTATTGTTTGGCTCGGAAAGTGAGACGGCGGAAGAGAGGAAGACGAGCGGGCGCTCTCGTACGACTTCGCAGGAGAGGCTCGCGAACGGCGCTGCCTGGCATATTTCTGTCCAATACCAACTCTCTCTCTAACAAGGTGGATGAACTGAGACTGCTGATGCGTTTTAAGGACCTCGCCTCCTCAGCTGTCCTCTGCTTTACTGAGACCTGGCTCCGGGAAAATATACCGGACAGCGCGCTGCGCCTCGACGGCTTCCAGCTCTTCCGTGCTGATCGTGACACAGAGCTTTCCGGCAAGACCACAGGAGGCGGTGTCTGCTTCTACATCAACTGTAGCTGGTGCTGGTAACGGTAATTTCCAAACACTGTTCTCCTGCCTTGGAAATTCTTGTTATCAACTGCAAGCCTTTTTATTCCCCGCGGGAGTTTGCTTCTTTTATACTGATCGCTGTGTACGCCCCTCCCGACGCGGACACGCGCGAAGCTCAGCGCGTGCTCGCGGATCACATTCAACACACAGAGCGGATTTTTCCAGACTCGCTGATTATTGTGGCTGGCGACTTTAATCAGTGCAATCTGAGCCACGATCTCCCCCGCTACAAACAGTTTATTAAATGCCCCACCAGAGGAGAGAACACACTGGATCACTGTTACACCACAGTGAAAGACGCATATCGCGCTGTCCCTCGAGCTGCGCTGGGATTATCTGATCACGTGATGGTTCACCTCATTCCCACATACAGACAGAGATTGAAGCTCACTAAACCTGTTGTGAGCACTACGAAGATACGGACCAGTGATGCTGAGGAGAAGCTGGAAACGTGCATGGAAATATCTGACTGGGGCATGCTTAAAGGAGCCACGCATGATCTGGATGAGTACACGGACACTGTGAACTCATATATCCACTTTTGTGAAGAGAACATTCTTCCATCACGCACCAGGGTGAGTTACTCTAATGACAAACCCTGGTTCACAGCTAAGCTCAGACAGATCAGGAAGGAGAAGGAAGCAGCGCTGAAAAGTGGAGACAGGGACTGCTACAGGGAGGTTAAATACCGGTTTAACAGAGAGCTGAAGAGGGCTAAATCTCTATACTCAGAGAGACTCCAGCAGCAGTTCACTGCTAATGATTCGGCTTCCGTGTGGAGAGGACTGAGGCAGATCACCAACTATCGGCCTCAGGCTCCTAAAGGTCAGGATGACAAAGCCCTTTGTCAGAGACTGTCCCAACACTATGCCCGTTTTGACACCTCGTCATCTGTGTCCAACTCCCCCACTCCCTCCAGCTCCACAGCCTCCACATTCCCTACTTCATTAAAGGCACCCCCCCCACCTCCCCCCTCCCCTTATCATCAGTGAGCAGGATGTGCTCAAACAGTTCTCCAGACTGAACCCGCGCAAGGCCCCCGGCCCAGACGGCGTGTCTCCCTCCACCCTGAGACTCTGTGCGAAACAGCTGGCTCCTGTATTCACAGACATTTTTAACACCTCCCTTAAGTTATGCCACGTGCCATCCTGCCTCAAATCCTCCACCATCATCCCTGTCCCCAAGAAGCCACGGATCACTGGACTTAATGACTACAGACCTGTAGCGCTCACCTCTGTAGTCATGAAGTCCTTTGAGCGCCTGGTCCTGTCCCACCTCAAGTCCATCACCACCCCTCTCCTGGACCCGCTGCAGTTTGCCTACCGAGCCAACAGGTCTGTAGACGATGCAGTCAACCTGGCCCTCCACTCCATCCTGCAGCACCTGGACTCCCCGGGAACCTACGCCAGGATCCTGTTTGTGGACTTCAGCTCCGCATTCAACACCATCCGCCCCGCTCTGCTCCGGGACAAGCTGTCCCTGCTCAACGTGCCTGACTCCCTCTGCAGGTGGATCATCGACTTCCTGACGGACCGGAGGCAGCATGTGCGGCTGGGAAAGACTGTCTCAGACTATACTAGCATCAGCACCGGATCACCCCAGGGCTGTGTACTTTCCCCCCTACTCTTCTCCCTTTACACCAACTCCTGCACCTCCAGCCACCAGTCTGTCAAGTTGATCAAGTTTGCGGACGACACCACCCTCATCGGGCTCATCTCCAACGGCGACGAGTCCGCCTACAGGAGAGAGGTGGCCCAGCTGGCGTCCTGGTGCAGCAATAACAACCTGCAGCTGAACGCTCTGAAGACAGTGGAGATGATTGTAGACTTCAGGAAAGTCACTACTCCTCTGCCCCCCCTCACCCTCTCAGGCTCTCCCATCACCACTGCTGATTCCTTCCGCTTCCTAGGCACTACCATCACCAGGGACCTCAAATGGGAGCTGACCATCAGCTCACTCATCAAAAAAGCCCAGCAGAGGATGTTCTTCCTGCGGCAGCTGAGGAAGCTCAAGCTACCCACCAAGATGTTAGTGCAGTTCTACACAGCCATCATCGAGTCCATCCTCACCACCTCCATAACCGTGTGGTACGCAGGAGCCACTGCCAGGGACAGACTAAGGCTGCAGCGCGTCGTGCGCACTGCTGAGAAGGTGATCGGCTGCAAGCTCCCATCTCTCCAGGATCTGTACATCTCCAGGACCCGGAGGCGTGCTGGCCGGATCATAGCCGATCCCTCACACCCTGGTCATGTACTGTTTGCCCCCCTCCCCTCTGGTAGAAGACTTCGGTCCATCCAGACTAAAACCTCCCGTCACATGAACAGCTTCTTCCCCTCTGCCATTAGACTGCTGAACACTAAGTGACTCTCGTGCACCATGTACAGCAGCTCAACCAGACTCATGTCAATCATCACTGTTTTCTTCCTGCATTACCGACTGCACTATATAGTTCTCCACAGTATCTGCTGCTGGCTAATATGTATTTTAACTGTTGACCAGTATCACTTAATCTTATCCTACACTTTATTACATGTATAGTTTATTTCTCTTATCTTATCATGTTTAATGTTGCAGCATTGTACCGAGACAAATTCCTAGTTTGTGTACTACATGAACAATGGCAATAAACCTGATTCTGATTCTGATTCTGATTCTGATTCTAAGATAAGATAAGATAAGATAAGCCTTTATTAGTCCCACAACGGGGAAATTCCAGGATTGCAACAGCACAGGGATAGCAACACTCAGAGCAACAATCAGAAGGCAAGAAAAAAAAACAAGCAAGCAAGAGCAGCTAATATACATATGTACATATTACTATAAAATATATATATACACACACACATACACACAGACACACAGTGCAGAGCATTGTAGCTGGATGGAATAAATATATGAATATATGAACACACAGTGCAGAGCATTGTAGCTAGATGGAATAAATATGTAAATATATAAACACCCACAGTACGGAGCATTGCAGCTAGGTGGAATAAATATGCAAGTATATAAACACACACAGTGCGGAGCATTGTAGCTAGATGGAATAAATAGCTACAATGCTCTGCACTGGGTGTGCGCAGATTCTGATTCTGATTCTGATTCTGTTTTTCTCCAGTTCTTTACTGTAATAGTCTCTCTTACTACATCTCATTATATATGTTAAGTTATTTTTGTATATTTTATACCACTGCTCTGCTTCTTTTGTCCTTTTCTTTAGGAAAGCTTTATATAATAAATTTTTCTTTTTACACGCCTTTTGTAATCCTTTGGTTAACCATGGCTTATCGGCAAATTTATGTTTAAGCTTTTTCTTTACTAATGGACAATTTTTTTCATAAAGAGTGGTTACAATGTTTATAAATGTGTCATAGGCTTCATTTACATCTGATACATAGACTTCTGTCCAGTCTTGCTTCAGCAAGTCTTCTTTAAAAGAACTGATTGCATTTTGTGATTTGTATCTGAACGATTTTAAATTTTTTTCTGTATTGACCCCCGTGTGGCCATGGATAAGTGCAAAGGTTGGCAAGTGGTCACTTATGTCATTTATCAATAATCCACTTTCTATTTTCTTATCAATAATATTAACAAACAGGTTGTCAATAAGTGTAGCAGTGTGAACTGTGATTCTACTGGGATGTGTTATTGTGGGATATAGACTCATGCTGTACATAGAGTTCATGAACTCTGTAATTACATTTTGTTGATGTGGATTTAGTAAATCAATATTGAAATCTCCACAAATTACTACCATTTTCTTACTAGTAATATTATTGTACAGCTCGACTAATTTATCTCTGAATGTCTCAATGCAAGTTCCCGGCGTTCTATATATACAACTTATAATTAGATTTTTTGTTTTATCTTGGTCAATCTCAACAGTAACACATTCCAAAATCCCTGGTAGTGCAAAGGACATTCCATTTACAAGCTTACACCTATACAGGTCATCAATATACAGTGCAACACCACCACCCTTTTTTGAGATCTGTTAATATGAAACATCTGATATCCCTCTATTGCCATCAGGGGAGCCTGCTCTTCATTAAGCCAGGTTTCAGAGACTGCGATAGCTGTAAATTTTCTGTCTAGCTGTTTTAAATAGTCCTGAATCTGTGGAAAGTTTTTGTTAAGACTTCTGCTGTTGAAGTGTATTATTGATAGTTTACCATCTAATTGCACTTGACTTTTGAATTGCTTTTCAGTGTAATATTCACAATGATTATGAATATTATTGAAAAAGTGGTTATCAGGATCAATATCATTCTCCATCTCTTGTAGTTTATGTTCAGCATAATGGCATATTTTCAGAGTTTGAGTTTCCTCACTCTGTGTCAAATGACTTCCTCCAACTGGGGATAATTGATGTCTACTCAAGTCAGTCATAAGTTTTTTTGTTTGTTTTGTTTGTTTGTTTGTTTGTTTTTAAAGTACACTGACATGGTGTGCCAAAAGAACTATTCTTGCCATGTGTGTGGATATGGATTATCATTGTCTCTTAATTTTCTTAATCAGTGTACATCTCTATTTATTTAAGTCAATAACATCTCTGATCATTATACTCTTTGCTTCCTCAGGTGTTCCATTTAGTTTGATCCAAACTCTACAGTTTCTTGTCCATGTTGCCTGTATCTTATTTAGTCTTTTCAGCATCCGTGCTTGCCGTGCTATTTCAGCATTAGTTTTTGTTAGATGTTCGTTTAGGTAAACTTCTGTCCCCGTAGCTTTATGGCCTGCCTCAGTATGTCATTCTTTACCCTTCTGTTCACAAAGCACATCACGATTGATTTCTTTGTTTTATTATCTTTTCTGGGTAAAGCATAACAGGCTGAAATTGCATTTGCTTCGACCTTTATATTTCTACTATCAAGGAACTGAAGCACCTGGTTTTCCAGGGAGACTGATTCACTTGTGGGAGCCTCCTCACCTCTCAGTCCTGTTGTAGCATGAGCATATGATTGATATTTCATGTCTAGTCCACTTATAATTAGATCATCCATACGAGAACATTGTTCAAGATCCTCAACGTCGCTCCAAGTCCATAATTTTTTTGACTTTTTCCGGAATTGTTCATTTTAATTCTTGGACTTCTTCCATTAGGCCTAATATTTTGGCCTGCTGGCTAACCATTTTGGTCACTTCTTCTGACAAGAAATTCAGAGATTTTTTGATCTCTTCCATTTCCTCCTTCTTTGGTGGCATTTTTACTGACCTGTGGATAGTAAAACAGTCTCTGCTGGTGTCGCCGGTATCCGATCCGACCGAACTCAAATCCAGCTGGGCCTCAGCTAGCCCCCTCCGCTGCTAGTCCCGCTGCTTACCACCGCCGTAACCGAGCTCCTGTCCAGCTGGGGTACCGGCAGCTCCTCCACCGAGTCCCGCCGCACACTGCCGCTGTAGCCAAGCTCCGATCCTGCTTCTGTCTGTCTGGGGTCCCGGTAGATCCTCCGCTGAGCCCCGCCACCTACCGCCATCTGCCTCAATAGTTCCTCCGCTGAGCCCCGCCGCTGTAACTGGGCTCCGACTCAGGCTCTTGTCTGGCTGGGGCCCCGGTGGTCCTCCACTGGTCCCCATCTCCCACCACCGCTGCACCCAAACTCCGATCCGGCTCCCGTCCAACTGTTGCCTCGGTTAGTTCCTCCGGCGAGCCCCAATCACCGGGGACAGAGTCGCTTCGTGTCAGTGTTAGGTGCTATGACAAGCGTTAGCTTAGGAAACACTTCGGGTAAAGCGTAGCAGCGAACCCCAAAAAGAAACGCTAATCAGTTTACTCACAGAGCCCGGTGAATGGTGAATAAAGGGGTATTTCAACCAAGGTAGAAATTCAGCCCATGCGTGTGCATCACAAATGCCGATCGCTGTTGGTTAGTTATTTTAGTGGCAAAATCAGCAACTTTGTCTCAGCACTGAAAAGTGTGACCATCCCGGACGCCATGTTGAGTCTTACACACAGTACTTACACAGTAATGAGTCTCCAGAGTTACCAAACACTCTAGAGAAGAGGAGGGGGAGGCTGTCCAGAGAGAAAGGTTGAGTCCAAACACAGTTGTGACTGCCACAATGATAGAGGGAAAGGGCATTGTATAAATGCAGAGAGAGGTGATAACGTAATTGAACTCTGGTGTGAACACATGAGCAGGCAAGAGAGACACAGGTGGTTGGAATCAACTGGCCTGACAGCCGTCAACGCAGAGAACAAAATAAAGCTAATCACAGCAGACTAAAACCGAATACGAATAGACATAAATCCAAAACCCATACAACACCAGATATGGCCAAAAATAACAGGAATACAACTGGAGAGAAATGAGAGGCAGATTAACATTAATAGGGCACAATAATAGAATACTTAAGTACATGTACAGGGAAAGTCACGAGCCTGGGTCCAGCAGGAATCTCAGCCCCAGATCGTGACACAAAACATGGAAACCCCATAGATAACTCATATATCTATATTATATACAGTGTATATATATATATATATATATATATATATATACTTATAAGATGGTTCCAAGGTTGTCATAGCCAGGAGCGGCACTGGGGTTAAGCTCCCAGTGCTCATAAAATGCTCCTTATGGCGTGCGTCTCGAAAAGCCTCTGACAACTAAGTCCAACTCCTAGCCTGCCCGTGTGGTTTAGTCTCTAAGCCCGGCAGAACTGCTTTTACTAATAGGAGAAGGGGCGAGGGCAGATCTCTGGCGCCTTAAAACCAGATGCTTCGGGTCAATGGTGGCTCGTCAACCTGGGAAGGTAGCCCATCTAGGGGAAGGTAAACCCTGATTTCAAATCTCCGCTGCCTTGCGGCACACCCGGTCACGGGAAAGGCTTCGGGAGTCAACCCTGAGGAAAAATCCGGAGTCGGAGCCCCTAAGGCAGTTCTCTGTTGTGCTCAACATCATTCTGGCAGCTCCTGCGACGGTGCTGGTGCCAAACTGTAGCAGCCCTGCTGTTCCTTTGGATTCATCAGTGACGTGGAGAGGGGGGGCATGCTGCATGGGCAACATCTTGTCCTCCATATCTTCCTGCCAAGGCTTGAATCCTACCAACGCCCAACGCTGGAAGGTAGAACACCGGATCACTGGAGAGGACACTCCAGCTTCACCTTTGGCGTAGACTAAACACGGGGAATGACAGTTACCGGTTATAAGCCACCGCTCAATTGGCATAGAGCGCAGCGCCAGGGGTTGTTCCCGACGGTGGGAGGGATCATCGGATCTCACTGGACAGCTACCGCCCGCCTCAAGCTGGGCAGACCTCAGCCAATAAGGTGTTGTCCCGCCACAGCTTGCTTTCCTCATTGGGTGCATGGGGATGAGGAGAAGTCTGAACAGCAGGCTGAGAACCTTCGCACCAGGCAAGACAAAAAAACAAAAGAGACCAACTCTAAAACTGGGAACTTGGAACGTCCGCACTATGATGACAGGACTCGCTGCTAACCTCAAGGACATCAACGACACCAGGAAGACTGCCATCATCAATAATGAGCTGAAGAGACTGGGAGTGGATATCGCCACTCTCCAGGAAACACGGTTGGCTGACGCAGGCACACTGAGAGAGAAGGACTACACGTTCTACTGGCAGGGAAAGGGCAGTGACGAAAACAGGGAACATGGAGTGGGCTTCGCAGTGAAGAACACCTTGCTGAAGATGGTGGAACCGGGCAGCAATGGCTCTGCATGACTCCTCACCCTCCGCCTCAACACCACTCAAGGCCCAGTCACCCTCGTCAGTGTGTATGCCCCAACCCTGACAGCCACACCAGAGGCAAAAGACGAGTTCTACGAGAATCTCGCAACAGCTGTCAGGATCATCCCCAACTCTGAACAACTCATTCTCCTTGGAGACTTCAATGCCAGAGTGGGTGCTGACCACGACTCCTGGCCCTTCTGTCTTGGACCATTTGGCGGGGCAGAATGAACGACAACGGACAGCGGCTGCTCGAGTTCTGCACATATCACGATCTGTGCATCACAAACTCGTTCTTCAAGACCAAGCCCCAACACAAGGTTTCCTGGCGACATCCGCGCTCAAAGCACTGGCACCAGCTGAACTTGATCCTGACCAGGCGCACCTCACTGAAGAACGTGCTAATCACCCGTTCGTTCCAGAGTGCAGATTGCGACACAGACCATTCATTGGTGTGTTGCAAGGTCAAGCTGCAGCTGAAGAAATTCCATCGTGCTAGACAGCCTGGAAAGGCACGGATTGACACCAGCAAGATGGCCCAACCAGAACTTGTTGAGCAGTTTGCCTCCACCTTTGAGAAGGAACTTGGTGTACCACAAGAAGGAGAATCTGCAAAGCAGAAGTGGGAAGAGCTGCGAAACACCATCCACCGCACAGCCTTGGCTACCTTTGGGAGGAAGACCTTGAAGTCACAGGACTGGTTTGATGCCAAGTTGACCGAGATGACCCCTGTCATTGAAGCCAAGTGCTCAGCACTTGCTGAGTACAAGAAGTACCCAAACGAGAAGAATCTCCAGATTCTCAGGGCTGCGAGAAGCAAAGTTCAGCAGACTGTTCAGCGCTGTGCCAACTAGTACTGGACTCAGCTCAGCCAAGACATTCAAACCGCTGCCATAACAGGGAACATCCATGGTATGTATGATGGCATCAAGAAAGCACTTGGTCCGGCTCAGAGCAAGACGGCCCCCCTCAAATCCTCCACTGGGGAGATGATCACAGAAAAGAACAAGCAGATGGACAGATGGGTGGAACACTACTCCGACCTCTACTCCAGACAGAACACCGTGACACCATCAGCCCTTGATGCCATCGACTGCCTGCCATCCATGGACGCACTTGCCAACCATCGACGAACTCAGCAAGGCCATTGATAGCTTGGCCGCTGGCAAGGCACCCGGCAATGACAGCATACCCCCCGACCTGATCAAGCACTGCAAGACCGCCCTACTGTTGCCATTGCATGACGTCCTCTGCCAGTGCTGGAAGGAAGGTGCCGTACCACAGGACATGAGGGACGCCAAGATCATCACCCTCTACAAAAACAAAATGGAGAGAAGCAACTGCAACAACTACAGGGGCATCTCCCTCCTCAGCGCTGTTGGCAAAGTCTACGCACGAGTTGTTCTCGTTCATCTACAGAAGCTTGCCAAACGTGTCTACCCCGAGTCTCAGTGTGGCTTCCGCGCTGAGCGATTGATGGTAGACATGATATTCTCCATCCGCCAACTCCAGGAGAAATGCAGAGAACAGAACATGCCCCTGTACGTCGCCTTCATCGACCTCACCAAGGCGTTCGATCTGGTCAGCAGAGAGGGCCTTTTTAAGATCCTGCCAAAGATAGGATGCCCACCAAAGTTGCAAAGTCTCATCGAATCATTTCACACCAACACGCAAGGGATAGTGCAGCACGATGGCAACATCTCAGAGCCATTCAACATACGCAGCAGAGTGAAACAGGGCTGTGTACTTGCGCCAACCCTCTTTGGGATTTTCTTTGCTATGCTCCTAAGGCATGCCTTCAGCAAGTCATCTCATAGCACTTTCAAATGGAGGGGAAACCCCCACAATTACAGAAAGACCCCAGCAATGTTTAAATCTATTAGCAGCAGATCTAAGGGAGGGTTTGGAGACACATGATCCCTCCCTAATTATAGGCTATATCAACAAGGAAGGTTTTTACCCTATTCTTTAAACCGAGATCGAGTCTGACTCCCTAATCCAGACAGGTAACTGGTTGCACAGGAAAGGAGCTTGATTGCTGAAGGCTCTGCCTCACATTGTTCTTTTGGAGATTCTAGGTATTCCAAGTAATCCAGCATTTTGTTTGGTGGCGCAGTGGTTAGCACTGCGCCAGCACAGCAACTCACTCTTGGCAATGGGATCCCTGGTTCGATCCTAGCCCCTGACCAACAGTGATCTGTGTGGAGTTTGCATGTTCTCCCCGTGTCTGCGTGGGTTTACTCCGGGATTTCTCCGGTTTCCTCCCACAGGCCAAAAACATGCAGGTTAGATTAATTGGAGACTCTAAAGTAGTCCTAGGTGTGAATGTGTGTGTGAATGGTTAAGGGATAGTGCCGTACCATGGCTGCTTCACCCATCCAGGTGGATGCCCTCAATTTCTCCCCTGGGGATCAATAAAGTATACAAAATCAAAAATCAAATTTTGGGAGCGTAATGCTCTGTTAGGATCATAGGGTAGTAACAGATCTTTTAAATAAAAATGGGCCTGATTGTTTAGAGCTTTGTAAGTGAGAAGAAGGATTTTAAACTTATTTCTGAACTCTATGGGAAACCAATGAAGAGAGGCCAAAACCGGAGAGATATGATCTCTCTTTCTAGTACCTGTTAAAACTCTTGCTGCAGCATTTTGGATCAACTGAAGACTTTTTAAAGATATTTTAGGACAACCTAATAACAAAGAGTTACAATAATCTAATCTCGAGCTAAAAAAAAAAGCATGGATCAGTTTCTCAGCATCACTCTGAGACAAGATGCTCCTAATCTTGGCAATATCACACACATGATAGAAGGCAGTCTTAGAAAAAAATTTAATATGTGAATTGAAAAACAGATCTAGATCAAAAATAACTCCAAGGTTCCTCACAGAACTATTAAGAGAAAAAGTAAATGCATCCAAACTAAGAGTTGACAGGCATAATTGTGTGTCATCTGCATAACAATGAAAATGTACAGTATACAGTGCTTTCTAATGATGTTGCCTAACGGAAGCATATATAAACTAAAAAGAGTAGGGCCTAGCACAGAACCCTGTGCAACTCCATGACTAAGCTTAGAGTTGGAAGAAAACTCATTATTGATATGAACAAACTGAAGCCTATCAGACAAATAAGATCTAAACCACTGCAGCAAAGTTCCATTAAGTCCAACATAGTGTTCTAATCTATCAAGTAGAATATTATGGTTGATAGTATCAAAGGCTGAACTAAGGTATAAAAGGACAAGTAAAAGAAACAAGTCCATTATCAGATGCGATAAGGAGGTCATTAGTGACCTTCACTAAGGCTGTTTCAGTACTATGATGGATTCTAAACCCAGATTGAAACTCTTCAAGTAAACCATTTTCCTGTAAGTGGTATAATAATTGTGTAGTAACAACTCTTTCTAAGATTTTGGAAATGAACGGCAGATTAGAGATTGGTCGATAGTTAACTAAAACTCCTGGATCGAGCGTTGGCTTTTTGAGTAAGGGTTTAATTACAGCCGTTTTAAAAGCCTGCGGTACATGACCTAATGTTAAAGAAGAATTGATTGTTTGAAGAATACTGCTACCAATAAATGAGAAGACTTTTTTAAACTAGAAAAGCACTAGGAGAGCGCAGACCTCCACCAAGCGCCACAGTTCCCCCCATACAGTGTTTGTGTGTACGTTTTCAGATTCCTTGACCATGAAAACATATGACTAGCAATTGGATTCACAATGATAGGATTAGTGGTTCAGAAGTTATTCACGAAAATGGCATTTTGCGTTATGGCAGTTTTCTTGTGAACAGTGATCCGGATCACCACCAAAATCTAATCATCTGTAGGATACCCCATTTCTGACAATCTGTGAAAATTTCATGAAAATCCGTCCATAAGTTTTTGAGTTATCTTGCTAACAAACAGACAGACAGACACAAACAAACAGACAGACAGACAAACCAACACCGATGAAAACATAACCTCCTTGGCGGAGGTAATAACCTGGTAGAAATAGGGTCTAAAAGACAAGTTGAAGGCTTGGGTGAGGAAATTATTTTATCTAACTCTTAAAGGTCAATTTCAGTAAACTTATCCAAACAAATATCAATTGAATGAGTTGTAGTAGTTACTGCATTTAAGTTAACGGTGGGAAGAATCTATCTGATTTTATCACTAATAGATGAAATTTTTCATCCATCCATCCATCCTCTTCTGCTTCATCCTTTTCGTGCCACGGGGGGGGGGGGGGGGGGCTGGAGCCTATCCCAGCAGCTTTGTGTGAGAGGCAGGGTACACCCTGGACAGATCACCAGTCCATTGCAGGGCCAACACAGAGAGACAGACAACCATTCATTCTCACAGTCAGACCTAAGGACAATTTAGAATCCCCAATTTGATGCAAATTAACCTAACTTGCATGTTTTTGGCATGTGGGAGGAAACCGGAGAAATCCCGGAGTAAACCCACGCAGACACGGGGAGAACATGCAAACTCCACATAGATAGAGACTAGTAAGCTCTAAGGGAATGCTAGGATTGACAGAGTCCTGACTCTTTGTCAACCTGGCTACAGTGCTGGAAAGAGACCTGGGATTATTCTTGTTCTTTTCTATTAATGCAGAGTAATAACATGTTCTAACTTTTCTAAGAGATTTTTTTATAAATTAAAAGATGATTTTTCCAAGCTAAATAGATTTCAACTAAATTAGTGGAGCACCATTTTCTTTCTAATTGACGAGTCTTCTGTTTTAAGCTACTGGTTTCTTTGTTAAACCAAGGGGTTAGAAATCTATGATTGAACTTTTTCTTTTTAAAAGGGGGCCACCAAGTCTAGAGTCTGATGCAGAGAAGCTGTAACACTATCTACCATGCTATCAATTACTGAAGGAGTAAGCTCTCCATAGCTTATTTCCCTTGTGTTGACACATGGCATAGTGGAGACAATCTGCACAAATTTGGTAACAACATCATCTGAGAGACATCTGCTGTAGTCATATTTTTCTTTAGGAACCAAATAGTCAGAAATAGTGAAATCAAAGGTTAACAGACAATGGTCTGACAGTACAGGATTATGAGGAGACACTACAAGTTTTTCTATTTCTATGCCATATGTCAGAACAAGGTCCAATGTATGGTGGAGATAATGGGTAGAATTTTCTACTTTCTGGGAAAACCCTATCGAGTCTAATATTGAATTAAATTCCTTATTAAGACAGTCACTATCTATATCTACATGTATATTACAATCCCCTACTGTAATCTGATTTCAGCACTAAATCAGCTAAGAATCTGGCAAATTTGGATAAAAACTCTGAGTAGGCTGAGGGAGGACAATAAACTACGGCAAAGAAAATTGGGTTTAAGCTAAGATTGCTAACATGCCCAAAACTGAGGACCAGGCCCTCAAAGGAATTTTAGGCGCTTTTCCATTTGGAACTGTTTGGCCTTGTTTGGCCTCCTTTAGAACGGTTCGGCCTCCATTGTCCGCTTTTCCTTTTGGCACCCAATGGCCTCACAGTTCATTTTTTTGGAACTGTTTCACTTTTATCGACACTTTTATCAGCACTGTTAAAAGTCGGTCCGAAGGGTACCGGCACGGTTTTGTCACGCCACTGCTGTCCATTCATTGGTCTGGGCGTAGCGTCATGAGAGTGGGCGTTACGCTGACTTTCAACAATTGCTTGCTGGTCGCCATTTGCAATTTTTTGTCAGTGAGCCCGCGAACAAGTGATATTATAAACCACAACGATAGAATGGCTTAACAGAAATCAGCAGAAATCTAATACCGCAGTCCAGCAGAGTTTCCTGTGCGTTTCGGCTGATGAGAGAATGCAGAGGGAAGCAGACTGAGCTTGCAGTGGTGCGCACAAACAGACGCACCAGAAAATAGACCCACCGGGAATTAGACCCAGCCACCCGAATTGAATTGAATGTACAGCCGCGACGCACCCAACTTCAGCAGTTGAAGCCGTGATATTGTGATATAGAGGACGGTGAGTGATGTGATATTCATGCTTTATGTTATTTTTTCCAACAGTGGAAAGTTCACTTAGGACAGACGAAAACTTAATTGTGTTTAAACGATGACCTAGCTCAATGCTATGTCCGTCCTTGTATGTTGTTTTTTTGTGTTGACAATATCTGATGAAATAAGCTAGTTGTAATCCTGGTTAAAAAGTTTATTTTATTTATTTATTTATTTCACTTTGGTGCTGTGCATGAACTTAATTTGTATGTATTTCATTGTAGAGTCCAAACCAGATCTGCTCAGAATGGCGACTTTTTGACACCAATGTATAGTGACAGGTAAACAACACATCATATTTATAGTCAAATCTTTTGCTTTTTAAAGCGAGGTAGTCGGATACGCAAAAGCCGATGGTGTATAGAACACGTATATTAGGATGTGAAATGTCGGCATCGAAACTGCTCCCATTTAGCTGTAATTAATATTCAAAAATGATATTTTCGGGAGGAAAGAATTCAATTTAAACAGCCACGGACCAAGAAACGTACATTTGCTCGTGGAAGAGGTCATTCACACTCGCAGACAATCGCGCTATATGTGTCTGTAGGATTTTCTTTCCATGCACGCAAAAAAAAGCATTTTTTTCCCGGATCCGACTACCTCACTTTAAGTTAAAGTTTAGGTAAAGTACCAAATTTAAAGTAGCACAATTTCCACTTAATATGAAAGGGACTGAATTGAGATTTATGTGTGTGAATATTAATTACAGAGTAACTGAAAATGAATGGCACATCCAATAATAGCCACCATAAAATAAACCGCTTGTTTATTTATTGTTATCAGATCATTTCTGTGATCCTTTATGAGTTCTAGTCATAATAGTGGATCTTGCGCCTTGGGGAATGGCAGATGTTCAGTCACCATTAGAATTTAGTTTGTACACTACCGTTCAAAAGTTTAGGGTCACTTAGAAATTTCCTTATTTTTGAAAGAAAAGCACTGTTTTTTTCAATGAAGATAACTTTAAACTAATCAGAAATACACTCTAATATCTAATATACATTGCTAATGTGGTAAATGACTATTCTAACTGCAAATGTCTGGTTTTTGGTGCAATATCTACATAGGTGTATAGAGGCCCATTTCCAGCAACTATCACTCCAGTGTTCTAATGGTACAATGTGTTTGCTCATTGCGTCAGAAGGCTAATGGATGATTAGAAAACCCTTGTGCAATCATGTTAGCACAGCTGAAAACAGTTTAGCTGGTTAGAGAAGCTATAAAACTGACCTTCCTTTGAGCAGGTTGAGTATCTGGAAAAAATTATTATTTCAAATACAAATCATTATTTCTAACCTTGTCAATGTCTTGACTATATTTTCTATTCATTTTACAACTCATGGTGGTAAATAAGTGTGACTTTTCATGGAAAACACAAAATAATTGTCTGGCTGACCCCAAACTTTTGAACGGTAGTGTATGTGTATAGTATTTCATCTTTAAACTCATGCAGTAATAGAACACATTACAAATATTTAAGAGCCACTGTAGTTCTTCCTTTTATATTTCAGCAATACAAGCACAAAACACCAGCCACACTTGAAACCAGGGCGACACAGCGGTGGCTAAACTTTACTGATAACATTATTTCACACCATCACAACAACTCAGTATTTAAACTCAGTATAAATGGTGTAGAGATTGAAAGGGTCTCCAAAATTAAAATCCTTGGTGTAATAATTGATAATAAACTGTGTTGGAAGTCACATATTAATTATATTAAAGGTAAAATATGCAAATCAGTCACAATACTGCGCAGAGTGAAATATTTGCTGAATCAACCCACACTATAGACTTTGTATCATTCATTAATGCTCCCATACATGACATCCATCCATGTTCTACCACTTTTCCAGAGGTCCGGGTCACAGAGGCAGCAGTTCAAGCAGAGAAGCCCAGACTTCCCTCTCCTCAGCCACCTGCTCCAGATCTTCAGAGAGGATACCAAGGTGTTCCCAGACCAGCTGGGAGATGTTGTCTCTCCAGTGAGTTGTGGGTCTGAGAACTACCACCAGGCAACACTGTGTCTCAGTTCAAGGAGTCAGACTGTGGAACGCTTTTGGACCTGAATTAAAATCATGTACAAAGCTTGGACAATTTAAACAAAAACTAAAGGAATAAATACTCCAAACAAACACACGTGGACAAAATTGTTGGTACCCCTCTGTTAATGAAAGAAAAGCCCACAATGGTCACAGCACAGTGACTACTTCCATCCATCCATCCATCCATCTTCTACCGCTTAATCAGCCGATTGATTACAAGTTTGTAGACACCTGTGATGTTAATTGGAGGACACATCTTGGTTGAACATGTCCCTATGATCATGTTCATGTCCCTATGGCCTATTTTCAATCTTTTCTAGGGGTACCATCATTTTTGTCCAGGCCTGATTCATGAGTTTGTTTTTTAAAATAATTCTGTTGAACCACAATTCAAAAGCATTGTCTGATTTTCACTGGTTAATTGTCATAGAATTTTTATTTATTACCACTTTTGTCAGATTCAAGTTATTTCTGTGACCATTGTGGGTTTTTCTTTCATTAACAGAGGGGGACCAACAGTTTTATCCACGGCTGTACATACAAAACGACATGTAAAATCGCACAAGGATTATCATATCCAGTCTGTGTTGTGCTGTTGCTTAATTTTTGTCACGTTTTGTCTCAGTTTCTTTTTTTTTTTACAGCTTGAATTTTGCACGTTCTAAATAATCTGTAATTTGCTGCTGATTGGAATAAACAATTTAGTGATTTATGTGTTTGCATCATGATTTTCTATTTTCTCTTTAGACACTGGTGGGAAAAGAGTCAACAGTACGAACCATTTATCAGTGACTTTGAAAATAATGGCTCATTTTAAGAAAAGTAACCAAAACAATTATTTGCTGAAGACTGTAAAACAAAATAGAGACATCTGCAAAAGTACAAAGGTTTACTGTCAAAATTCCCAGGGCAATACTACATGAATACATGTATAGTTCACTGTTGATGCAGAGAATATATATTTATACAGTATCTACATGTAGTCAGCAATACTCAATACCATATATTTCCAGTTAATCCACGTATTTCTCCATGTAACCTTGGGACTGCTTTATTTTAATTACTTCTAATCCTAGATCCATTTGTTTTGGCTTAAAATGAATCATAATTGCTAAATATATCTTATGCCTAACTCAGTACTGTTTACCTGTTGAAATATATATTTAACGGCTCATATGGCACCTGATCCATGTTTGCCACGACACCACTGGCTGGAGCAGATAAATTCCATGACGTCTCAACAGTCTCTCCATGATTTTGACACAGATCATGTATTTTTACCGAACCATCTATTTGTCGAGAAAAGTCATTTTTGATATTCATGCACTGTGAGCCAATAAATGATTAAAATCTAACAATACTTCACTGTCTGATTAATGATTCTGTATAATATATGGGTCTCACTTTCTGACATGAGCGTCCAAATATATTTAACTTTTGCATTATTTTTGGAGATGTATTGCTACATGTTTTGATGTTGATTTTACTGAACAGGAATATGGCGCCGCCTCATGGGGAGCGTAGCACCGCCTCCAACTCCCTCCTTCTCCCACCCATGCTACAGTGAGCCTTGTGCTGTGGAAAAACATGGGTGCCAAACTGTACCGAACTGTACTGTTCCGTTCCAGGCCAAACGAGGCCAAACTGTTCCAAATGGAAAAGTGCCTTATAACGTGTTTTTTGCTTTACATTAATGAGCAATTTGGAATGGTAAATTGTTGCTACTCCTCCTCCATGACCAGAAGTTCTGGGATTTTGACAGTTTAAATAACCAGAGGGAGTTGATTCATTTAAACCAACATAATCCTCTTGCCCTAACCAAGTCTCTGTAAGGGAAATTAAATCAATCTGATGATCAATTAACAGATCATGGACAAACAGAGACTTGGGAGTTAGAGACCTAATATTTAATAAACCACATTTAATTTTTAAATTATGAGGTGTCACAAACCTGCATGCGCCATAACATGGCGCATGAGGGAGAGAATGAAAAACCCAATTGCAGTAGAGTGCCATGTTTATTCAAGGTCACCACAAAGACACAGTTCAGTAATCACCAAGTTTCAGTTCCATTTGAGCACACAAAAATACAGAGGTGTAATGGAAGAATGAGGCCACCAAACATACACCTTTCACTCTGTATATATATCACGGACGCACGGATCGCCCCGGGGGTTTCCCGGGTCGGCGGACGGAGCCACGGTTTGCAGCGGGAGACGTTACAGCGGGGAGGAGCTAGTGCTAGCTAGCACTTGGCCGCCGCCCGGTGCTAATGGGAAACTCGACATACCGGGAGCTGTAGCGAAAACGATGCGGGTGCCGGGCTGGAGTTTAGGCGGCGTGAAAGAAATATAAGACAGAATAATAAAGAGCGATGGCAAGAACCAAGCAGACCGCCCGTAAAATCTACTGGAGGAAGAAGCCCCCCCCCAGGAGACAGCTAGCCACCAGGGCTGCTCGGAGAGGCGCTCTGGCCACCGGCAGAGTGAAGAGGCCTCACCGTCACAGGCCCGTGGCTCTGAGAGAGATCCGTCGCTACCAGAAATCCACGGAGCTGCTCATCCGTAAGCTGCCCGTCCAGCGCCTGGTGAGGGAGATCGCTCAGGACTTCAAGACCGTCCTGCGTTTCCTGAGTTTCGCCGTCATGGCTCTGCAGGAGACCAGCGAGGCCAACCTGGTGGGTCTCTTCTTCGCTAAGGGGGTCACCATCATGCCCAAAGACTTCCAGCTGGCCCGCTGCATCCGCGGAGAGAGAGCTTAGACTTTCTGCTGCACATTCACCAGCCATAATGCTCTGCACTGTGTCTATATATATACATTTATAGTAATATGGACATATGTTGACTAGATGTTGTTTTTTTCTTGCCTTCTGATTGTTGCTCTGAGTGTTGCTGTCCCTATGCTGTTGCAATCCTGGAATTTCCCCATTGTGGGACTAATAAAGGCTTATCTTATATTATACAGGGCGCCTACTGGATGCTCTATAGCCTGGTCAAAGGAGCCTAGTGCTGCAGGACCGTATAGCACAAAACCGGAAAGGCGATAAGCCTAGCGCTGCAGGGCTGCAAACAGCACGACAAAGAAAGGCGAAACAAAATGACACTTACAGGGCTGGAGCAATCCGAGGTGAACCGAGCAGTCTGGAGGAAGAGGATGGGAAGCAGGGCCAGCTGAAACACCAAGGGAAATAACCCGACAGAAGTGACGGACTGGAGAACAACAAAGGGAGTGGACAATATAAGGGGAGAACTAGCTGCCGTGTACAGAGGCGAATGCCCCGACAATCTCTTTCCTCTGGAGTGGCAAACAAATACTCCTGAAGCTACTGAGGAATTAGATTGCCGGTGTGAGAATGTGTAGGCAGAACTGATTGGCACCAGGTGTGTGAGAGGGCATGAGAATGAGAGTGAATGGAGCATGTGCATGTGTGTGTATGTGTGTGTGTGAGCACTGGTGACACTGCAGCTGACGGAACTTGAGGGGAGGAGGGGGTGTGCCAGAGCTGTCAGGAGGAAGCTCTGGCAAATCATAATAATAAGTCAGAACCGGGTTTGGAGGCCAAACCCGAATTCATGACAGCCCCCCCCCCCCCAGGAGTGGATAATGATAGGATAATTTCATGTGCTTTTTATATGATTCTGTGTCATTTTAACTCTGTATTATTCTTTTTTATATTATGTCTGTATTTGGTGTGTATATTGAGCCAATGCCTGATTCTCTGTGATTTTCCATTGTCTCAGAGCCTATAGGAATGTCTGTTTTTCACTGTGAGATTAGGCTAAGCAAGGTTGTAAATAATGTCGTAGGTAATGACCCAGGTTTTATTGCTCTTGTCATACCAACCTGCTCTGGTCAGGACGTCCAAAATCATCTATAGATTACAGCTGTTAAGCTGTCTCCAGGGGGGATATCTCCTGGAGCTTTCTCCAGCTGTCTACAGCCTATTGATAAATTCAAGGACTGTTTTGCTTAGGGTATAAGAGCCCGAGATGTGTAATGCATGTTAGGGAGAACGGGTGAGCAGGCTCTGAGACGGTTGACGCTGTAACTTTTCCCTTATCCAATCAGAGTAAAATAAATGGCTCAGAACTTGGAAACCGCCTATTGATTATTGATTCAGTCTCGATCAATTCAATTTTATTCCATCATTTGGCACTCCGAACAAGGGAACCATATAAGAAATCCACAGTGTTTTCCAGCAAATCCAGACTGAAGAGTGTGCACAGTCTGGTGGAGAACCCAAACTTCTGGGAGCAGCTAAAAAGAGACACAGTATCCCTCCACAAGGCCTTGGAGATGTCGGGAAGTGGCGTGGGTTCTGACAGTTCTTCCAGAACTCAACACGGCGGATACCAAGTGTGAGTAATTTATTTCAATTGTTGGTTGTTGAAGTAAATCATGTTTGTATGATGTGATATGGGTTTGGCCTGGACTGCTTTGACACCGCAAAGCCTGGGTAAGTTTCTCATTGCATTAAATCACTGGAAGTAGGATTTGTTGCTCTCGGAACTTCGTGTCGGCTAGGTGAAGGTTCGGAAGCTGCGCGCAAGTAATTGTTCAGGAAAGATTCGTGCCTCACCATGGTGGTTTTATTGCTCAGTACCGGAGGAGGGAGTAGGATTTGTTGAAATCACTGGTTTCCTCGCTGTGGTGAGTTCTCGGCATACGGTGGGAGGTCACGTGACCGCTGAAGCTGTAATTGTTCAGAGAAGATTCATACCTCTGCCGTAGTGGTTTTATTGCTCAATACCAGGGGCGGGAGCAGGATTTGTTGAAATCACTGATTTCCCCGCTACGGTGAGCTCTGGGCATACTGTGGGGGGTCACGTGACCCCTGAAAAATACTGGTAGATTTTTATTTTTTAAAGTTTTAGTTGTTGCCCCGGATGAACGTTACTGCAGTTGGTCTGTTTTTGTTTCTGTGTCTCGTGAAATCTGCTCCGGTGTGAGAGAGACGGAGTTCTCCACGAAGGCAGAAGGAGCAGGTTGCACGGAGCTGTAAAATTGTTGTTTGTGATTTTTTCTAGTATTTGTGGAGCATAAAAGAGTTGGTTAATTAATTGTTATCCTCTTGAGGAATGTTTAAAATTATGGGTGTTTGAAAATGGTAATTTTGAGTAAGAGGAGTTGACTTGTGTTGTGTTTCCACGGCAGTGTAGAAAAAATAGAAGGACCTTCGCATTGCAGTGAGAGTGCGTGGGTGCCAGATGTGTGCGTTCTTCTCTAAAGTGGCCAGTTTTGGAGATTAATTGAAATAATTTTGGCGCTGCTTTGTGTGTGTGTATAAATCTGAAGCATCACACATACACACACATCAAAACATACACACACATCATTGTGTGTGTATGTTTTGTCAAGCTGTGAATTTGTGTGGATAACAGGAAGGAGCATTTCTGTGTGGGCCCTGGGTGTCTGTGTGTATGTGTGTGAGTGTGGTTGAAAAAAAAAATAAAAGAGGATGTGTAGCTACTGATCTGTGTGAGAACTGTGAAAGAGGGAAAAAAAACCTTTTAAACATGGGTTGTTGTTAAAGCAAACAACATGGCATAAGGGAGCCTCAAAATATTCAGACAGGTAGAAAAAATAGCTTGTTTTACTTTAAGGGTTGCAGAACACAGCAAGATAAGAATGAAATTTTTGTATTATCAGGAGATGGTAAATTTATGAACAGAAAAGACAGAAATAGCACAAGGATTCTAACAGGAAGAAATTTAATTTCAATGGCAAACTTACAATTCATTGTTTCTACCATATCTTAACTACTGTGTAGAGGTCTGGGGAAACACCTACAGGACCAACCTACAGCCAATATGCATATTACAAAAAAAAGCTATAAGGATAATAAATAATGTTGGATATAGAGACCATACCAACTCTTTGTTTTTAAAGTCACCCGTCATAAAGTTCATGGATTTAGTTAAATTTAAGACAGCACAAGTAATGTACAGGGCAATTAATAATCAACTCCCAACTAATATACAAAAAATATTCAAAAAAAGAGACAATGATTGCTACCATAGTACCGGTGGCAAAGAAACCAGTTGTGTCCTGCACTGACACCAATTGTGATGAAGTGTTTTGAACGGCTTGTCAAACCACACATCACAGCCTGCCTCCCTGGATCACATGACCCGCTCCAGTTTGCATATTGCTCAAACCGCTCCACGGAGGATGCTATAATCACCACCCTGAACTCTGTCATCACCCACCTGGATCAGAAAGACACCTACGCCAGACTCCTGTACATTGATTTCAGTTCAGCATTCAACACCATTATTCCCCAGAGACTGATGGAGAAGTTACTCCTTCTTGGTCTGAACACCGCCACATGTCTCTGGATCCTGGATTTCCTGATTGAGAGACCTCAGTCTGTCTGGGTTGGAAAAAACATCTCCAAGTCTATCACGCTGAGCACCAGATCCCCTTAAGGATGCGTACTCAGTCCACTGTTGTTTACACTTGTAACACATGACTGCGTATCCAGGCATGAGGGGAACCAGATTATTAAGTTTGCAGATGACACCACAGTGGTGGGACTTATTCATAGGGATGAGGAATCAATGTACAGGGAAGAAGTGAGAGACCTGGAGGGATGGTGCAGGGAGAACAATCTGGTGCTCAATGTGGACAAAACGAAGGAGATGATTATCAACTTCCGGTGGTCACAGCCTGAGCACGTCCCCCTCAGCATCGGCGGCCGTTTAGTGGAGAGAATGGAGAACATCAAGTTCCTCGGAGTGCAGATCTCGCAGGACCTGACCTGGAGCAAGAATTCCTTGGGGATCAGGAAGCGGGCCCAGCAGAGACTGCACTTCTTGAGGAAACTCAAACAGGCCTCTCTCCCCATCTGCATCCTCAGGACCTTCCACAGAGGTGTGGTGGAGAGTGTTCTGACGTACTGCATTGTAACATGGTACTCCAGCTGCGGTATGTCAGACAAAAAAGCCCTGCAGAGGATAGTTAAGGTAGCTGAGAGGGTAATTGGAGTCTCCCTCCCCTCTGTCCAAGAACTTTTTCAGAACCGTTGTAGGAGCAGAGCACTGAACATTGTCAAGGACCGTTCTCACCCTCTGCATAAACACTTTGAACTTCTGCCATCTGGCAAACGATTCCGGAACATCAGAGGCAGAACCACCAGACTGATTAACAGCTTCCTTCCACAAGCTGTCAGGATGCTGAACAGTTGATCTGGAATCTCTCATACATACTACTGCACCTATGGACATTATATATATTATTTGTATATTATAGTTCTGGTTAGTTTTCAAGTATGCCTCAGGGAAGTGTGAATGGCTGTGTTGGGGTGGGGGGTGAGGGTGTGTGTGAGTGTGTCTTAAATTATGTTCTTTTTACTTATATGGATGCCGAGAGAAAAACAGTTTCATCTTGCCTGGACTACAGTTGTATGTACAGCAATATGACAGTAAAGGTTGATTTTGTGGAGAGCGTGAAATGATAAGGCTGAATTTATTTCTCAATTCAGGTTTATTAACAATCACGTGTCTCCAACATCCTCTCAAACACAAAAGATAAGATAAGATAATAAGATAAGATAAGATAAGCCTTTATTAGTCCCACAACGGGGAAATTCCAGGATTGCAACAGCACAGGGATAGCAACACTCAGAGCAACAATCAGAAGGCAAGAAAAAAAAAACAAAAAACAAAAAAAAACAAGCAAGCAAGAGCAGCTAATATACATATGTACATATTACTATAAAATATATATATACACACACACAGACACACAGTGCAGAGCATTGTAGCTGGATGGAATAAATATATGAATATGTAAACACACAGTGCGGAGCATTGTAGCTAGATGGAATAAATATGTAAATATATAAACACACACAGTGCAGAGCATTGTTGCTAGATGGGATGAAACAGCACAACCGTCTACTTAGTTATCCTACATGGTATGATTATGTACCCATACATATTCTCACTCTACAAAAGATATACAAAAGATATGATAATAAGATATAAGATAATAAGATAAGATAATATATAATATTATCTTATCTTATATTATCTTATTATCTTATTATCTTATATTATCTAATATTATCTTATTATCTTATATCTTATAAGATATAAGATAATAAGATATAAGATAATAAGATATACAAAAGATATACAAAGATATACAAAAGACTCTACATATTCTCACTCTACAAAAGAGAGCCAACTTCCCACATCTCCCCTTTTTATACCCGGGACATCAAAGTACAAAGTCACATTGTCATTCAATCCCCAGAGACAATACATCACCCCCCAGGTCTTCTCTTCTCCACCTAAAACCCTGGTGGTCAGGAAGTCTTCTCAGAGCCATTTCTAAAGACACATCTCACACCCTCCTGTTATCCCCAGGAGGTCCAGACTTATTGTTCCTTCTAAGACGTGAGGTAACAGTAATATACATATGCAGCCTAAGCATCTCAAAAATGTTTGCCACATGACCCCCCCCAAACGTCGAAGATGAAACAATACAACATAGTCTACACAACATGATAAAATCACAAACATCAGTCCATATGCTGTCTGGGCTTCAACCGTCTTCTGAACTTGCTGTAAGCGGGCTTCGCCACTCCCACAGCGCCATCCTGCTGTGAATCCGCTATCTGAGGATGAGAACTGTTAGTCAATCCCTGTGGGGGCTCTGGGGCATGCTCCCTGGGGGGTCTGCCGCGTCGAGGAGCCCTCGCCACTTGCACAGCTTCATCAGCCATCACAAAAGCAGGTTTGAGTCTGTCTATGGCAATTGTTTCCCTCCTGCCCCCTAAATCTAGCTAAAAATGCTTATCACCTGTTTCCAGCACTCTATATGGGCCATCATAAGGTGGTCGCAGGGTTGGGCGCTGAGCCTCGTGCCTGACAAAAACAAACTCGGCGTTTTTTAAAGATTTAGGTACAAAAACATGCGGAAAAGTGTGATGAACGGGACCCGGAAGCGTGTCCGCTCAGGTGTCGTTCAGTGACCGCTGAGCAGGGGGATGCTCTGGCGCCGGATTATCAGGAAGAAACTCCCCTGGCAGCCGGAGTGGTTGCGCAAACACCAACTCAGCTGGGGAGGCTTTTAAGTCCTCTTTAGGTGCAGAATGCAACCCTAATAAAACCCATGGTAGTCTGTTTACCCAATTTGCATCCGTAAGCGACGCTCTGAGGGCTGCTTTCAATGACCTATGAAAACGTTCGCATAAACCATTAGCCTGGGGGTGGTACGCGGTAGTGCGGTGGATTGTTACCAACAGGCTGCGGGCCATCACTGACCAAAGCTCAGAAACAAATTGAGGCCCCCTGTTGGACATAATATCCGACGGGACCCCAAAACGCGCTACCCAAGCCGTTAAAAACGCGCGGGCCACCTCTGCGGCTGTGGTTGATGCCAGTGGGACCACTTCGGGCCAACGCGTGGTGCGGTCCACCATTGTCAAAAGATGCGTGCACCCCTGCGACGATGGTAGGGGGCCTACGAGGTCGACATGCACATGATCGAACCTCTTGGCCGGGATGTGAAACGGCTCTAAGGGGGCTTTAGTGTGTTTGTGTATTTTGGCCCGCTTGCAAGCCATGCAGGCTCTTGCCCACTCTTTAACGTGCTTGCGCAGGCTTGGCCAAGCAAACTTCTCTCCTACCATTTTTACCGACGCGCGCACCCCCAGGTGCGCCAGAGAGTGAATCGAGTCAAAAACACGGCGGCACCACGCAGTCAGCGCTACCGGACGCGGTCGTCCGGTAGAGACATCGCATATTAGGGGGGCATACCATCTTGCAGCCTCCTGCTCTCCAGCCTTAACCCTGTTGGTCCAGACTGGAGCGCGCACACGTACGCATCACTACCCTGATCCGCGGCCATGGCTGCATAATCTATCCCCACGTGGACTGGGGCCGCATACGCTTCCGCGCTGCTATTTTGCTCCGCGGCCGTGGCAGTATAATCTACCTCTGCGCGGACTGGAGCGGTTATGGTGCGAGAGAGGCAGTCTGCCACTACATTAAGTTTACCCGCCACGTGTTGAATATCAGTAGTAAACTCTGAAATTGCAGCCAGCTGCCTCTGCTGCCGGCCCGACCATGGTTCTGAAACTCTGGCCATCACAAAAGTGAGCGGTTTGTGGTCGACGAACGCGGTGAAATGACGACCTTCTAGCCAGAACAGGAAGTGACGAATGGCTAAGTGGAGCGCTAACAACTCCCTGTCGAACGCGCTGTATTTTCGCTCGGCCTCGCGCAAGGTCCTGCTGAAAAAGGCAAGCGGCTGCCAAGCCCCGGCAACATGCTGCTCTACTACCGCCCCTATGGCCACGTCTGACGCATCAGTGGTGAGCGCTATGCGGGCCATTGGGTCTGGATGAGCCAACAACGCAGCATCTGCAAGGGCTTTTTTGACCTCCGAGAATGCACGCTCCCGCTCCGGGGACCATACGATTGCATTTGAAGGTTTTTGTTTTTTAAGCGCGGCATACAATGGTTGCATGAGCTGCGCTGCGTGGGGGAGGAAACGGTTATAAAAATTCACCATTCCTAAAAACTCCTGTAGTGCTTTGACCGTTTGTGGCTGGGGAAAATTTGCTACTGCGCGCATTTTGTCCGGCAGCGGAACTGCCCCCTCTGGGGAGACGCAGTGCCCCAAAAAAATCGATCTGCGCCACCCCAAACTGGCACTTCGCTGGGTTGATTATTAACCTGTGCTCTCCCAACCTCTGGAAAACTGCCGTGAGGTGCTTTTTGTGTTCCTCTTAGGATGCGCTGGCTACCAAAATGTAGTCCGGGTAGACAAACACAAAAGGGAGATCGCGTAACACCGCATCCATCATGCGCTGGAAAGTTTGTGCGGCGCCTTTAAGCCCAAACGGCATGCGCAAAAACTCAAAAAGTCCAAACAGAGTTATTACCGCTGTTTTGGGAATGTCCTCAGCGCGTACTGGGACTTGATGGTAACCGCGGACCAAGTCTATTTTAGAAAAAATGCACGCCCCCGCCAGATGAACCAAAAATCCTGAATATGGGGAATTGGGTAGCGGTCGTGCGCTGTAGCGTTGTTCAACCTGCGGAAATCACCGCAAGGTCGCCACAATCCGTCAGCCTTAGGGACCATGTGGAGCGGGGAAGCCCATGGGCTGTTCGAACGCCGGATGATGCCCAACCTTTCAAGGTTGGCAAACTCCTCGCGCGCTATGGTCAGTTTAGCTGCATCCAAGCGCCGAGCTTTTGCAAAAATGGGGAGACCAGCGGTAGTGATAAAGTGCTCCACTCTGTGTTTAGCAACGGCTGCTGAAAACGTGGGAGCCGTGAGTGCTGGGAACTGAGTGAGGAGTGTGTGAAACTTACCACCTGCTGTGGCGACGTTGGCTTGTGCTGTGGGCGGGGACACTCGAGCTGCACAAGGGATAGAGTAAAAAGAGAGTGCATTAACCAAGCGTCTATTGGGAAGATCAACCAACAACCCGTGTGAGCACAGAAAATCAGCACCTAACATGTTGAAACTCACCGCCGCTATAATAAAAGTCCACTCATATGTGCAGCTGTGCAGGGACAGAAGTAGAGTCCTTTCACCGAAGGTCTTAATGATCGAGCCGTTCGCCGCTGATGCTCCGTGACTCCCGGGACCTGCCAGCCGGTCAGCGTAGGTTGGCATGATGAAACTCACTTGGGAGCCTGTGTCCACGAGGAAGTGCCTCCCAGAACGCATATCCGTCAGGTAGAGCAGCTTGTTCTGTTCACCGAGGGCCGCAGCTGCTACCGACTCCCGGTCCTGGCGTTTCCCGAGCTCTTGAACTCACACGGCGGTATACACTTGCGTGCCCTCTCTGCGAAACGACGATGGTAAAAACAGAGGTCGTCTCCTCCGCGATGTCGGGGCTTCGCCGCCGCCGTTGTTGGTGTGTCTGCCTCCGTCGCCTCTGGCCCTTTGCTGTTCCCGGTCGTCGTGCCGAGGTCTGCCGCTGCTGCGGTGGCCGTGTGCCGTCTGCTGGTGTTGAGGATCCGCTGCGCCTCCTGGGCTAGCGCGCAGAAGTCCCACTGGGTCACAAACTGAGAGCCCGCCAGGGTGGCCCTCATCTCTGACGGTTGAGTTCTCAGGAAGATGTGAGTGAAGAGGAAATCATCGTCATCTGAGCCTCTCAGCATGTCTTCCATCAGGTCGACAGGCGTGCTTTCTCCCAAGTCGTGCAGGGCCAGGAGTCTCTCAGCTCTGTCCTGGGCTGAGGGAGTGAAACACTGAATGAGCGCAGCTTTCAACCCGCCGTATTTGTTGCCAGCGGGTGGGTGCTGCACCAGGCTCCGCACATGTCGAGCTGTGTGGCTGTTGAGTTTGGCGATGACGTGCTAGAACTTTGTGTCATCTGCTGTTATTCCCCCGAGAGAAAACTGGGCTTCGGCCAGGAGGAACCGTGAGTCCGGGTTGTCCTGCCAGAATTCTGGTAGCTTGACTGAGACTGCATTTGCCTGGCTGGTCCCTGGCGAGTCTGGTTCAGGGGAATTGTTTCTGCTCATTATACGTCTTAAGGTCACCAGTGTGGAGAGCGTGAAATGATGAGGCTGAATTTATTTCTCAGTTCAGGTTTATTAACAATCACGTGTCTCCAACATCCTCTCAAACAGAAAAGAGAGCCAACTTCCCACATCTCCCCTTTTTATACCCGGGACATCAAAGTACAAAGTCACATTGTCATTCAATCCCCAGAGACAATACATCACCCCCCAGGTCTTCTCTTCTCCACCTAAAACCCTGGTGGTTAGGAAGTCTTCTCAGAGCCATTTCTAAAGACACATCTCACACCCTCTTGTTATCCCCAGGAGGTCCAGACTTATTGTTCCTTCTAAGACGTGAGGTAACAGTAATATACATATGCAGCCTAAGCATCTCAAATATGTGTGCCACAGATTTGATTTGATTATAATTTGAGAGAAGGGCAGCGTGGTGGCAGAGTGGTTAGCACTGCGGCAGCACAGCAACTCACCCTGGCCGGGGGATCCTGGGTTCGATCCCAGCCTCCGACCAACAGTGATCTGTGTGGAGTTTGCATGTTCTCCCCGTGTCTTCTTGGGTTTACTCCGGGATTTCTCCGCTTTCCTCTCACATGCCAAAAACATGCAAGCTAGGTTAATTGGCATCAAAACTGGGGATTCTAAATTGTCCTTAGGTATGACTGTGAGAGTGAATGGTTGTCTGTCTCTCTGTGTTGGCCCTGCGATGGACTGGCGATCTGTCCAGGGTGTACCCTGCCTCTCGCCCTAAGATGCTGGGATAGGCTCCAGCCCCCCCACGACCCGAAAAAGGATTAAGCAAAAGAAGATGGATGGATAATTTGAGAGGAGACTTAAACTTTACAAAACCTAAGGTACGAACACGTAAGAAAAGTTTGTGCATATCTGTCTGTGGGATGGATTTGTGGAACAGTCTGGAGCTGGAACTGAAACTATGTACGAATAGAAATCAATTCAAAAATAGGTATAAACATTATTTGCTGAAAGAATATATGTTAGAGGGGTAGTATTTATATGTACAATTCACGATGCTCACTCTGGGACACTATGGAATGGTAGGTGGGACAGTACTGTGTATATCTGTGTTGTTTGGAGATGGGTTTTGATGTATGGGCTGTATGTATGTTGTGATGGATGGGTGTCCATGTTGATATGTACAAAATATAGTTAATTGTCTACCTGGGGTTTTAAATGAGGTAATTTGTATATATTTCACATGGGTTGTATTTATGGAAAAGAGGAGTTGGAGTTAAGTGTTCACTTCTTCCTTCTCCCTTTTGAGCACTGTATACTGTCACTTTTATCGCACTTGTCATTTGTTTTTTGTTTTTTTTTAACTTTTTTTTTCAAAATAAAGTATCTATCTATCTATCTATCTATCTGTCTATCTATCTATCTATACTTAGAGTTAATGACTGTGAGGGTTTAGTCTTTGCCATTAGATTAGCGGCAGATGGAAGCAGACGCAAGGAGTTAAAATATGGACTCATTGAAGCAGAACAATGGCTTCAAGTTGCAAGACAGCATCAGGCTGATTTAGATAAGGTGATGGTAAACAGACAGATTCAGACGTCAAAGGACCCGGATGTTTACAGTAAACAGGATTTGACTAATGCACATACTTTCTCAAAATTCCGAGGTGAGGAAGAATCAACAGGCCAGGGCTGGCGTAGGACCCCTCCTCCCAGATATCCAAGCCTCGAAGCAAAGACACCCCCCACGGCCCCATCGCGGATTCTACTCCTCCTCCTCCTCCTCCTTCTCACAACCCAGATGTAAAACCCAAGGTCAAAAAAAGACTTTGGTTTCAGGGAGCAGCCGCCTCAGATTGCAAAGGAGATAAGTGATTATGCACCCTCACGCTATGCCACTTCAAACACAGACCCATCTTTATCCATAGTTAAATACATTAAGGAAGAATACTGCGATCCATTACAACAGTTCCCCATGATTGAATTATCTAACCCAACTTATACAGGTCCAGCTGCCAGGGAGGATGAAGCAGGTTATATTCAACACCAACCTATAGTACTGGTCTATAGACATTGGACTGATGCAGATTTTACTGAAGCAATTAAGGAAATTCCACATCCTAACGATAAACCTACAGTTTTTTGAAGGGATGGCAAACCTCCTTCAAAGTTTCAAATTAAATGGCCAGGAGACAGAGAGGGCCTACAGAAAGGTCCTGAAAAGTGATTGTTGTACAGTTTCAGGTGATTGGAATCCAAGAGCTAATAATAATCAACTCTTAGCACCAACTGATGCAATATTGTCTCAGCGGGTGAGAGAATTAAATGATCGCATTGGGAACAAGTGGAGATTAAAACATAATTGGACAGTCATTCAAAATGCCACTCAAAATAAGACAGAAGGTGTTGAAGCCTATAGATGCAGATTACAGGATATTTTTGACAATCATTCTGGTTTGGAAAACCCTACCACAGACACAGGTTCAGAGCCCTATTGGCAACATTTGAAAAGTGTATTTCTACAGAACATGCATCCCAATTTAGCACAGTATATACACAAACACCTTGAAATTGTAACACTGAAATTGTAACACTAACTAAGTAGCTAACTAACCTACACTTACACCTACGCTTTTCTAGTCAAAAAGACCACTCAAAGTGCTTTCACTAGTACTAACCCTCTATTCTAAGGGCCTATAGGAAACAGATATCTAGGGACAATTTAGAACAACCAGTTAACCTAACATGCATGTCTTTGGATTGTGGGAGGAAACCGGAGCCCCCGGAGTAAACCCACACAGCACAGGGAGAACATACAAGCTCCACACAGAAAGGTTCCAATCCCTGCCAGCCTGGGGATTCGAACCAGGAACCTTCTAGCTGTAAGGCAACAGTGCTAACCACTGCACCACCATGCTGGCCCCTGTAGAGCAGTACAAGATCCTGTCACAGGGGACAGTGCAGAAGGTTAATTTATTTTGTCACAAATATGTCCAGTTAACCTACTAGGTAGGGATTTGCTTACAACTGTCAATATCGCCGTAATTCAGAATCAGAATCAGAATCAGAATCAGGTTTATTGCCATTGTTCATGTAGTACACAAACTAGGAATTTGTCTCGGTACAATGCTGCAACATTAAACATGATAAGATAAGAGAAATAAACTATACATGTAATAAAGTGTAGGATAAGATTAAGTGATACTGGTCAACAGTTAAAATATATATTAGCCAGCAGCAGATACTGTGGAGAACTATATAGTGCAGTCGGTAATGCAGGAAGAAAACAGTGATGATTGACATGAGTCTGGTTGAGCTGCTGTACATGGTGCACGAGAGTCACTTAGTGTTCAGCAGTCTAATGGCAGAGGGGAAGAAGCTGTTCATGTGACGGGAGGTTTTAGTCTGGATGGACCGAAGTCTTCTACCAGAGGGGAGGGGGGCAAACAGTACGTGACCAGGGTGTGAGGGATCGGCTATGATCCGGCCAGCACGCCTCCGGGTCCTGGAGATGTACAGATCCTGGAGAGATGGGAGCTTGCAGCCGATCACCTTCTCAGCAGTGCGCACGACGCGCTGCAGCCTTAGTCTGTCCCTGGCAGTGGCTCCTGCGTACCACACGGTTATGGAGGTGGTGAGGATGGACTCGATGATGGCTGTGTAGAACTGCACTAACATCTTGGTGGGTAGCTTGAGCTTCCTCAGCTGCCGCAGGAAGAACATCCTCTGCTGGGCTTTTTTGATGAGTGAGCTGATGGTCAGCTCCCATTTGAGGTCCCTGGTGATGGTAGTGCCTAGGAAGCGGAAGGAATCAGCAGTGGTGATGGGAGAGCCTGAGAGGGTGAGGGGGGGCAGAGGAGTAGTGACTTTCCTGAAGTCTACAATCATCTCCACTGTCTTCAGAGCGTTCAGCTGCAGGTTGTTATTGCTGCACCAGGACGCCAGCTGGGCCACCTCTCTCCTGTAGGCGGACTCGTCGCCGTTGGAGATGAGCCCGATGAGGGTGGTGTCGTCCGCAAACTTGATCAACTTGACAGACTGGTGGCTGGAGGTGCAGGAGTTGGTGTAAAGGGAGAAGAGTAGGGGGGAAAGTACACAGCCCTGGGGTGATCCGGTGCTGATGCTAGTATAGTCTGAGACAGTCTTTCCCAGCCGCACATGCTGCCTCCGGTCCGTCAGGAAGTCGATGATCCACCTGCAGAGGGAGTCAGGCACGTTGAGCAGGGACAGCTTGTCCCGGAGCAGAGCGGGGCGGATGGTGTTGAATGCGGAGCTGAAGTCCACAAACAGGATCCTGGCGTAGGTTCCCGGGGAGTCCAGGTGCTGCAGGATGGAGTGGAGGGCCAGGTTGACTGCATCGTCTACAGACCTGTTGGCTCGGTAGGCAAACTGCAGCGGGTCCAGGAGAGGGGTGGTGATGGACTTGAGGTGGGACAGGACCAGGCGCTCAAAGGACTTCATGAACATGAATTCCAACAGAAGGTGGTATGAGGGCATCACCTTTCCCGCATGTTGCAGAAACAAATGTGCTGCAATGTTTTGCAGTGCCAAATTATTCATATTTGCTCCACTTGGTACTGGCCGGACCAACCAGAGTGACAGAAAATTTGGCGGTGAAAATAATGCAACATTTCAAAACACAAATTCCTACAACTAAGCAGGCCACAAATCAATATCATTGCAACATGTATGACCGATATCTGAGTGGCCCAGAGGATAAATTTGAAAAAAGCATTTTTTGCAAACCCATCTTCCAGAATAGTCATTACAAATCTACACTGGTCTCCAAAGGGGACATCTGTGAGGTCATCTGATGAAGATAAGAGCCATTTCAAACACTGGGAGTCACCAAACATTGCACTGATTAAACCTAAACACATGCAGTGGAAGGATTTTTTTTTTATTATTTTGTATACTTTATCTATCTATCCCTTTACCATTCACACACACATTCACACCTAGGGCCACTTTTAGAGTCTCCAATTAACCTAACCTGCATGTTTTTGGCCTGTGGGAGGATACTGGAGAACTCAAGGAGTAAACCCACGCAGACACGGGGAGAACATGCAAACTCCACACAGATCACTGTTGGTCAGGGGCTGGGATCGAACCAGGGATCCCATGGCCAAGGGTGAGTTGCTGTGCTGCCGCAGTGCTAACCACTGTGCCACTGCACCGCCTGGATATAGGCAGGTTTGTGAACACAGTAGAACAATATGACCAATCATGGAGGGACACACCTGATCCAAGAGTTCAGTACTGTTTGAAGCTTCAAACCTACAGACTGCCTCTGAACTGGGTGGCACAAGTCCAAAAAGATGTCAGCATTGACATCCCTGAATCACAAGCATGACCATTTCCTCTGACAGAGGGAGAGGAAGATGAACTCTCAGAAATTCCAAATTCCTTGTGATCAACAGGAAAGGCAGATGTAAGCTTGATGAAAAATGCAGAATTGGAAACAATAAATGCAAAATCTCATTTTAAGCCTTATCAGAGACAATATCCTCTATGCCCAGAAGTACAGGAAGGCATTAAACCTGTTATACAGAAACTGATAGATACAGGGGTTATTGTACCATGCCCAAAATCACTATGTAATACACCTCTGTTCCCTGTGAAGAAGGCTGCACCATCCTCTGGGTGGAGGATAGTCCAGGACCTCCAGGCGGTGAACAGAGCTGTAGCATCAACGTCTCCTCAAACCAATCCAGAAGATCACTTTTATTCATTCTACAGGAATATCACTTGTTTTCATATTAACTACCCTCACTCAAGGCCTGACCAAGAATGCTTTCCCCAGGACCCCAATGTAAACAGTTGCCTCTTGCAGAGATGGTAAGGATCAGAATTTGCTTTTAAACGCTTTAAGGGACAATAAAAACTCGGAGTCCAGATTTCCAATGTGGACAGTTCATGTGGATAGCATCCGCCCTACAGGAAACTAATGCTCTTGAATGTCATAAACTTCTTAACCAGACGGGTTTATGACTTTCGACAGATACCAGACCCCTTACCATATATAGACCTAAAGAAATTATCTACAGCTCAACAGTGCCTCCTAGTGGATACCTACAGAATGTGTTTCACTATGTATAATCTGATTGTCAATTCTTACTAAACATTAAGTTTCTTTCAGCTTATCATCTCCCCCGGATCCTAAGGACACTGAAAATCATCCTTTTGATCGCCGACCAGGGTTTGCAGTACTTTATTAATCCTTGATCTAAATATGAGTGCATGTGTTGTAAACATGTGTAAGAAATGCTATGTTCATGAGTGTGAGTCAAACGAATGTTAATATTAGTAGTAATGGTATAAATGCATGATCACTGAATATTAGCCAAGTCACTTAATTTAGTTAGATCTTATACTGAGCACCTAATTTTATAAGAACTGAATGGGTATTAATTCTTGTCTGCTATCATTCCTGCCCCCCCCCCCGGCTTTCTCTCCCTTTTCATTTGATTAGCTGCTCCCAAACAAAGAAATGTTTTCACACTGGATAACGGCCTGTTCGAACTCCTCTTTATGAAAGTTGATTGGTCTGTCTTGCGACTGGCCCCTGTTTTATGACCCAACGGTGCGCTCAGTTAAAAGAGTGAGGAGCCGCCCTACATGTAACAAGAAAGAAGTAGAATAATGACAGAGGAAGAGGAAAGAAAGAAAGAAAGATGAAAGAAATAAAAAAGAGAATAAGGAAAGAATAGAGAGAATATAGAAAGAAAAGAGAAGAAGTTTAAGATTAAGATTAAAGAAGCAGAATAGCGATCTAGATCTCAGAGAAAAGTTTTTGTTCACTTTTTCAAAGTTCCTTACAGTCTTCTTTTATCTAAATTGTTCTGTGTGAAGTTTGTCAAATCCTGCGTTAGTTTTCTCAATTTTCTGGTTACTGAGGAGAAACCATCTTTTTCTTACGAGCTCGTCTTAAATAGACAGTCAAACTCTTTTTTGTTTCTTCACCTCACAAGCCATTCTTATCCTAGTAAATGTTTTTCTTAGATTTTCTGACTTTTCACGCTGTTAAAGTGTACCTTTAATTTTCCTAATTTAAAGTGAACAGAGATTGTGTTTTTGGACTCTCTTTCCGGCCTCACACTCGCCCAACTGAGAAGTTTCTCCTTCAGTTTTTTTGGTCTGTCCCGCGGCAAGAGACCTCACAAATTCAGACTCGTTGCCAAGGACCTTTCATGCTGCTCTGAGACAGCTCCACTGCTGCCACTGTTCTTTACGAGCCCCCAGCTGAATTTGCACTTCCTACAGTTGGCTGTGAACATCAAGGAGCCTTGCAGCGGTCGCTCCATCCCTGGGTCCCAATGATCAAAACCGAGCCAGTATCGACTCACTGAGCACGTGGACCTTCAGCTGTTCGTAAGTGAGACTCCCATTTTCCTATCTGCTGGGTTAAACGTGATGTCCTAACATTCAAATTACAATTGAACATAACCCGTATTTCAGGGTACAATTATAGTCTATCAGCCATAGGAGAAAGCTATAAACTGAAGGAAGACTCTTAGTCATTTTTAAGTAACTTCTCTTCATTTTTGTAGATTAATTCAGAAGTTCATTTTTAGATAAGATGAATTTTCCCCATAAAATTGTGTTCTGTTTTGTTGGACATTTCAGCCTTAATTTACAGTTGAAACATAAGTCTGGTTTCTCCTTGGTTCTACAAAGGTTTAACCCCTTGCACTCCGGTCAATTTCCCTAAAAACGCCAAAAATTAACATGCCCAAATTAAATCAAAAGCTGTTCTTCAACCCTTTGGAGCATCTTCATGGGGTTGGTCTCATTTAAAAGAAAACATTTTGAATTTTTTGGCTAAACAGTCATAATCTCTCTAAGTGCTCCGGCCACTGAGTTACAGTCATCTAAACATAGTGAACTTGAAGAAAATAAATTTGGCCTGGGTGTTTTTTTGGATACAAATGCCTGCAAATAACACACAGCTTCAGATCCGGGCTGGAAAATGCAACAGAAATGTAGAACCAAGTGCTATCCAGCTGAGGTCCAAATTGTGTAACAATGCCACAAAAAATGAATATATTACACAGCTTTATACTCAGGCTGTTCCCAGGCGTTTTGGAACTGTGCCAAATTGTGCCAAATGGCACAGTTTGGAAAAACGTCTGTAACTTTTGAATGATTCAATGTAGAAGCTTCATTTTGGGCTCTAATGAAAGGTGACACTCAGGGCTGTGTGTGTGTGTGTGGGGGGGGGGGGTGTTTGTCCCCGCCCCCCGCTACAGAGGACGGCCATTGGCCATCACTACATGATGGAATAGACTCATATGGCTATGTGGTGACCGCCGCGCAGTCACAGCAGCCCCCCCCCCGCTCCAGAAGGGGAGCGGGGGGGGCGTTCACGGTCCAGACACGACAAATGAACCGTTTATCGCGGCGCACGCACTTCGTACTTCGTGCGCTGTACAGTTGTAATTTACCGATCGGTCAAAAGTCATTTTTTGATTACAATTTTCAGGGATAAATAATAATTTAGCTTATAACACCTTACCTCTTCACAGCAGCGTCCTGGTGAACTTCTCTTCCCCATTGTCAGACGAACGCGACGCTGGTCTGCTCGTGGATCCCGGTCAAAACATAATTCCATTATTGCGGTTTTGTGCTTCCATGATTGTGGTTTTTGGCGAACGATTTTTCAAAACAAATAACAGTAGTAATTAAAAAAAGACTGGCGAAGGCATGTGTGTCATTCAGCCTCCGTCGGTCTATGACCATGGAAGAAATCATAACATCTACTCTGCTGGAACCAAAACAAAAAAAGCACCGCCTGTGGCCGAACATGCCGATCCGCGAATGGCACTCCCTGTCACACAGGTTGCATTTGTGGATGGTCTCCGTGCTGCTGGGTCTGTGGGGTTCTTCCTGCGAGTCCTTTTTTGATCCGCTGCAGCAGCCAGTCTTCACCCAGCCTTAAAAAAAAAACAGCTCGCGAACTTCTCTGCTTCAATTGGCTCACTGGGAGGCGGGTCCTTCTGGCTAGGTTTTCATTCATTGGTTCTTCAAGGTTTCAGAAACCCAATTCAAGGCTCTTATTAGTCGAATGAGAGGTCAATCAGATGAATTAATCTGTTCGCAGCTGTGTCTGCAGCTTTTATTTTCAGTGCACGCTTGGACGCCATACACCACCTACATCACCACCATCAGGATCTCCATCATGCGTCCGAGAGCGCACGAGGGCGCTCTTGTGCGCCCTCGTGCGCTCTTGGTCGCAGAGACTTGCCCGTCCGTGATACAATGGAGTGCAAGAGGTTAACACTAGATTTTATGTTCAGGAATCCAATAACAGTTGATGTGATATCGGACGCCTGTTATCATTTGAATCTGTTTATCCCTCATTTGAATGCCATATCATGTAACCTGAATGAGTTTAATAAAAGGGTGAATGAGAGAAGTTGAAGTGTTTTCCTTTTGCGTATATATGTTTCTTAGATCACGGCAGGAAAAAAACTTGCTTAAATTTTGAGACTGATTCATTAAGTAATTGAAGGTACAAAATTAATTAAAACTAAGTTTAATATAAGTGTCCTTTAGGACTGGTGCCCCTTTTTATGAGTGCTTATTTATTTTATTTAGCGAGTGCAGGAGTGACGGTTTAACGCCGTCCCCTTTCACACCCACTATTAAATAAAATAAATAATTCCTGTACCTTATTACAATATTTTATTAACTATCTAATAACACTACAGAGCCATCATTCCTAGGGCTGTAACAGTCCCAGACCCTCACACTTTGTTAAATGATCTACAATCACAGATGAAATTTTTCACAGTGATTGACATCAGTGATGCTTTTTTAAGCATTCCCATTCATCCAGATGATCAGTTCTGGTTTGCATTCACATATGAAGGCAAGAGGTACACTTTCATGAGGTTACCACAGGGCTATTGTGAATCACCAACCATTTTTTCACAGGCAATGTCAGCAAATGTGGCCCAGTTTGTTTCACCTCATCGGAGTTAATTACTCCTGTATGTTGATGACATTTTGCTGGCATCCCCTGATGAAATCACATGCAAAAAAGACACGATTGCCTTAATGAAATTTTTTAGCTGAGCAGGGTCACAAGGTCAACAAAGCCAAGCTGCAATTGTGGAAGACAGAAGTTAAGTACTGAGGACACATTTTGTCAGCAGAAGGAAGACATGTTGATCCTGTTCGCAAAGAGGCTATTTTGGCAGCACCAAAATCGACTACAAAAAGACATGATGTCATATTTGGGGACATTAAACTATTGTTGCTCCTGGATTGCAAATTATTCATTTGAAGTGCAACCTTATTTACAAAAAAAAACAATGGCACAGGTGGACAAAATTGATTGGTCACCTGAGACAGAGGAAACATTTGTCAGGATGAAAAAGCTTTTGGTGCACTGCAGTTTTGGCACTCCCTGACTATAAGAAGCCATTTATTCAAATGGCTGATTGTAGGCAGGGACACATGACGTCAGTGCTCCTTCAGCCGTTTGGTGCTAAAATGCATCCAGTGGCATATTACTCCATAAGGCTGGATGCTGTTGCAAGAGCCCTTCCTCCATGTGTGCAGTCCGTAATAGTTGCATCCATGGCAGTTCAAGCATCTGCAGGAATTGTTCTTTTTAATCCTTTGACCCTAAAGGTCACACATGCAGTGTCAGTTATTTTGTCTCAGAGCAAAATATCAGTTCTCTCACCATCTAGACACCTTGCATACATGACAGTGTTACTGTCACAGCCACATTTAACCATTGAGCATTGCACAGTACTAAATCCAGCAAGCTTTTTATCGATTTTCACTGAAGGTGAACCTCATGACTGTTTGGCGGAAATTGAAAATGAAACACTACCACGTCCTGATTTACGGAACACCCCTTTGGATGATTCAGATCTCACACTATTTGTAGATGGATCATCAAAACGTGACCGCGATGGACTGCGATGGATCAAATTTGTCTGGCTATGCAGTTGTCACTCATGACACTGTTTTAAAAGCCCAAAAGCCTATTCAGCATAAACACCATATTTTGGGGCTGCTTGAAAGTGTCAAACTTCCATCACAACTGGCCATATGCACACGTGCTGCTCATACAAATGGCAATAATCTGGTTTCCCAAGGTAATCACTTTGCAGATCAAACTGCAAAAGCAGTTGTACAAGGCTTGCAACCTGAGCAAAGCACATCTGATTCCATTTTGACACTGACAAAGGAGTTGTCACATGACATTCTCATTGAAGCTCAAAAAGCAGCGTCACACGCTGAAATTTACAAGTGGATAAAAAGGGAGCTATTTCTGATGACACCTCAATGCTCTGCAAATGTAAAACAAGCCCATTCTGCCACACAAACTGGTTCAACAGGTCTCTACCTTGCTGCATGGCGTCTCGCATGTAGCAGGGGGGGGGGGGTATCTACATTGAATAAAACTTTTACTGCCAATGGGTTTAACCAGTTTGCCACACAGTTTTGTAAAACAATGTCTGATTTGTGCGAAAAACAATGCACAGGGAAATTTTGATTCAATTCAATTTCAATTCAATTCAATTCAGTTCAGTTCAATTCAGCTTTATTTATACTGCACCACATCACAATAGATGCCATCTCGTGGTGCCACAGTGCAGAAAAAAACAAACACTGAAAGAGACACTTTTCCAGCCTCCACTTATCCATTTCAGAACATTTGCATGGACTTTACTGAGTCAAATAAATGTGAAGGCAAGAAATATTGTCTGGTCATTTGTGAAATGATTTCTATATGGACAGAAACTTTTCCCTGTACACACCCAAAAGCAATAACAGTGGCAAAGAAATTGCTTGCCGAAATTGTACCTAGGTTAGGAATACCTGAGAAAATTTACTCAGATTTTTTTTTTTTTTTTAATTTTGTATACTTTATTGATCCTCAGAGGGGAAATTGAGGGCATCCACCCGGATGGATGAAGCAGCCATGGTACGGCGCTATCCCTTAACCATTCACACACACATTCACACCTTGGGCCACTTTAGAGTCTCCAATTAACCTAACCTGCATGTTTTTGTCCTGCAAAAACATGCAGGTTAAAACAACATCCCCTCTGGGGATCAATAAAGTATAAAGTATCAATAAAGTATAATGGCACACATTTTGTAAATCAAGTTATATCACATTTAGGTACAGCACTGAACATTAGTTGAAAAAATCATTCAGCTTATGATCCACAATCTGCAGGAGTGGTGGAACGCACAAACAGAACTATTAAAGAAAGCCCCAGAAAAACAATGGCAAAAACAGGACAAAATTGGATATATTGCCTCCCATTAATCTAGTTTTACATGAGGATAGTCCCAACCAAAGGGGGATTGTCTCCATTTGAAATCATGTCATCATAGCAGTCTGTCGTGGGCAACAATGACTTTTAGGTCATTTAGGTCTGATCAGATTCTTCCACATCGTTCTGTCCTTAGCCTTCCGCTGCCAGGAACTCCTGTCTATGTCCAACTTCTTCAAGTTTCTTTTTACACTGTAAATCTGAGCCTTGGTCTACCCTGATTGTGTTTGCCCTCGCATAACTGTGAGTAGAGTAACTGCCGAGGGAGACGCTGGTGGTCCATCCTCTCAACATGTCCGAGCCATCTCAGGTTCATCTGTATTAGCATGTCCTCCATTGATGGTATACCAGCTCGTTTCAGCACTTCTATGTTGGTTATCTTGCCTTTCCATGAGATGTTCATTATGGCTCGAAGGTGTCTCATCATGTACGCGTGGAGTTTCTTCACCTGCACTCTGTAGACAGTCCAAGTTTCAGCACCGTACAATAGAGTAGCCAGTACTGTCACTCTGTACACTTTGCATTTCACACGGATAGACACATATCGATTGTTCCACAATCTCTCCTTCAAGTTTCCAAACACAGCGCTCGCTCTTCCCATTCTGAGAGATAGTTCATTCTCCAGCCTAGCATTCTCTGAAACAGTACTCCCTAGATACTTGAAAGTCTTGCACTTGACTAGTGGCTCTGTACCAATGCTGATCTCTTCTGGTAGTGATGTTAATAATTGGAATTTTGGTGGTTGATAAAGGCACTCTGTCTTCTTGATGTTGATTTTGAGGCTGAATTGGCTAGCTGCTCTTGCAAATTTCTCCACTAAAGATTGCATATCTTCCACGCTGTGTGCAACTAGAGCACTGTCGTTGGCAAAGAGCATTTCTCTTACTACTTTTATCGATGTCTTCCTCTTGGCTTTAAACTGTGCCACATTGAACAAGTCTGCTTCTTTCCTTGTTTGAATGTATACTCCTTCTGAAGTGTCTTTGAAGGCCACCTCAAGCATGGCTGCCAGATATAGCGAGAAGAGTGTGGGTCCCAGCACACACCCTTGTTTCACCCCGTTGCTTACTGAAAAGTCTTTAGATGCTGAGCCACTCATTGCCACGTTTGCTTGCATACCTGTATGGAGTGCCTCGATCAGGCTGACAAATTTCTCTGTACAGTCATATTTCTTGAGTACCTGCCAAAGTCCTTGTCACGAAACAGTATTGAAGGCTTTACTGAAGTCTAGGAAGACTACATAAAACGGCATCTTCCGTTCGATGCACTTTTCTTGAACCTGTTTCAAGCAGAAATCATGTCCATTGTGCTTCTTCCACTTCTAAAGGCACACTAGGTTTCTGGTAGTACATTCTGCGAGATGTGTTCATTGAGTCTGTTCAGTAGTGCACGTGAGAGAATCTTACCAATAGTGGCTAGCAGTGATAAACCGTGGTAATTTCCACAATCTTTCCTGTCACCTTTCTTGAACAAAGGGACAATACACGCATCCTTCCAGTCTTGAGGTACTTTCTGGGCATCCCATATCTCTTGGATGAGCTTGTGCAGGCAGTTGGTCAGCTGAACACCACCAAATTTCCACACTTCTGCTGGAATTCCATCCCTCCCTGGAGCTTCACCATTCTGTGTTGTCCTGATAGCTGCCATTAGTTCATCAAAATTTGGTGGTTCATCCAGACTTGATACAGCTGGTTGCTGCACTAGAGCTTCTTTATCCTCTTCAGTGAGCTCTCCAGGGTTGTTTAGTAGTTGGTCAAAGTGGTCTGCAAATCTGTCCAGGATCTTGTTTTTCTCCTGCAAAACTGTTTCACCAACCATAGCCTTTAGCTGGATCAATCCTCTTGGTTTAGGGCCCTAGATTTCTCTCAAACCTGTAAAGAATGTTTTCATGTCCTTTCTGTCTGCTGCAGTTTGAAGTTCCTCTGCTTTTTCATCCCACCAGTTAGACTTCATCTCTCTGGTGTACTTCTGTAGCTCAATCTGAGCCTTTGAGTATTTCTTCTTCTTCGACCTTGTATTATACTGTAGATTTTCCTGCCTAGCTGTGTTCCTCACTTCTAGTAGTTTCTTCAGGTGTTCATCATGCTCATCAAACCAATCTTGATGTTTCCTCTCAGTGTCGCTTAATACATCACTCGTAGTCCTTCAGTGTTGCCCATTTATCGTCTATATAATTCTCTGAGTTGTTGCTGTCCCAGTCTTTCAAGTTTTCATCCATTTCCTGTGTCAGTTCTTCCTGCTTCTTTTGGCCTTTCAATGCATTAGTGTTTAGCTTCTGTGGTGGCTTCGCACCTGTCCTGCAGTGCTATTTTCGTCTGCAAATCCTTAATCTAGATCTCAGCATAACATGATCAGTACTACAATCCATGCCTCTCATTGCTCTGGTGTCCAATACATCCCTTATGTCTCTCTGTCTGACTATGATGTAGTCTAATAAGTGCCAGTGCTTGGATCTTGGGTGCATCCATGTCTTCTTGTGTGTGTCCTTGTGCTTAAATGGAGTGTTGGTTATCACAAGGTTGTACTCTGAACATAGTGCAAGTAGAAGTTCTCCATTGGCATTGCACTTGCCTACTCCATGACTGCCTAGCTCTCCTTTCCATTTCTCAGTGTCTGAACCAACTCTGGCATTAAAATCTCCAACGAGTATCAGATTAGATTATTTGTTTATTTGACAGGGACAGTGCAATAAACATAGACAATAAATCAAATGACAATCAATCTGATGTGTTGCACAAAGAGTGTATAGCTATTAGCTAATTTGCAACTCTTGTCCCTGGATGGGCTTTAGAAAGGAGAAACAAGTAAAAAGAAAAAAAGGAAAGGAAAAGATAAAAAAAATGAAAACAGAATATACAATAATGTAGCATCATCGTCCTCCTCAAAACCAAGACAAGATCACTTCTCTCCAGTTTACAGGAATTTCAATTTATTCATTACACAGGAATATCACCTTTCTGCCTTCTCAGGAATATCACTGGCTTTTTGCTGACTCATGCAGGCTTCTTCCAGACCTGACTAAAGATGCTTGCTTTCCCAGGACCCCAATGTAAACAATTGCCACTTGCAGAGATTGTAAGGATCAGAGTTTGCTTTTAAAGGCTCAAAGGAACATAAAACTCAGGAGACCAGACCTCTCAACATGAACACTGCATTTGATAACGTACCTTTTCACAGGAAACCAATGTTTTTAAAAGAGTCATAAACCACTTAATCTGACGGTTTTATAGCCTATGCTGTCCAGGCCTTCGCCAGATACTAAGGAAATCATCTACAGCTCAACAGTACCTCCTAGCGGATACCTACGGAATGTGTTTTCAGTACGTAGGATGACTTTTAATTTGTTCTAAATATTAAGTTTCTTTCAGCTTATCCTGGATCCTAAGGACACTGAAAATCATCCCCCTTATCACCAACCATGGTTTGCTGCATGTTCTGCTGTTCTAATCTTGATCTAAATGTGAATGCATGTATTATAATTATGTATAAGAAATGTTATATTCATGAGTGTTATTGGAGTAATGGTATAAATGCATGATCACCATATATTAGCCAAGTCATTTAATTTAGTTAGATTTTATATTGAGCATTTATCTTATAAGAACTGACTGTTGATTTTTCCCTCTGAAAATTCATGGGATGGTGTCTCCATTTGGTTGGCTGCTCTCAAACAAAGAAATGTTTTCACATTGGATAACAGCCATTTCAAACTGATTCTGAAAGAGTAGATTGGTCGTTTGACGACTGACCTCATCAGTTTTACGACCCGGCGAGGTAACTTTAAAAGACAGAAGTTAGATTTGAGTACATATGAAAAAAAGACAGAGAAAAAACAGGGTTAACAGTTGAGTCACAGCACAGTTAAGAGTTTTAAAAAAAGTCAGAGATCAGACAACAGGCAGGAAGATTAGCTAGAAATAGAATTAAGAATTAGAGGAACTAAATTAAGATTAAAGAAGCAGAATAGTAATCTAGATCTCAGAAGAAGATTTTATTCCCCCGTTTCAAGGCCCTGTGAAGTTTTATTTTATTCTCTGTGTGTTTGTCAAATCTTTTCTTATATTCTGGAAACTGAGGAGAAACCATTTTTCTTTAGAGCTCGTCCCTTTTTAGAGAATCAAATTCTCAAACTTTTTCTTTCACCTCAGAAGCCATTCTTATCCTAGTAAATGTTTTTCTAACACTTTTTTTTAATGACTTTTCACGCCATTAAAGTGGACCTTTAATTTGCCTAGTTTAAAGTGAAGAGACTGAGAAGATTTTCCTTCAGTTTTTTTGGTCTATCCCGCTACAAGAGACCCCAAATTTGGATTCTTTTCCCAAGGACTTTTCACGCCGCCCTGAGACAAAACCACCCACGGCTGCAAATGTCTCTTTGAAGGGCCCCCAGCTAAGTTATCGCCCCACGGCTGTGAGTGAGGATAGCAGCCGCTTCCTCCCGACGTCCGAGCTTCAAAAAAACCCAGCGGTACCGACCAGCGGGATTTGGACCTACGGCCGTGTGTGAGTGAGACTTATTTCTCCTATTTCTGGGTTAAAACGTGATGTCCTAACAATTAAATTACAATTGAATATTGCCCGTATTTCAGGGCTCAATTAGTCTCAGCCACAGGATAGAACTGTAAACTGAATGAAAACTTTCAGTCATTTTTAAGTAACTGCCCTTAAATTTTGTAGATTAATTCAGGAGTCATTTTTAGATAATTAGCTTATGAATTTTCCTCATAAAATTGCAATGTTTTGTTAAAACATTCCAGTCTCATTTACTGTTGAAACATAAGTCTAGTACTCCTTGGTTCTGCAGAGGTGTAACGCTGGATTTTATGTTCAGGAACTCAATATCAGTTGATGTGATATTTTACGCTGTCATCATCTGAATCTGTTTATTCATCATTTGAACGCCATGCCATGTAACCTGAATGATTTTAATAAACGAGTGAATAAGAGCAGTTGAAGCGTTTTTCTTTCGCATATACAGGTTTCCTAATCACGGCAGGACAAAAACTCACTGAAACTTTGAGACTGATTCATTAAACAATTTAAGGTACAAAATTAATTAAAACTAAAGTTAATTTTATTGTCCTTAGGACTGGTGCCCCTTTTACGAGTGCTTTTATTTAATTTAGCTGGTGTAGAAGTGAAGGTTCAACTCCGCCCCTTTCACACCCACTATTAAATAAAATAAATAATTCCTGTACCTTATGACAAATAATTTTATAGGCTCTTCATCCTACATTATTAATGGTGACCCGTTTGTGAGGCCTCTGTAATTGGGAAACGTATATGCAAAAGGAAAATTCATTGAAATCATAATTTGTTCCTGCAAATATTGATCCACTATTTGGCGAGTGTGTGTGTTTGTTTGAGACTGAGGCCTGCATCTCTCCTCCTGCCTGTGTGTGTCTGCTGTGTTTGTTTACCTAACCCCCTGCTGGTGGCTGATAGCTGCAAAGGGGGGGTGAGTGCTTCGCCCACTAAAAAGTCAACAGTTTTTGATGCATGCAAAGAAGTTTAAACAGTATTATTATATGCTGGATTAAGAAACAAAGGCCCAGAGTGACAGAAACGCGAAGAAAACCGTCCTGTCTCTCGCCAGTTTAACCTTTCGGCGATTATCCCGAAAGGAGTAATTAAACTGGCCAGTTCTGTAATTTAATTACCCAAGCGTGGTGACGTCAGATTAAGCTGGACGCGGTTTGATCTGGTCACTGAATAAACCGCTGGGGAAAGTAGCGCTAAGCTATACCCGAAATTAAAGGGGTAACATTATTTGTGAAAGTTGGCGATTAAACTCTCATTTTGGAAAGCAAGGCGTGGCGTTGTCGCTGAGACTCGCGCCCGCGTCGTGTCACGTGAACACGCACAGTCGCGCGCGTGACCGAAAGGCGTGCACGAAAAACTGCGCATGAGCAGAGTAAGCGTGCAGACGCCATCTTGAAGGCGCTAAGAGGGAGTCACCCTAGCCGCCATTTTGAGTGAGACCGGTAGACCCGCCCAGAGCGACGTCACCAGCGTCTCCTCCCCCTGGGAGGGCAGAGACAACTGCCTCCATCGTGTGGTCAACTATAGGAGTTGCATTTCTTGCATGAATGCACACTCGTATTAAAGCAGAGCAAATCTATTAAGCTGATTTATAATCAAACAGAGCTTCCAAATTGACTTTAAATCAATCCGAATTATCCGGAACAATCTAAATTTAAACCCAATTCAAAGTTTTATCCCAAGAACCAAAAGGAAAAGGAAACTTGTGTGTTTGAAGTTTGTTCTCATTGGTGGAAGAGCTTTTGACTGCATACATACACACTGAAAGAACATAGAAGCATAGACTTTGTATTTACTCACATATGTTAACCACATATTTTAATCTTTTTAGTTAAAAGCATATATTCACACATCTTATGCTAAAAGTCTGCAAACTTTTGAAGCTATATATATGTGTTTTGTTTTAAAGATCACTCTGTGCGATTTCTTTCACAGGAAGCCATTCAACTTAGGGACTCAAATAAATGACAATGTTCATTTAAACTCAAGTTAATGTTACTCCTGTGCATGTTGGTAAAGAATTTAGTGATTTACTAAATATTTAACCAAAATTCTCCAAAATTAGGAAACCACATCCAGCAATTAACACTTGAAAGCTTTAGCTTATTTACAGTCAGTGTTGCTTTTGATTCATATTTCCTCCCCAGGAGAAGGAAAACATTTAACCAACCCACTATTTCTATCCAGGATTTGAAAGAAGTCAAAAGTGAAAACTTTGACTAGTCTGTAAAATATTTTTAATATTTTTCTCCTCTTTTAAATAATCATTAACTTTAATCCTTAGGAAGCCTTAGTGACGATACGCAAAGACAATTCATTTGTTTCCTAACTTGTAAATATTAAAACATTGAAAGGCTTTAAATGAAGATAAGCTTTAACAAACAGAACAAAGCCAGTTCTAACTTTAAAACAAAGTGAAGACTTATACTGTAACCCTAAAGCCTTAAAGCATTTAACCTTTTCTATTTTTGTTGCTTTCTTTTTCTTTTGTAAATAAAATCTTTACTTTCAAGTGAGATTCAACAAAAAATTCACAACCTAGTTGAGGACTATTCCAAAACTACACTTTGATAACTGAACTGAAAGAAGTCAATCAACCAAAAAATTTTTTTTTTCTTTTGTCTTGTGAAATACAAATCAAAATACAGTGTCAACAAATAAACTAACACCTATTCCACATTTCTAAAGAATTCCAAAATATTTGCTTTCCTTCTTACAATCAGAATCAGAATCAGAATCAGAATCAGAATCAGGTTTATTGCCATTGTTCATGTAGTACACAAACTAGGAATTTGTCTCGGTGCAATGCTGCAACATTAAACATGATAAGATAAGAGAAATAAACTATACATGTAATAAAGTGTAGGATAAGATTAAGTGATACTGGTCAACAGTTAAAATATATATTAGCCAGCAGCAGATACTGTGGAGAACTATATAGTGCAGTCGGTAATGCAGGAAGAAAACAGTGATGATTGACATGAGTCTGGTTGAGCTGCTGTACATGGTGCACGAGAGTCACTTAGTGTTCAGCAGTCTAATGGCAGAGGGGAAGAAGCTGTTCATGTGACGGGAGGTTTTAGTCTGGATGGACCAAAGTCTTCTACCAGAGGGGAGGGGGGCAAACAGTACATGACCAGGGTGTGAGGGATCGGCTATGATCCGGCCAGCACGCCTCCGGGTCCTGGAGATGTACAGATCCTGGAGAGATGGGAGCTTGCAGCCGATCACCTTCTCAGCAGTGCGCACGACGCGCTGCAGCCTTAGTCTGTCCCTGGCAGTGGCTCCTGCGTACCACACGGTTATGGAGGTGGTGAGGATGGACTCGATGATGGCTGTGTAGAACTGCACTAACATCTTGGTGGGTAGCTTGAGCTTCCTCAGCTGCCGCAGGAAGAACATCCTCTGCTGGGCTTTTTTGATGAGTGAGCTGATGGTCAGCTCCCATTTGAGGTCCCTGGTGATGGTAGTGCCTAGGAAGCGGAAGGAATCAGCAGTGGTGATGGGAGAGCCTGAGAGGGTGAGGGGGGGCAGAGGAGTAGTGACTTTCCTGAAGTCTACAATCATCTCCACTGTCTTCAGAGCGTTCAGCTGCAGGTTGTTATTGCTGCACCAGGACGCCAGCTGGGCCACCTCTCTCCTGTAGGCGGACTCGTCGCCGTTGGAGATGAGCCCGATGAGGGTGGTGTCGTCCGCAAACTTGATCAACTTGACAGACTGGTGGCCGGAGGTGCAGGAGTTGGTGTAAAGGGAGAAGAGTAGGGGGGAAAGTACACAGCCCTGGGGTGATCCGGTGCTGATGCTAGTATAGTCTGAGACAGTCTTTCCCAGCCGCACATGCTGCCTCCGGTCCGTCAGGAAGTCGATGATCCACCTGCAGAGGGAGTCAGGCACGTTGAGCAGGGACAGCTTGTCCCGGAGCAGAGCGGGGCGGATGGTGTTGAATGCGGAGCTGAAGTCCACAAACAGGATCCTGGCGTAGGTTCCCGGGGAGTCCAGGTGCTGCAGGATGGAGTGGAGGGCCAGGTTGACTGCATCGTCTACAGACCTGTTGGCTCGGTAGGCAAACTGCAGCGGGTCCAGGAGAGGGGTGGTGATGGACTTGAGGTGGGACAGGACCAGGCGCTCAAAGGACTTCATGACTACAGAGGTGAGCGCCACAGGTCTGTAGTCATTAAGTCCAGTGATCCGTGGCTTCTTGGGGACAGGGATGATGGTGGAGGATTTGAGGCAGGATGGCACGTGGCATAACTTAAGGGAGGTGTTAAAAATGTCTGTGAATACAGGAGCCAGCTGTTTCGCACAGAGTCTCAGGGTGGAGGGAGACACGCCGTCTGGGCCGGGGGCCTTGCGCGGGTTCAGTCTGGAGAACTGTTTGAGCACATCCTGCTCACTGATGATAAGGGGAGGGGGGGAGGTGGGGGGGGGGGTGCCTTAAATGAAGTAGGGAATGTGGAGGCTGTGGAGCTGGAGGGAGGGGGGGAGTTGGACACAGATGACGAGGTGTCAAAACGGGCATAGTGTTGGGACAGTCTCTGACAAAGGGCTTTGTCATCCTGACCTTTAGGAGCCTGAGGCCGATAGTTGGTGATCTGCCTCAGTCCTCTCCACACGGAAGCCGAATCATTAGCAGTGAACTGCTGCTGGAGTCTCTCTGAATACACAGATTTAGCCCTCTTCAGCTCTCTGTTAAACCGGTATTTAACCTCCCTGTAGCAGTCCCTGTCTCCACTTTTCAGCGCTGCTTCCTTCTCCTTCCTGATCTGTCTGAGCTTAGCTGTGAACCAGGGTTTGTCATTAGAGTAACTCACCCTGGTGCGTGATGGAAGAATGTTCTCTTCACAAAAGTGGATATATGAGTTCACAGTGTCCGTGTACTCATCCAGATCATGCGTGGCTCCTTTAAGCATGCCCCAGTCAGATATTTCCATGCACGTTTCCAGCTTCTCCTCAGCATCACTGGTCCGTATCTTCGTAGTGCTCACAACAGGTTTAGTGAGCTTCAATCTCTGTCTGTATGTGGGAATGAGGTGAACCATCACGTGATCAGATAATCCCAGCGCAGCTCGAGGAACAGCGCGATATGCGTCTTTCACTGTGGAGTAACAGTGATCCAGTGTGTTTAATCCTCTGGTGGGGCATTTAATAAACTGTTTGTAGCGGGGGAGATCGTGGCTCAGATTGCACTGATTAAAGTCGCCAGCCACAATAATCAGCGAGTCTGGAAAACTCCGCTCTGTGTGTTGAATGTGATCCGCGAGCACGCGCTGAGCTTCGCGCGTGTCCGCGTCGGGAGGAGCGTACACAGCGATCAGTATAAAAGAAGCAAACTCCCGCGGGGAATAAAAAGGCTTGCAGTTGATAACAAGAAATTCCAAGGCAGGAGAACAGTGTTTGGAAATTACCGTTACATCAGAGCACCAGCTACAGTTGATGTAGAAGCAGACACCGCCTCCTGTGGACTTGCCGGAAAGCTCTGTGTCACGATCAGCACGAAAGAGCTGGAAGCCGTCGAGGCGCAGCGCGCTGTCCGGTATATTTTCCCGGAGCCAGGTCTCAGTAAAGCAGAGGACAGCTGAGGAGGCGAGGTCCTTAAAACGCATCAGCAGTCTCAGTTCATCCACCTTGTTAGAGAGAGAGTTGGTATTGGACAGAAATATGCCAGGCAGCGCCGTTCGCGAGCCTCTCCTGCGAAGTCGTACGAGAGCGCCCGCTCGTCTGCCTCTCTTCCGCCGTCTCACTTTCCGAGCCAAACAATAAACCAGATCGGCGGCAGGGGCTAGAAAAACTGGGAGGAGGTCCGTGGGGGTCAAAGTCCTGATATTTAAAAGTTCTTCACGGGTATAAGTGCAAGCAGACACACAACTGACAAACAAAAACAAACAAAGAGCGCAGCGAAGCACCATGTCGACCGCTGTGGGCGCCATCTTGGTCAAGCCTGGAAGTTGAAACAAACTCCAAAAAGAAGCTTGTTATTACCCTCACTGTAAAACGACACTCAAGGTTAACTCTTGACGCATAACTTTAGCTATAATCAACGAATTGATTTCAAGCTAAGCGTTACACAAACGGTCAAACATGTCGAATCCACTTGACGAATTAAATGACCTTCAAGCAATATTGGAAGAGTTGGCTTCCGACCTTATACCCAGTTTCTCCAAACAAGTTCGGGATACTCTACCAAAAGATTTGAAGCAAATCACGGAAAAACTTTCGGATGAATCCGAAGCTAACCCACCGAAAGCAAAGAAAATCCCCGGTGTGTTAGGAAAGTTTGCACTAGCATTAGTTGCAAGGCTAAAACAAGCCGACACCCAAGTACTCTACGCCGAAAAGGAACTGGTGAAACGA
>CM035848.1:305667045-305692610 GCA_020510985.1 Pholidichthys leucotaenia
AATGACCTTGTGGACTCACTTGCAAAACAAGGAGCTATACAAGGCACACCCTGGTCCCTTGATTCTGCTCAGGTGCCGACTTCACAGTCCCACCCACCCACCCCTACAGTCTGCGCAGTCACTAGGGCCCAGACTAACAGGGCCCAGGACACGACACAAACCACAGGTCCCCTTGCGGTTGACCCTGTTTTCACTGACGCTGACCTTATCTCTCTTCAAACCCTTGACCCTGCGGTCCATAAAATGATACAATACATCTCAGATCCTGCACTTAATGCACCATCCGACTCGGATCTCGCTGACACTCCAGACTTGAAGCCACTTTTTGCCACACGATCATCCTTGCAGCTGCGAAATGGCATTCTAGTTCATGTTTCCGATGAACTCCCTACGCCTGCGCTTGTGGTCCCTCGTAACCAGAGGGGGGTGATGATTGTTCATGCCCATGATCTCCCAACTGCAGGACACAAAGGCGTCAAAGCGACGTACAACGCGCTCAAACAAGTGGCATATTGGCCATACATGCGAAAGGATGTAGCCGACTACATAAAGGGATGTCTCGTATGTTGCCAGTTTCAACCAACCAACTCGATGCATCGAGCACCCCTACAGAAAAGAGGCATTTCATTCCCATGGTCTGACCTCCAAATTGACTGGGTAGGTCCCCTTCCACGGTCAGCCAGAGGAAACAAATACTTCCTCACAGTCACATGTGCTTTCACCAAATGGGTCGAGTGCCTGCCTGCTCCTAATGACACGGCAGAAACCACGGCCTACTTGTTGATGAACCACGTATTCTCTAGGTTTGGTCTGCCAAGCCGAATCAACTCTGACCGCGGCACTCATTTCACCGCCGAAGTCATGCGACAACTGTGGGAAACCTTGGGAGTTAAAGCTAACTTCCATATTAGCCACCACCCACAATCCTCCGGACAGGTTGAAAGAACCCACCGAACTGTGATCAACATACTGAAGAAGTATGTTTCACCACACCAAAAAGACTGGGATGTAAAGCTCCCGCTGGTCTTAATGGCCATCCGAGCCACACCCCATGAAGCTACGGGGGTGTCACCTTTTGAAATGATGACAGGCCGGCAAATGACTTTGCCACTGCATTTACTCTACCAACCTGGAGAAGCCAGTGTTGCTACAGCTTACACTACTCACCAGTACATGACTGACCTGACCAAACATCTCCGACAGACTTTTGCCTTTGCCCAAAAACATTTGGACCGATCAGCTGAAGGACGCAAAGCCTACTACGATCAGAAAGCCTCACATGACGAACTCCAAGTGGGAGACAAGGTTTTCTATTATGCTTTCATTCCTCAGACAGGACAGACCAACACACGAGCAGGAAAACTCGCTCGGAAGTTCCTCCCCAGGTGGACAGGTCCACACACGATCACAGATAAACTCTCTCCGGTCGTTTACCAAATCAAAATAAGCAAAGGTCGCCAGGACCCCATCTCCAAATGGGTCCATCGTAATCAAATTAAAGCTTACAAAAACCCCATGGGACTTGTCGGGGACAACACTGTTCCATTAAGTCAGTAAAACAAACCTAAATCTTGTTTGCGCCCGATAGATAACTGTTAGCTGACTATCAGCCTCAGACATTCTCGGTTGCATTTCTCTTTCTCAATCAGGTAACTGCATTAAACCTTCAAAAGGAGAAAGTTAACCCAAACTAACTGACTTCCTTAAAATCTAACCTTAAAAGACCCCGCAAAATTTCTTTCAGTATCATCAAGTTACTATTTCAAAGTAGTACAAACAAAATCAACAACATCACTAGCTTAAGTCAATAATCACAAAACCCTCTAAAGGTGATAAACACTAATAGCTTAGAGCTCAGCCTCTAACAAAGTTGTTCCACCTCTAAGAATAACTTTCACCTACCACTCAGGTACCTCAAGAAAAGGAAAACTGACAAGAAGCTCAAGATTAAAATGACTCACTTCTATTTGTTGGCCAGGACGATGGCCCTCCTGTTTTTCAGTTTAGCCCTCTACCTAGCACTCTCACCTACTTTCGCCCAGTTAGAACTGGACAGAACCCAGACAAGAAGTCAACAATCCTTAAGTAGATTCTCAACCACGGCCTCATCATTAGGGCCCCTTGCTACCCTTAGCACGTCTACTGTTAAATCAGTCAACACCGCTACACTGAAATGCCAGACAGTTGAACCACCAACTGTTACCAAAACTTTGCAAGATACTGTGTTGGTTTTGAATGTTTGCTCCAAAGCCTCATTCAAACTCAACAAGGTCTTGGACTTGTCACTCTTCATGTTAGAGGGTGACCTTGCTCACCCACATCTAATGTCTGTGTTTCTTCGAAAGGTAGCTAAAAATATTAGACTTTCAGCTAACACTTTGACAACGAGTCTGCCTTCACCGCTTCTTGCCCCTGTTTCAGATGTCACAAAGTTATTCCTCATTGCCACTCAAAGAACAATGATGACTCCCCATGCTCACTCAGTCTTCCAGAACAAAGGTCTCAAGCACCCTCTGAGTAAGACCTCTGTGGAACCATGGTTTAGTCCAAATAAACCAATTCAATTCGAACCTCCTTGAATTAACTCAATATTGCTTAACCTAAACATCTACCTCAGATAAGCAATACATTTTTGTTTTGCATTCTTTGTTTTGACTTTTATTTTTCTTTATTTTTAGAATTTTTAAAAGTTATATGCATGCTTATATACAAACCTATATTTTTATATATAGCTCTTGCACTCCATTTTGATTTTTGTACCCATTCAAACTATTTTTTTTTTCAACTATGATAGCTATTTCATTGTAGACCAAGATTCCTACCTCAGGTATGTAAGACTACGCACTTATTTTTGTAGCTAGAATTTTTGAGTCATTTCAAGACCTATGCCTTAGCTTACTACTCCAAGTCAATTTTATAATCTACATTTGTCCATATTCAAATTATTTTTTTGAAATTCATGGAAGTCCTTCCAGTAAACCAAAGTCAAAGATCTGTACTTAGTAATAGATACTGTTTGCATGCTAGTGTGTATGGACATCACACAAACCTTTTAACCCAGTATTTAGGTCAAGTGTTGCCAAGGAGACGAAGCTGCCATGGATGTGTACCGACGCTGACCGATGCTCACCATCGCTACAAAGGGGGGAACTGTAGCATCATCGTCCTCCTCAAAACCAAGACAAGATCACTTCTCTCCAGTTTACAGGAATTTCAATTTATTCATTACACAGGAATATCACCTTTCTGCCTTCTCAGGAATATCACTGGCTTTTTGCTGACTCATGCAGGCTTCTTCCAGACCTGACTAAAGATGCTTGCTTTCCCAGGACCCCAATGTAAACAATTGCCGCTTGCAGAGATTGTAAGGATCAGAGTTTGCTTTTAAAGGCTCAAAGGAACATAAAACTCAGGAGACCAGACCTCTCAACATGAACACTGCATTTGATAACGTACCTTTTCACAGGAAACCAATGTTTTTAAAAGAGTCATAAACCACTTAATCTGACGGTTTTATAGCCTATGCTGTCCAGGCCTTCGCCAGATACTAAGGAAATCATCTACAGCTCAACAGTACCTCCTAGCGGATACCTACGGAATGTGTTTTCAGTACGTAGGATGACTTTTAATTTGTTCTAAATATTAAGTTTCTTTCAGCTTATCCTGGATCCTAAGGACACTGAAAATCATCCCCCTTATCACCAACCATGGTTTGCTGCATGTTCTGCTGTTCTAATCTTGATCTAAATGTGAATGCATGTATTATAATTATGTATAAGAAATGTTATATTCATGAGTGTTATTGGAGTAATGGTATAAATGCATGATCACCATATATTAGCCAAGTCATTTAATTTAGTTAGATTTTATATTGAGCATTTATCTTATAAGAACTGACTGTTGATTTTTCCCTCTGAAAATTCATGGGATGGTGTCTCCATTTGGTTGGCTGCTCTCAAACAAAGAAATGTTTTCACATTGGATAACAGCCATTTCAAACTGATTCTGAAAGAGTAGATTGGTCGTTTGACGACTGACCTCATCAGTTTTACGACCCGGCGAGGTAACTTTAAAAGACAGAAGTTAGATTTGAGTACATATGAAAAAAAGACAGAGAAAAAACAGGGTTAACAGTTGAGTCACAGCACAGTTAAGAGTTTTAAAAAAGTCAGAGATCAGACAACAGGCAGGAAGATTAGCTAGAAATAGAATTAAGAATTAGAGGAACTAAATTAAGATTAAAGAAGCAGAATAGTAATCTAGATCTCAGAAGAAGATTTTATTCCCCCGTTTCAAGGCCCTGTGAAGTTTTATTTTATTCTCTGTATGTTTGTCAAATCTTTTCTTATATTCTGGAAACTGAGGAGAAATCATTTTTCTTTAGAGCTCGTCCCTTTTTAGAGAATCAAATTCTCAAACTTTTTCTTTCACCTCAGAAGCCATTCTTATCCTAGTAAATGTTTTTCTAACACTTTTTTTTAATGACTTTTCACGCCATTAAAGTGGACCTTTAATTTGCCTAGTTTAAAGTGAAGAGACTGAGAAGATTTTCCTTCAGTTTTTTTGGTCTATCCCGCTACAAGAGACCCCAAATTTGGATTCTTTTCCCAAGGACTTTTCACGCCGCCCTGAGACAAAACCACCCACGGCTGCAAATGTCTCTTTGAAGGGCCCCCAGCTAAGTTATCGCCCCACGGCTGTGAGTGAGGAAAGCAGCCGCTTCCTCCCGACGTCCGAGCTTCAAAAAAACCCAGCGGTACCGACCAGCGGGATTTGGACCTACGGCCGTGTGTGAGTGAGACTTATTTCTCCTATTTCTGGGTTAAAACGTGATGTCCTAACAATTAAATTACAATTGAATATTGCCCGTATTTCAGGGCAAAATTAGTCTCAGCCAAAGGATAGAACTGTAAACTGAATGAAAACTTTCAGTCATTTTTAAGTAACTGCCCTTAAATTTTGTAGATTAATTCAGGAGTCATTTTTAGATAATTAGCTTATGAATTTTCCTCATAAAATTGCAATGTTTTGTTAAAACATTCCAGTCTCATTTACTGTTGAAACATAAGTCTAGTACTCCTTGGTTCTGCAGAGGTGTAACGCTGGATTTTATGTTCAGGAACTCAATATCAGTTGATGTGATATTTTACGCTGTCATCATCTGAATCTGTTTATTCATCATTTGAACGCCATGTCATGTAACCTGAATGATTTTAATAAATGAGTGAATAAGAGCAGTTGAAGCGTTTTCCTTTCGCATGTACAGGTTTCCTAATCACGGCAGGACAAAAACTCACTGAAACTTTGAGACTGAATCATTAAGCAATTTAAGGTACAAAATTAATTAAAACTAAAGTTAATTTTATTGTCCTTAGGACTGGTGCCCCTTTTACGAGTGCTTTTATTTAATTTAGCTGGTGTAGAAGTGATGGTTCAACTCCGCCCCTTTCACACCCACTATTAAATAAAATAAATAATTCCTGTACCTTATGACAAATAATTTTATAGGCTCTTCATCCTACAATAACCACATACATCAATGCAAAAAAGATTATAAATACATTATAAATACACAGTTATAAATATTATAAATATTATGAATACACAAATATAACAACCTGACTCACATTTGCCTATTTCAGGCCTCCCTCCCTTCGTCACTCACTATAAACAAACACATTCATTCCTTCCCTTCCTTCACTCTCACCCTGCAGACAATCATTTCATACATGGGTACATTCTTGTTTATTTTTCAGCCAGTTTTTAACCTTTTTAGTGAATGTTTTAAAGTCCGTTATTATTTTAATTTCATTTGGCATTGTGTTCCAGATGTGACTGCCCTTTATAGAGAAAGCTGTTTGTCCAAATGTGGTTCTGCGGTGGAATATTTTACAGTTATTGTTAACAGAACTCCTGGTGGCTCCGCTGCTGTCCTGTCTTTGGATGAAACCAGCAAGTGGCTCAGGTGCTGATTTATGGAAACATTTGAAAATTAATTTCAGAAAACAGAGGTCAATGGAACTCTCAAAACTCAATAGGTTGTATTTTTTTTTAAATATTACAGTGATGCCACCTAATGGGCTTTTTGTCCAAGATTTTTAGGGTTTGATTATATAATGAACCTATATGTCTTATTGTGGAAGGGGCTGCTTGAGCCCAGACTGTCAAACAGTATGATATATGAGAAAAAAACCATAGAATGCATATACAGTACAGCTGCTTCGTAAGGTATGAAATATCTAATTAATTTAAAGCAGTTCAGATTTTTTTTTTACTGTTTTTGAAATTTTCTTTATATGAAGATTAAATTTGAGTTGGGGATCTAGTACAATGCCAAGGTATTTGAATTCTGTAACTAAAGTGATGTCATGATCATGTATATTAACTTTAAAACATTGCAGGTTACATTTTTTGATTGAAAAGCACATTGAAACTGTTTTCTGAAGGTTCAGCAATAGATGGTTCTGGAGGAGCCACTCTTGGACATCAACCATACTTGTAGACAGTACATCTGCAGCCTGTGCTGGAGTCTTGGCAGCTGTGTAAATAACTGCATCATCTGCATAAAGTTGGCATGTTGCAGCTGAGCAGTGTAAAGGCAAGTCATTAATAAAAATGCTGAAAAGTAAAGGACCAAGAATGGACCCATGTGGGATACCCATGCGGTTGTTTAAAAATGAGGATTTATCCTGGTGAACTTTTACACACTGTTCTCTATTCTGGAGTAAGATGCAAACCAGTCTAATGTATCTGGAGAGAAGTTAAAAGATACCATTTTGGATAAAAGCAAACTGTGGTTTACAGTATCGAAAGCCTTTTTGAGATCTAGAAAAACAGCTCCTACCACATTACCCCTGTCCAAGGACTGTTTGACATTTTCAATAAGGCAACAATTTGCTGTTTCTGTTGAGTATCCTGGTCTAAAACCAAATTGATGTGGATGAAGAAGTTGACTGTCTTGTAAATAGTCTATCAGCTGTGTAGCTACAACTTTTTCAAGAACCTTAGACAGGACTGGTAAAATAGAGATTGGGCGGTAATTGCATATATCGTCTTTACTGCCTGATTTATGAACTGGTATGACGACAGCTTTTTTCCAGCCAGATGGAAATGTACTAGACCTAATGGAGAGATTAATGAGATGAGTCAGTGGTTTGATTAATATTTTGCTGTGCATTTTGAGAAAGGAGGTGCTCATATTGTAGATATCATTAGGTTTTGAGTTTGACAGTGTTTTAACAATACCAGCAATTACAAGGGGCGCTGCTGAAGTCATTCTATGACACGGTGGTGGCATCAGCCATCACTTTTGGAGTGGTCTGCTGGGGCAGTGGCATTACTGCAGCCGATAGGAAGAGACTGAACAAACTGATTAAGAAAGCTAGCTCTGTCCTGGGGCAGCGCCTTGATCCGATGGAGGAGATAGGAGAGAGAAGGACGGTGGCTAAACTGTCATCTCTGCTGGAGTCCGAGTTCCACCCTATGCAGGACATACTGAATGCACTGAGGAGCTCATTTAGCAGCAGACTACATCATCCCAGGTGCACAACCGAGAGGTTTCGTAGGTCCTTCCTACCAACGGCTGTCAGACTGTACAACCTAAGCAGGGCTGCTCGCAGAGATAGCAAAAAGACGTAACAAACTAATAGTTTTTTGAATGCAAAAGATGCAATAGACTTACACAATGGTCCTCTCCGGCATACAACTAGGAACATACCGGTCGCTATGGAGGGTGAGAATATGTATGGGCACATAATCATACCATGTAGGATAACTAAGTAGACGGTTATGCTGTTTCATTCCATCTAGCAACAATGCTCTGCACTGTGTGTGTTTATATATTTGCATATTTATTCCATCTAGCTACAATGCTCCGTACTGTGGGCGTTTATATATTTATATATCTACATATTATTCCATCTAGCTACATTGCTCCGCACTGTGTGTGTTTATATACTTGCATATTTATTCCACCTAGCTGCAATGCTCCGTACTGTGGGTGTTTATATATTTACATATTTATTCCATCTAGCTACAATGCTCTGCACTGTGTGTTCATATATTCATATATTTATTCCATCCAGCTACAATGCTCTGCACTGTGTGTCTGTGTGTGTGTGTATATATATATATTTTATAGTAATACGTACATATGTTTATTAGCTGCTCTTGCTTGCTTGTTTTTTTTTTCTTGCCTTCTGATTGTTGCTCTGAGTGTTGCTATCCCTGTGCTGTTGCAATCCTGGAATTTCCCCGTTGTGGGACTAATAAAGGCTTATCTTATCTTATCTTATCTTATCTTATTAACTCCTCATTTACCTCATCGATGTGAAAAGAATCTGTTGGAAGTATTGAATTTGTGTTGTTGAGCACATTTGGCAGCACAAAGTTTTTTGTTAAGTCTTCCACAGAGCCCACAAAATATGAATTAAATTCCTTTGCCAATGTAGCCTTGTAACTGATGGTCTTGCCATTGATTCTAAGTTCCTTTACCCCCTTCTGAACATTTTTTTTTATTAGTTAAGTTATTTAAATACCTCCATAGGGAACTGTTGTTACCCTTTGCATGATCTATCAGTTTATTGTAATAAGATACTTTTGATTTTCGCAGCTCTTGTACCACTTTATTTCTTAAACTTTTGCACACAAGGTGATCATTTTGTAGTTTAGAGGTTAATGATGTTTTCAATGCAGAGTCTCGCCTCTTCATAAGTTTTCTTATTTCATTATTTAACCATGGTAGGTTAATCTTCTGTTGTCTACTTTTAATTTGCTTTGTAAATTTTTCTATGGACTTTGTAATTGTTGCAGTTATAAAATTACAACAATCATCTACTTCATATATTGACATGAGCTGCTCCCAATTTTGATTCTCTAAGTAATGTTCAAACTCCTCATTTTTTGATTTGGGAATAATAAAATTTGATTTGTCAATATCGACTCTCCCAAAATACTGTAGTCGCTTTTTAGTGAGTTTTCTGACAGCAAGAACCATGTTATGATCTGAGAGACCAGTTACAAGATTATAGGTTCTGGTTATTCCTTCTGGTTTATTAGCGAATACCATGTCAATAAGTGTTCTCGATTAGATCAACCTCGATCAGCCTGTCATCAGTCGGTACCCGCCTGATAGTCTCACATAAATCACTGTAGAACTCTTCCTTCACCTCCTCTGTGTTGGTCATTGTTGGGGCATATACATTGATGAGTGTAGCATACATCTTCCGCTGTAGTGGGAGTCTCATAGTCATTATCCTGTCGTTGACTGGCACCGGTTCCTCATCAAGCATTGCTGCTACCTCCTTTCTAACTGCAAAGCCCACTCCTGCTTCTCTCCTTTCTTGAGTTGATCTCCCACTCCAAAAGAAGATGTACCCATGGTCTTCCAAGCTGTCATATCCAGACAATCTTGTTTCACTAAGTACAGCTATGTCTACATTGTACCTGTTCATTTCCAGGGCCACAAGTGCGGTCTGTCTTTCTGACCAACAGAGTGCGTACATTCCATTCTGCTACACACAAGGGTGCCGTTTTCCTCTTCTTTTGTCTTCCTGCTCCTAGCTTACTTTTCGCTGCCTGTTGGAGTGTGAACAGATCAGCGCGGACCTTGTAAGCCCGGGCGACATCCAAACCGGTATGAGTTGCTTTCTGATTGACCATTTCATGAAACTGCTTGCAAATTATTTGAGTACTGCTAGCTTTTGCTGGACTAGCAGCACATTCTTGGCAGATAAAGGTATTATCAGTGGCAAGGACAAGCCAAGACAAACTGACTCCAGTATCTGTTGCAGTGACTGACCAGATGATAGGTTTGTTTATCTCTGCTCTTTGTATAGTGCATGTCACAATGCACCGACTAGCACAGTCCACCACAGACCTTCCGACAGATGTGTTTATCCACCAGGATGTCCAGTCTCACCCTGTGTAACTGGGAGTGGTCCACAACAGACCTTTGGCAGATATTGTTTTTAGTTCTGCCAGGATGCGCTGTTTCACCCTCCATGTCCTCGGAAGGGCGGGGATGCTGGTCTCATGACCCATGAGACGGGTAGTACCGGTTTTCATGGTTATCCGGTAGCAAGCAAGCCAATGCCTGACCTGACAAAGGGGATATAAGTCTCAGTTAAAAGCTGCCAATTTCTGATCAAAACAAGTGGAATTTTATGGGTAAGAAGCTGCAACTTTAGCAAAAAGACAAAAAAAAAGGTGTAAATTTCCAACTGTTTACAATCTAAGACGCTGCAAATATAAGATTTGAGTAAAATGCTGAAAGTTTAAGCTTTTTTTTAAACTGCAAATTCAAGAGTAAGAAAAGTTCTCAATTCATGAGGATAAAGCTGCAAAATTATGAATAATAAAAAGCTGCAAATTTTCAAGTAAGAAGCCGCTGATGTCATGTGTAATGACAATAAAGTTGAATCTCATCTCATCTCTCTCATCTCATTTCAGAGTAAAATGGCTCTAACTCTGCAGGAAAATCCTGCAAATACTTCTGGCGCCACTCGAGTTGGCTGCCTTTTTGCAACAGTGGGTCAATTTCTTCCTATTTCTTATTTACTATCTGGCTTCTCTTGCTAAACTTTCTTATCCGGCGACACCTTATCCATCACAGACACGTAGATTGCCCAAATGCCTCCTGAGCCAGTGGACGGAGCCACTGCTTATAACAGGAGGAAGTACAGCACGGACCAGCTGTTAGCACTTAACCGGCCCAAGATGCTAACGCAAAAACTCAACATAGCAGGGGAAATAAGACGGAAATGGCGTGGATGTCAAACTGGAGTAAGACGGCGGGTGAGGAATATAAGGTACAGACTCATCCTCCCATCCGTTATTATGGGGAACGTCCGATCGCTACTCAATAAGACTGACGAGCTAGCGGCTATCTCCCGCTACGAAAGCATCTTCAGAGAGATTAGCATGATGTTGTTTACTGAGATGTGTCTAACAGAAATAGCAAAAGATGCCAACATTGAACTGGAGGGTTTCCACGCAAGGGAAGGCAAGGGACGGAGGAGTGATAATGTATTGTATGTCAATAACAACTGGTGTAAACCGGGACATATCACGGTTAAAGAGCAACACTGCAGCAAAGACATCGAGTTGCTAGCTGTTAGCATGCAGCCTGCTTATCTCCCGAGTGAATACTCACACGTGATCTGCATTGTTATTGATGCAAATCCGACAGCGAATGCTGGGACAGCGCGTGACGCCATTCACTCAGTAACTGGCAGGCTGCTGACACAACATCCAGATGCTCTCCTCCTCATCTCTGGTGATTTCAACCATATTTCACCGTCCCCCATTCTGCCCACATTCACACAGTATGTCACATGCCACACTAGAGACAATAAAACATTGGACTTATTCTATGCAAATACTAAGGAGGCGTACACCTCATCACCACTCCCCCCACTCGGGAGATCGGATCACAACTTGGTTCATTTCCTGCCGGTGTACAAATCCCTAGTACACAGACAACCTCCGGTTATGCACACAGTGAAGATATTGTCTGAGGAGACAATGGACGCTCTGAAGGACTGTTTTGAAACCACTGCCTGGGAGCAGCTCTGCGATCCACATGGTGAGGACATCGACCGCCTCACTCACACCATCACGGACTTCATCAACTTCTGTGTGGACAGCACCATACCCACCAAGATTATACAGTGTTGCTCGAACAACAAACCCTGGATCAACCCTGAGATAAACTTCTGAGAGAGAAGAAGAGGATCTTCAGGTCGGGGAACAGGGAGATGCTGAAGTCCGTACAGAGGGAGCTAAGGAGGAAGATAAGGGAAGGCAAGGAGAGCTTCAGGAAGAAGATAGAGGACAAGCTGCAATGGAGCGACATCAGCGGGGTCTGGACAAACCTCAAAACCATCTCTGGGCTCCAGAATACATCCTCCCAGGCCCTCAACCTGACACTGACTAAGACCCAGGTGAGGACGGAGAAGAGGAAGATCAAGACGAGGAAGGCCTCGGGACCGGATGGCATCAGCACGGAGCTCCTCAAGTCCTGTGCAGACCAGCTGTGTGGGATTGTGGAACACATCTTCAACCTGAGCCTGAGGCTGGGGAGGGTACCACAGCTGTGGAAAACATCTTGTGTGGTACCCGTACCAAAGACTTTCCACCCCAGAGACCAGAACAGCTACAGACCAGTGGCCCTGAAGTCTCACATGATGAAGACCCTGGAGAGACTGCTCTTTGCTCACCTCCGTCCCCTGGTGGGACCCGTGATGGATCCACTCTAGTTCACCTACCAGCATGGCATTGGGGTGGAGGATGCAGTAATCTTCCTTCTTCATTGTTCCATGTCCCACCTGGAGAAGCCTGGGAATGCGGTGAGGATCATGCTGTTTGACTTCTCCAGTGCTTTCAATACCCTATAACCAATGATCCTGAGGGACAAGCTGCTGTGCGCAGGTGTGGACCAGCACCTGTCATCATGGATCCTGGACTACCTCACCAACCGGCCACAGTTTGTGAGAACCCGGGATTGTGTGTCCGACATGATCATCGGCAGCACGGGGGCTCCCAGGGAACGGTTTTGGCTTCCTTCCTGTTCACCCTTTATACTGCAGACTTCTCACACAACACAACACACTGCCATCTGCAGAAGTTCTCTGACGACTCTGCGATCGTCGGCTTCATCTCCAACGGAGATGAAGCTGAGTACAAAAGACTTATCCAGGACTTCGTGCACTGGTGCCATCGGAACTGCCTCCAGATCAACATGAGAAAAACTAAGGAGCTGGTGGTGGACTGCCGCAGGCAAGGACAACCCCTCACAGCACCAGTAAACATCCAGGGAACAGCACAGGCTGTTCAAACTGAGGAGGCTCAGGTCTTTTGGTGTACAAGGGGTGCTCCTGAAGACATTCTACAATTCGGTGGTGGCATCAGCCATCACTTTTGGAGTGGTCTGCTGGGGCAGTGGCATCAAAGCAGCCAATTGGAAGAGACTGAACAAACTGATCAAGAAAGCTAGCTCTGTCCTGGGGCAACACCTTGACCCAGTGGAGGAGATAGGAGAGAGAAGGATGGTGGCTAAGCAGTCATCTCTGCTTGAGTCCGAGTCCAACCCTATGCAGGACATACTGAACGCACTGAAGAGCTCATTTAGCAGCAGACTACATCATCCTAGGTGTGCGACCGAGAGGTTTTGCAGGTCCTTCCTACCTACAGCTGTCAGACTTTATAACCTAAGCAGGGCTGCTTGCAGAGGTAGCAAAAAAACCAAAACGTAACGACCTAATAGTATTGAATGCAAAAGACGCAACAGACTTGCACAAAATGGTCCCCTCCAGTATACAACTAGGACAATATCAGTCGCTACGGAGGGTGAAAATATGCATGGGTACATATTCATCCTATATGGGGTAACTAAATAGACGGTTATGCTGTTTATTCCATCTAGCTACAATGCTCCGCACTGTGTATATTCACTGTGTGTTCATATATTCATATATTTATTCCATCCAGCTACAATGCTCTGCACTGTGTGTCTGTGTGTGTGTGTATATATATATATTTTATAGTAATACGTACATATGTTTATTAGCTGCTCTTGCTTGCTTGTTTTTTTTTTCTTGCCTTCTGATTGTTGCTCTGAGTGTTGCTATCCCTGTGCTGTTGCAATCCTGGAATTTCCCCGTTGTGGGACTAATAAAGGCTTATCTTATCTTATCTTATCTTATCTTATTTTCTTGTCTTCTAAATTATTGCTCTAAATGTTGCTATCCCTGTGCTGTTGCAATCCTGGAATTTCCCCATTGTGGGACTAATATAAGCTTATCTTATCTTATCTTATCTTAAATTTATGGGAAAAATCCTCACATTTACAAAAGAATGTTTCTAATTTACATGAAAAAGGATGTGATAAATTGGCATGTGTTGGCCATTTTTTTTTTAAAAATGACAGCCGTGAGGAGGAACTAAGCGGTGGTGTTCAGAGGTGTTAAATCCTGTACATCTGCACTAATCAGCAGGAAAAAGTAGAAGAAGAGGAATGGGTGATCCTCAGCAGCAGAAATAATCCAGTTAACTTGGGAAGAGGAAACACATGACACCCCATGACACCCAAAAGATCACCCCCCATGACATCAGTGGGAACAGCTGGGCCAGACTTCACACCTTTGTCGATTTACATGTTCCCTTCTGAGGACATTTGAAACAGAGCTGCTGCTGAGATGGAAACCAAAGGGTTAAAGGGTGACGTGGCTTTATCAGCAGCACTGATCCACCCCCCACCCCCCCAACTGACCTGCTGGACAGGAACTAACAACTCCTCAGGCCTGTTAACACAATTTTAACAACAAAAGGACATGCAAAAGAATCAAAATTCCCTTTGATTTAACACGATACCAACGTGAGTTTTCTGGTCTGTGAATGAACAGAGTAGCCATGAGTGTTTCACTGAGTCATTTATTGAATTATATTGGTTAATCTAAGTCACAATTTCAGGAAACATAAACTTCAGGGGAAACTTAAACCCATGACACGTTTTAAATTTTGCAGATTTTTTTCTTTTTTTTCCACTTCTCTTCCAGCCCTTTTAGCCACTTTCTGATTGCTTTGAGTTTTTAAAACATCATTTTAAGAATAATGTTAACTGACTTAAAGTACATTTCAAACTACACTTGTCATCATCATCATAACAGTCTGTCGTGGGCGACAATGACTGCTTCATTTCAGGTCTGATCAGATTCCTCCACATAGCTCTGTCCTTAGCCTTCCGCTGCCAGGAACTCCTGTCTATGTCCAACTTCTTCAAGTTTCTTTTTACAGTGTCTTTAAATCTGAGCCTTGGTCTACCCTGATTGCGTTTGCCCTCGCATAACTGTGAATAGAGTAACTGCCGAGGGAGACGCTGGTGGTCCATCCTCTCAACATGTCCAAGCCATCTCAGGTTCATCTGTATTAGCATGTCCTCCATTGATGGTAGACCAGCACGTTTCAACACTTCTATGTTGGTTATCTTGTCTTTCAATGAGATGTTCATTATGGCTCGAAGGTGTGTCATCATGTACACGTGGAGTGTCTTCAGCTGCACTCTGTAGACAGTCCAAGTTTCAGCACCGTACAATAGAGTAGCCAGTACTGTCGCTCTGTACACTTTGCATTTCACACGGATAGACCCATGTCGATTATTCCACAGTCTCTCCCTGAAGTTTCCAAACACATCGCTCCCTCTTCCCATTCTGAGATGATAGTTCATCCTCCAGCCTAGTATTCTCTGAAACAGTACTCCCTAGGTAATTGAAAGTCTTTCACTTGACTAGTGGCTCTGTACCAATGCTGATCTCTCCTGGTAGTGATGTTGATAACTGGAACTTTGGTGGTTGATGAAGGCACTCTGTCTTTTTGATGTTGATTTTGAGGCTGAATTGGCTAGCTGCTCTTGCAAATTTCTCCACTAAAGATTGCATATCTTCCACGCTGTGTGCAACTAGAGCACTGTTGTCGACAAAGAGCATTTCTCTTACTTCCTTTATCGATGTCTTCCTCTTGGCTTTAAACTGTGCCACATTGAACAAGTCTGCTTCTTTCCTTGTTTGAATGTAAGATAAGATAAGATAAGCCTTTATTAGTCCCACAATGGGGAAATTCCAGGATTGCAACAGCACAGGGATAGCAACACTCAGAGCAACAATCAGAAGGCAAGAAAAAACAAGAGCAGCTAGTATACATATGTACATATTAATATAAATATATATATATAGACACACAGTGTGGAGCATTGTGGTTGGTGGATGTGCAGCAGAAAGTCTAAGCTCTCTCTCCGCGGATGGGGCGGGCCAGCTGGATGTCTTTGGGCATGATGGTGACCCTCTTGGCATGGATGGCGCACAGGTTGGTTGAATGTATACTCCTTCTGAAGTGTCTTTGAAGGCCACCTCAAGCATGGCTGCCAGATATAGCGAGAAGAGTGTAGGTCCCAGCACACACCCTTGTTTCATCCCGTTGCTTACTGAAAAGTCTTTAGATACTGAACCACTCATTGCCACGTTTGCTTACATACCTGTATGGAGTGCCTCGATCAGGCTGACAAACTTCTCTGCACAACCATATTTCTTGAGTACCTGCCAAAGTCCTTGTCATGAAACAGTATTGAAGGCTTTACTGAAGTCTAGGAAGACTACATAAAGCGGCATGTTCCGTTCGATGCACTTTTCTTGAACCTGTTTCAAGCAGAAATCATGTCCATTGTGCTTCTTCCACTTCTAAAGGCACACTAGGTTTCTGGTAGTACATTCTGTGAGATGTGTTCATTGAGTCTGTTCAGTAGTGCACGTGAGAGAATCTTACCAATAGTGGCAAGCAGTCATAAACCGTGATAATTTCCACAATCTTTCCTGTCACCTTTCTTGAACAAAGGGACAATACACACATCCTTCCAGTCTTGAGGTACTTTCTGGGCATCCCATATCTCTTGGATGAGCTTGTGCAGGCAGTTGGTCAGCTGAACACCACCAAATTTCCACACTTCTGCTGGAATTCCATCCCTGGAGTTTCACCATTCTGTGTTGTCCTGATAGCTGCCATTAGTTCATCAAAATTTGGTGGTTCATCCAGACTTGATACAACTGGTCACTGCACTAGAGCTTCTTTATCCTCTTCAGTGAGCTCTCCAGGGTTGTTTAGTAGTTGGTCAAAGTGGTCTGCAAATCTGTCCAGGATCTTGTTTTTCTCCTGCAAAACTGTTTCACCATCCACAGCCTTTAGTTGGATCAATCCTCTTGGTTTAGGGCCCTAGATTTCTCTCAAACCTGTAAAGATTGTTTTCATGTCCTTCCTGTCTGCTGCAGTTTGAAGTTTCTCCGCTTTTTCATCCCACCAGTTAGACTTCATCTCTCTGGTTTACTTCTGTAGCTCACTCTGAGCCTTTGAGTATTTCTTCTTCTTCGACCTTGTGTTATACTGTAGGTTTTCCTGCCTAGCTGTATTCCTCGCTTCTAGTAGTTTCTTCAGGTGTTCATCATGCTCATCAAACCAATCTTGATGTTTCCTCTCAGGGTAGCCTAATACATCACTCACAGTCTGATACACCATATCCTTCAGTGTTGCCCATTTCTCTTCTATATCATTCTCTGAGTTGTTTCTGTCCCAGTCTTTCAAGTTTTCATCCATTTCCTGTGTCAGTTCTTCTTGCTTCTTTTGGCCTTTTGGTGCACAAGTGTTTAGCTTTTGTGGTGCCTTTGCACCTGTCCTGCAGTGCTATTTTCGTCTGCAAATCCTTAATCTAGATCTCAGCATAACATGATCAGTACCACAGTCCATGCCTCTCATTGCTCTGGTGTCCAATACATCCCTTATGTCTCTCTGCCTGACTATGATGTAGTCTAATAAGTGCCAGTGCTTGGATCTTGGGTGCATCCATGTCTTCTTGTGTGTGTCCTTGTGCTTAAATAGAGTGTTGGTTATCACAAGGTTGTACTCTGAACATAGTGCATGTTATGAAGGCATGACTGTGATTAAAGATATTACAGGTTTGGTTGCAGTTCTCATGCCGACCACTGAGGGCGCAGCCGTTTTTGTGAGGAAGGAACTTATTACACTGTTCATTGGTTTGCCCTGAGTATCGGTGATGGTAGCATATGTCCCTTTAGTTGGCTTTTTCATTAGAGTGTGCGTCCATGAGACAGGTGAGTGATTTGCAGAAGATTATTAAGACGTTTAGTATGGTTATTGTTCACCAGGATAATTTTAAGGACATGATATTCCACTGTTTACCATTGTTAGTTATAGACTGAAGGGCTAAGCTACACCATGTTCTTGTTACTGTATTATTATTTTAGTTATTGGTTCTGAGGTCTATATATATATATATTGTTTAAAGCAGTCACCTGTATTTGAGCTTGTGTAATTATGGGTATATTGTTGTAAATGACAGAAGTGTTTTTTTTTTTTTGGCGCATGCGCACGCAGCGACCAGCAGCTGGTGAAAAAGTCCGTTGTCTGTGTGTCTTGTTTTTATAAGATAAGATAAGATAAGATAAGCCTTTATTAGTCCCACAACGGGGAAATTCCAGGATTGCAACAGCACAGGGATAGCAACACTCAGAGCAACAATCAGAAGGCAAGAAAAAAAACAAACAAGCAAGCAAGAGCAGCTAATATACATATGTACATATTACTATAAAATATATACAGTATATACACACACACACACACACACAGACACACAGTGCAGAGCATTGTAGCTGGATGGAATAAATACATGAATATATGAACACACAGTGCAGAGCAATGTAGCTAGATGGAATAATATGTAGATATATAAAAACACAGTGCGGAGCATTGTAGCTAGATGGAATAAATATATAGATATATAAATATAAACACACCCAGTGCTGAGCATTGTTGCTAGGTGGGATGAAACAGCATAACCGTCTATTTAGTTATCCTACATGGTATGATTATGTGCCCAAACATATTCTCACCCTCCATAGCGACCGGTATGTTCCTAGTTGTATGCCGGAGAGGACCATTGTGTAAGTCTATTGCATCTTTTGCATTCAAAAAAAAAAAAAAACTATTAGTTTGTTACGTCTTTTTGCTATCTCTGCGAGCAGCCCTGCTTAGGTTGTACAGTCTGACAGCCGTTGGTAGGAAGGACCTACGAAACCTCTCGGTTGTGCACCTGGGATGATGTAGTCTGCTGCTAAATGAGCTCCTCAGTGCATCCAGTATGTCCTGCATAGGGTGGAACTCGGACTCCAGCAGAGATGACAGTTTAGCCACCGTCCTTCTCTCTCCTATCTCCTCCATCGGATCAAGGCGCTGCCCCAGGACAGAGCTAGCTTTCTTAATCAGTTTGTTCAGTCTCTTCCTATCGGCTGCAGTAATGCCACTGCCCCAGCAGACCACTCCAAAAGTGATGGCTGATGCCACCACCGTGTCATAGAATGACTTCAGCAGCGCCCCTTGTACACCAAAAGACCTGAGTCTCCTCAGCAGGAACAGCCTGCGCTGTCCCTTCTTGTAGAGTGCGTCAGTATTGTGTGACCAGTCTAGTTTATTGTTCAGATGAATACCCAGGTACTTATAGGATGTCACCATCTCGATGTCTGTTCCCTGTATATTTACTGGTGCTATGAGGGGCTGCCCATGCCTGCGGCAGTCCACCACCAGCTCCTTAGTTTTCCTCGCGTTGATCTGGAGGCAGTTCCGATGGCACCAGTCCACAAAGTCCTGGATAAGCCCTCTGTACTCAGCTTCATCTCCGTTGGAGATGAGACCAACGATCGCAGAGTCATCAGAGAACTTCTGTAGATGGCAATGTGTTGTGTTGTGTGAGAAGTCCACAGTATAAAGAGTGAACAGGAAGGGAGCCAGCACCGTTCCCTGGGGGGCCCCCGTGCTACTGATGATCGTGTCGGAAACACAGTCCCGGGTTCTCACAAACTGAGGCCGGTTCGTGAGGTAGTCCAGGATCCATGATGACAGGTGCTGGTCCACCCCTGCGCGCAGCAGCTTGTCCTTCAGGATCATCGGTTGGATGGTGTTGAAAGCACTGGAGAAGTCAAAGAACATGATCCTCACCATATTCCCGGGCTTCTCCAGGTGGGACAGAGAACGGTGAAGGAGGAAGATCACCGCATCCTCCACCCCAATGCCATGCTGGTAGGCGAACTGGAGTGGATCCATCGCTGGTTCCACCAGGGGGCGGAGATGAGCAAGGAGCAGTCTCTCCAGGGTCTTCATCAAGTGGGACGTCAAGGCCACCGGTCTGTAGCTGTTCAGGTCTTTGGGGTGGGAAGTTTTTGGTACAGGTACCACACAAGATGTTTTCCACAGCTGTGGTACCCTCCCCAGTTTCAGGCTCATGTTGAAGATATACGTCACAATCCCACACAGCTGGTCTGCACAGGACTTGAGGAGCTTTGCGCTGATGCCGTCCGGTCCCGACGCCTTCCTCGCCTTGATCTTCCTCAGCTCCGTCCTCACCTGGGTCTTGGTCAGGGTCAGGATGGGGGGCTGTGTGTTGGGAGTGGGGGGGGGTGTCGGTGGAGTGGGGAGTGGGCAGCAGGACTTGATTTCTTAGAGGCAGCAGTGGTTGTTGTGCAGACAGGGGGGAGGGCGGTTGGTCAAATCTATTGAAAAACAGATTCAGGTTGTTCGCCCACTCCCTGCCCCCCGTGGCCTGGGGGGAGGTATTCTGGAGCCCCGAGATGGTTTTGAGGTTTCTCCAGACCCCGCTGATGTCGCTCTGTTGCAGCTTGTCCTCCATCTTCTTCCTGAAGCTTTCCTTGCCTTCTCTGATCTTTCTCCTCAGCTCCCTCTGTACGGACTTCAGCATCTCCCTGTTCCCTGACCTGAAGATCCTCTTCTTCTCTCTCAGAAGTGTTTTTATCTCAGGGTTGATCCAGGGTTTGTTGTTTGAGTGACGCCGTATGGTCTTGATGGGAACGGATTTGTCCACACAGAAGCTGAGGTAGCCCGTGAAGGTGTGAATGAGGCCATCGATGTCCTCACCATATGGATCGCAGAGCTGCTTCCAGGCAGTGGCTTCAAAACAGTCCTTTAGAGTGTCCATTGTCTCCTCAGACCATAACTCCACAGTGTGCATGGCCGGAGGTTGTCTGTGCACTAGGGGTTTGTACACCGGCCGGAGATGAACCAAGTTGTGATCCGATCTCCCAAGTGGGGGGAGTTGTGATGAGGTGTACGCCTCCTTAGTGTTTGCGTAGAACAAATCCAGTGTTTTATTGTCTCTAGTGTGGCATGTGACATACTGGGTGAAAGTGGGCAGAATGGGAGACAGTGAAACGTGGTTGAAATCGCCTGAGATGAGGAGAAGAGCATCTGGGTGTTCTGTCTGCAGCCTGCTGGTTACTGAATGGATGACGTCACGCGCTGTCCCAGCATTCGCCGTCGGATTTGCATAAACAACAATGCAGATCACGTGTGAGTGTTCTCTCGGGAGATATGTAGGCCTCATGCTAACAGCTAGCAACTCAATGTCTTTGCTGCAGTGTCGTTGTTTAACAGTGATATGTTCCGGTCTGCACCAGTTGTTGTTAACATACATTATCACTCCACCGCCCCTAGTTTTGCCACTCTCTGGTGTTCGGTCAGCTCGTATCATGTGAAAACCCTCCAGCTCAATGTTAGCATCTGCTGCTAGTTCAGTTAGCCACGTCTCAGTAAACAAAAGGAGAGAGCACTCCCGGTAAGTGCTATCATAACGGGAGATAGCCGCTAGCTCATCTAACTTTCCCAGTATCGACCGTACATTTCCCATGACAACAGATGGAAGGGAGGGTCTGTACCTTATATTTTTTGTCCTCCGCCTTACTCCAGCCCGGCAGCCGCGACGCTTTCGCCTCAATTCTCTCGGTATGTCGAGTTTTTCCAGTGGGACCGGGTGGTGATTAAATGCTAGCAGCTCTTCCCTGTTGTATCGTATCCTGCTATAAACAGTGGCTCCGTCCACCGGCTCAGGAGACATTTGGGACGATCTGTGTGTCCGTGATATAAGTGGGGTGAAAAAAAAAAAAGTGATCAAAAGAGAGAGGAAGGGAAAAAAAACTCGGAATCGAGCCGCTGTTGCAAAAGGCAGCCTACTGGTGTGGCGCCGAGAGGAATCTATGTACTTATGTACTTATGTACTTTAATGTGTTTTTATGAAATTCTCTGTGTCGTTTCTGTCCTGGAATGTCTGTGGACTGTATGGCGAAGAGCTCCCTGGTTCCATCAATATGGACTTCACTTTTCCTCCGGCTCTTTGTCTCTGAAGTAAACCCGATCAGCATCATGGCGGGCAGAATACATTATTCCAGGGACATGATGCTGCATTTAAACACGGTTGATGCAGCAGCTGTGATTGAGCCTAAGCCGCAACTGCCGAACTTTATTTTGAGAGACGGACACAGCGGTGAAAAGAGAGATGGGAGAGACGGGAGAAGGAAATGCGGAAAGCGTGGAGGCATGAAATTGCGCCTGAGAAGACGTCAGTTTGGTAACATTCCTCTTCCTTCTATGATTTTTGGGAATGTACAATCTCTGAGAAACAAGGTGGATGAAATTCAAGGGAATGTACACTACCAGAAGGACTTTAAGAACTGCTGTGTCATGGCTTTCACCGAGTCTTGGCTTAATGCACATGACCGAGACGCAGACCTGTGGATTGACGGCTTTGGAGCCCCACCGCACTCGGATCGGCAGGAAGAGGTAACAGGGAAACGTCAGGGGGGCGGCGTAGGTTTATACATTAATAAGCAGTACTGCACATCTGTCACGGTCAGAGAGTGCATCTGTACACCCGATGTGGAGCTTCTGTCTGTGTCACTACACCCCTTTTATTTGCCTCGCGAGTTCCCCCAGCTTTTCATCACAACTGTGTACATTCACCCGAGGGCAGACGCTGACTCTGCCTCCAGCACCGTCTTTGATGTGATCCAGCGGCTGCAATCAATTTCTTCAGAGGCGCCAAACTTTATTCTTGGGGATTTTCCATATTTCTTTAAAGAAGACACTTAAAAACTTTTATCAGTATGTCTCCTGCCCAACCAGGTGAAAAAAGACATTGGACCTGTGCTATGGATCCATAGAGAGGGCCTATAAATCACTCCCCCTTCCTCCTGTAGGATCCTCAGATCACAACTGTGTGCATTTGCTGCCCACATATAAAACTGCTCTCAGAAGAGGCAAGGTGGAGACCAGAGACATTGATGTGTGGACAGAGGATTCAGTGCACTGCCTCCAGGAATGCTTTAACTGTACGGACTGGGAGATGTTCACACTGGCCTGCGGGGATGATTTGGACTCTTTGGTGGACGTCACTTGCTCATACATGTCTTTCTGTAAAAATATGATCGTTCCACGTAAACGTGTCAAAATATATCCCAACAACAAGCCATGGGTTACAAAATCAGTTAAATCCTGCTTACAGAGGAAAGCACTTGCCTTTAAACAGGGGTCTGTTTCTGAGCTACAGGTTGCCACAAAAGAGCTGAAGTCCGAAATTTTAAGAGCAAAACAGAATTATAAATCAAAATTGGAAAGCAAGATGGCAACAAAGAAACTTGGTTCAGCCTGGGCCAGTATGAAAACTATTGCAGGCCTTCAGAGCACAGAGCACAGTAATCATGTGTTTTTAGGTGGTTTTAATTCAGACACAGAGCTGGCTAATGCTCTTAATTGTCTTTATGGTCGTTTTGACTCCTTTGATTTCAGCACAGAAACCCAAGATTTGAAACAGAAACTCAAAGACAATCAGCACTTTAATATTGAGGTGCAAGATTTTAAAAGGGAGTTCTGCACTGTAAAAGTGAACAAAAGTTAGGGCCCTGATAATATATGTGGGCGCTTGGTAAAGTCTTGTGCACATGAACTGAGTCCTGTATTTCATTACATTTTCAATAAGTCCTTACAGACACAACATGTGCCTAAGATCTGGAAAGAAGCCGTAGTTGTTCCCGTTCCAAAATCCAGCTTTCAACTTTCAATCCAACTTCTTCTTCCGGCTTTCAGAGAGAGCAGACACATTTCTCCCCCTCTCCTCACTCCTCTCCTCTTCACTGATCCCAGCTTGCTGTGTCCTGTCTCTGTCTCGCTCTTCTTCTGGCTGAATCTCAATCCAAATGGAAAACTATGGAATTGGTAAGCTGGGCTTTGAATGCAATTGACACCATTTTCTCAAACAAGATGTGGAAGACATCTATTTGTTTGGCTTCATGATCACAGGATTTCTGCTGTTTGACTTTGGAGTTTTCCTAGTGTATCGAAAACTAAGGAAGTTGGAAAGAGCTAATCAAAATGCAGACCCAGCAAAGCTCCTTCAACAATTTGACCAGCTGGGGAGGGCACTGATAGCGGCTAATGGCAAACTGAATCGGAAGATGGGAAACATCTCGGAGTCGCTGGGTGCTCTCCAGGAAATGATTTTAAAGCCTGGAAATGTATATGCAAATTGTGATGCACAGAATCGCATGAGAGGTGAAATTGTTATGCTCTAAGTGAACTGTGCCTATCAGGCCTTGATTCGGCGCCCTTGAGAATTCATTCCTCCAGGAGAAAAGATAAGGCAGAAGGGAGTTTGGCTTACTTCCTAACCCAAACATACTGATGCACAGCAATCTGAACTCTCTATGGACAGCGCCATCACGTGACTAGCATGGAATTTTACCATCTGACATGAACTGAAGAGAATGAACTCTTGTGGACATGTTATCTATGTTTTTGGACACTAAGGACATAACATCTAGCCGTTGCCTGGGAGAGGATTTTTGTTGTCCTTCAGTAACTGATACTTCACACACTGCACTCACACTGATATCACTACTGACATACATACACTGGTCTCTCTCTTGCTTTGTTAATGTGTGGTCTGTATTGTCTGCTAAGTGTGCAATTAGAGGGGTTTTTTTCTATGTGATTACAATCTTGCTCGTTCGAGCTATATTTTGATAACTATGTTTTTTCTCTCTGCCCAATGTGTTACCCCCTCCCCCTCCCCCTCTTTACCCCCCACTGTATGAGGCGCCTTGTATGGCTGCCGCGTCATTCGGGAGCGCTTTATCACGAGCGCACCCTAGTGCTAAGTAAAATTCCTTGTATGTGTTAACATACTTGGCAATAAAATTGATTCTGATTCAGCTGTCCTAAAACGGTAAATGACTTTAGACCAGTTGCTTTGACTTCAATTTTAATGAAAATTTTTGAAAAACTGGTCAGATGTGAGGTCCTAAAGCAGTCTGAGCATGTATTGGATCCTCTGCAGTTTGCCTATAGACCTCACAGAGGAGTGGAGGACACCACTGTCACTCTGTTTAACATGCTTTTTAAACATCTGGATTTTAATGGGACACATGCCGGGCTTTTATTTGTGGACTTTTCCTCCGCCTTTAATACAATCCAACCTCATATCTTAGTTGAAAGGCTCCTGCAACAATTTGATTTCAGCAATAATCTGGTGGGTTGGATTCTGGATTTCTTAACCAACAGGACGCAGAGAGTAAGGGTCAATGGTACATTGTCTGACCTAAAGTGCTCCTCTACTGGCTCTCCTCAGGGTTGTGTGTTGTCACCACTACTCTTCATCCTGTACACAAACATGTGTCGGAGCAGACATGGCAACAGACACATTATAAAGTATGCTGATGACTCAGTTATTGTCAGTCTCCTCCAGGATGGTGAGAGTGGCCACGGCCCAGTAGTTGATGATTTTGCTGACTGGTGTGAGGATTCCTACCTGCAGCTGAATACGACAAAAACTAAAGACATGATTATTGACTTTAGGAGGAAAACTCCCAGGCACAAAGTCACCATACTAAAAGGCCAGACCACCGAATGTGTACAATCCTACAAATATCTTGGGACGATTATTGATAGTAATTTAAACTTTGAAGAGAACTGTGAAAGGGTGTGCAAAAAGGGTCAGTGTAGGGAGCTTGGAATGATGAAGCGATGTGATTTTATAAATCAAAGTTTAATATCAGCTTCACTTCCCTAACAAGTCTCATCTCGGTGCAGAAGCAGAATAAGAGGTCGAGCGCAGTCAGACCTTCATACTTATACCCACACTCAACAAAAGACATTGTGTAACGGACTCA
>CM035848.1:305692633-305796740 GCA_020510985.1 Pholidichthys leucotaenia
ATCGCCTCGTTATTTCAGCTCCTCTACAATAGACAATTAATCAAATGACAATCAATCTGATGTGTTGCACAAAGAGTGTATAGCTATTAGCTAATTTGCAACTCTTGTCCCTGGATGGGCTTTAGAAAGGAGAAACAAGTAAAAAGTAAAAAAGAATAAGGAAAAGAAAAAAAAAATGAAAACAGAATAAACAATAACCACATACAATGCAAAAAAGATTAAAAGTACATTATAAATACACAATTATAAATATTATAAATATTATAAACATTATAAATATTATAAATACACAATATAACAACCTGACTCACATTTGCCTATTTCAGGTCTCTCTTAATGATGTTTTCAATGCAGAGTCTCGCCTCTTCATAAGTTTTCTTATTTCATTATTTAACCATGGTAGGTTAATCTTCTGTTGTCTACTTTTAATTTGCTTTGTAATTTTTTCTATAGACTTTGTAATTGTTGCAGTTATAAAATTACAACAATCATCTACTTCATATGTTGACATGAGCTGCTCCCAATTTTGATTCTCTAAGTAATGTTCAAACTCCTCATTTTTTGATTTGGGAATAATAAAATTTGATTTGTCAATATCGACTCCCCCAAAATACTGTAGTCTCTTTTTAGTAAGTTTTCTGACAGCAAGAACCATGTTATGATCTGAGAGACCAGTTACAAGATTATAGGTTCTGGTTATTCGTTCTGGTTTATTAGTAAATACCATGTCAATAAGTGTTCTAGATTGTTTGGTTATCCTGGTGGGTCCTTTGATCATTTGTTGGTAATTAAATTTAGTCATGAGGCTTTTCAGTTTCTGTTTGTCCTTTTTATAAGACCAGTTAATATTAAAGTCACCATGAAATATTGTTTCTCTGCTCCTCTCAAGTTATTTAACCAGATCACTTAATTCATAATAAAAAGAAGAATTGTGTGAGGGTGGGTTGTACACTACTGCAATGTTGAAATTCATTACCGGTGAGAGACATACATTAACAGCTAAACATTCAAGTGAAGTATTCAAATCAACCAATTGACATTTAAATTTTTCTTTGATGTAAATTAAAACACCTCCTCCCCTCCCCACCTGCCTGTCTTTTCTAAAACACTGATAGCCCACAATATCGATCATATTAGTGTCTATGTTCCTGTGTAGCCAGCTTTCTGAAAAGACAAAGATAGTCCAGATTTGAGTCCAACAACAACATCGAAATCTTATCTCTTTTGGGGATTATGCTCTGTATGTTTAAATGTCCGCTGAGGATCCCCTTTGGTTTAGCCTTTGTGTCCCAAAGAACTCGTGCATGATTAACAGTTTGGAAAAATAAATGTTGTTTTTGCTTTTGTACAGCTCGGTTTTCGGATCTCGCCTCATTTGTAATTTGTTTAACCTCTCCTTTTTCCAAAAGTTTGGATGTAGCGCAGCTGTTTACAGCAGGATCAGATACAGTGGGGCAAAAAAGTATTTAGTCAGCCACCAATTGTGCGAGTTCTCCCACTTAAAAGATGAGAGAGGTCTCCAATTTTCATCATAGGTATACCTCAACTATGAGAGACAAAATGAGAAAAAAAAAATCCAGAAAATCACATTAAAGGATTTTTAATGAATTAATTGGTAAATTCCTCGGTAAAATAAGTATTTGGTCATCTACAAACAAGCAAGATTTCTGGCTCTCAAAGACCTGTAACTTCTTCTTTAAGAGGCGCCTCTGTCCTCCACTCGTTACCTGTATTAATGGCACCTGTTTGAACTCGTTATCAGTATAAAAGACACCTGTCCACAACCTCAAACAGTCAGACTCCAAACTCCACTATGGCCAAGGCCAAAAAGCTGTCAAAGGACACCAGAAACAAAATTGTAGACCTGCACCAGGCTGGGAAGACTGAATCTGCAATAGGTAAGCAGCTTGGCGTGAAGAAATCAACTGTGTCTCACGAGAATGGTGAGCAAAAATCCCAGAACCACACGGGGGGACCTAGTGAATGACTTGCAGAGAGCTGGGACCAAAGTAACAGAGGCTACCATCAGTAAAACACTACGCCGCCAGGGAATCAAATCCTGCAGTGCCAGTCGTGTCCCCCTGCTTACGCCAGTACATGTCCAGGCCCGTCTGAAGTTTGCTAGAGAGCATATGGATGATCCAGAAGAGGATTGGGAGAATGTCATATGGTCAGATGAAACCAAAATAGAACTTTTTGGTAAAAACTCAACTTGTCGTGTTTGGAGGAGAAAGAACACCATATCTACTGTGAAGCATGGGGGTGGGAACTTCATGTTTTGGGGCTGTTTTTCTGCAAAGGGACCAGGACAACTGATCCGTGTAAAGGAAAAAATGAATGGGGCCATGTATCGTGAGATTTTGAGTGAAAACCTCCTTCCATCAGCAAGGGCATTGAAGATGAAACGTGGCTGGGTCTTTCAGCATGACAATGATCCCAAACACACCACCTGGGCAATGAAGGAGTGGCTTCGTAAGAAGCATTTCAAGGTCCTGGAGTGGCCTAGCCAGTCTCCAGATCTCAACCCCATAGAAAATCTTTGGAGGGAGTTGAAAGTCCGTGTTGCCCAGTGACAGCCCCAAAACATTACTGCTCTAGAGGAGATCTGCATGGAGGAATGGGCCAAAATACCAGCAACAGTGTGTGAAAACCTTGTGAAGACTTACAGAAAACGTTTGACCTCTGTCATTGCCAACAAAGGGTATATAACAAAGTATTGAGATGGCCTTTTGTTATTGACCAAATACTTATTTTACTGAGGAATTTACCAATTAATTCATTAAAAATCCTTCAAAGTGATTTTCTGGATTTTTTTTTCTTATTTTGTCATAGTTGAGGTATACCTATGATGAAAATTGGAGACCTCTCTCATCTTTTAAGTGGGAGAACTTGCACAATTGGTGGCTGACTAAATACTTTTTTGCCCCACTGTATGTGAGTCTGTTCAGTGCAATTCGACTCACCCGACTCGCTATGTCCAGCTGTACTGGGGCGAAGACCGGCATTATGCTGCTCCACCAGTTCAGATATTAGCAGGGCCGTTGGCAGTAGCGGGCGATCAACCAATTCAGATGTTAGCCAGGCCGTTGATAGCAGTGGGCGATCAGCCGGTTCAGATGTTAGCTGGGCCGTAGATAGCAACAACCAATCCGCCGGCTCAAATGTTTGTGCTAACCCAGTGGTCTGCTGTTTAATAGTGGCAGGTCCAGGGTTAAGGTGAATATCCCCTGCCAGAAGTAGCAGTACTAACAGTACTTTAACTGTATAGCCTCTGCCATATTGTGATATTTGCTTAACAGCCATGTTTGCCTTGTTTTGGTAGCTTTTTCTCAGGGCTTTTGAAGACCAGATAGAATACAGGGTACCATCATTTTTGTCCAGGCCTGTTTCAAGAGTTTTTTTTTTTTTTAAATAATTCTGTTGAACCACAATTCAAAAGCATTGTCTGATTTTCATTGGTTAATTTTCATAGAATTTTTATTTATTACCACTTTTGTCAGATTCAAGTTATTTCTGTGACCATTGTGGGTTTTTCTTTCATTAACAGAGGGGTACCAACAATTTTGTCCACGGCTGTAATAAGGATTAAGTGGTTCAGAAAATGGACAGATGGAAATTCAGTAAAACTGTTCTTGATATCAGCATGTGAACATGTGACACAGAGTGAGTGTGACTAAGAAGCTTTTTCCTGCAGCTTGTGATCCCACAGTGAGATAAGGTGATGTTACCATGACGCTCTTCCGTGCAAGTTAGGATGTCAACATGAGATACAGTGCAGGACGCTCATGACAAACAATTCACATGCACACAATTTGCGTGAGCTCTCCTATACATGCACGTGGGCACACATGCACAAATGTCTACCCTTTAACAGGTGCGGACACCAGACTCGTGCTGAGACTTCTTCAGTGGAAGAAGCCGTCTGTCTTCTGTTTGTTTTAGTTGTTGGTTTGTCTTTTTTGTCTATTCCTCTCCCTTTTCTTTCCCCTCCCCACACTTCCTTTCCCCTTTCCCCATCCTGTCGAGTTCTTCATGGGTAGAATAATTTAAATAAAGCATTAAAAGTTATTACAGGAGGAGTTTACAACAATAAACAGTACATAGATAGGGACTGTATAAAGCTTCTTTTGGCAAAGTAAATCTGTTTTGGCACAATAAGGGTAGCAGATTTCTGTTCTGCTCACCTAGCTGCCTCACAGGACAAAGGGAAAAAAATGGACAGATGGATATGCAACAAAACTGTTCTTGATATCAGCCTGTGAACCTGTGACAGAGTGAGTGTGACTAAGAAGCTTTATACTGCAGCTTGTGATCCCACAGTGAGATAAGGTGATGTTACCATGACGTCCTTCCTGAAGACAAATATAGAGCCTGAGGACGGCACATGTGGTGATCAGAGCAGAGAGGAGACAGACTGACAAAGAGAGACGTCTGCCTGGACATGGACCACCTGCTGCTGCTGCTCCTGTTGGCTGCAGGTACATCTCTGTAGATGTTACTGACACAGCTGATCGGGATCAGTTCTAGGCATGCATGTATGGGGCAGTCAGACATGTGAAGGGGGCATCATGGGTTGGCTTCATGCTCTCGCAGCAATGATGATGGGCTGCTGCACACATTTGTGAAGCGTGTTTTTTTTGCTTCCAAATCCTTCTATCTTTCTCTTTCTTTTCATATACAATGTGAGTACTTCTGATATTTTAAGAAGAGCAGATCAATTATTAGGCTACAATGTTACTAAAAAAAAACAAAAAGTTGTAGATTTACAGGTAAAAAGTTGCAATCTTGCATGAAAATGGTCACAGATTTGTTACAAAATGTTAAATTATTTTTAAAGAAAATTAGTACATTTAAAAAAGTTTAAAATGATGAGAAGAAAAGATGAAATTGTGAGAAAAGAATGAAAAGTGGATCAGAGTCAAAATGTTTGTGCATAAAAAGTATCTTGTCTTGTAGACAAGATGGCGACCGGGATGGTCACACTTTTTCAGTGCTGAGACAAAGTTGCTGATTTTGCCATTAAAAATAACTAACCAACAGCGATTGGCGCTCATGACGGACACGCATGGGCTGAATTTCCACCTCCGTTGGAATACCCCTTTCTTTCTTTCAAAGGTCTTTTTATTATTATTAATTGAAGTATCAATACAATACAAAGTATTAGAAATTTTCATTTTTGTTTTAACCAAACAGTGAAAAACTAGAATTTAAAGCTAACAAATGTAAATGCTTCAAAGCACAAAAACCTTTAAATAAACAATAATTAAAAAAAAATACAAAGAAAAATTGTGTGTGTGAAGTGGGGGTGGGGTAAAGGGGATATGAGCTACTCAGAAACTATAATCGTGGGTCTTTCAAAGAAATCAAGAAAGGGGCGCCATAATTTATAGAATTTGTTTTCAGAGCCACAGACTGTATATCTGATTTTTTCTAAATCCAAACAGGACATTATATCTTTTATCCACTGTAAATGTGAAGGGGGCGAAGAGTCTTTCCACTTCAGTAATACAGCACGTTTAGCCAATAATAATGAAAATTTGAATACTTTTAATTTGGAATTTGGCAAGACAAGTTCTGGAGCCACACCAAAAATGGCACATAATGGATCAGGTTTAATTTGATATTGCAGGACTTCAGACATAGTGATAAAAACAGAATGCCAAAAATTCATCAATGCAGGGCAGGACCAATACATGTGAAGCAAAGTGCCAGGAGCGCTACCACACTTTTCACAAGTTGGGTCTATATCCGAGTAAATACGTGCTAACTTAACCTTGGACAGGTGCATCCGGTGTACAATCTTAAATGGAATAAGAGCGTGACGAGCACACATTGATACAGTATGAACCTGGCCAAGAATAGAGTCCCACAGTTCATCAGTAAAAGTAAAATTAAGATCTTGTTCCCAATTCAATTTGATAGCGGCCAGAGAAGAAGATTGTAAATTTGAAATTAAATTATATAAAACTGACATTACCCCCTTAGAAGTTGGTTTAACTAATAAAAAATCATCTAGAGGATTATCAGAAGGTTTTTGAGGGAATTGTTTTGTCATGGTTTGCACATAATGTCTGACCTGGAGGAAGCGGAAAAAATGTGTAGAAGTGATGTCGAATTTAGTGGAAAGTTGAGAAAAACTTGCAAATTGACCATCAAAATATAAATCCGCAAAAGATTTTAAACCTTTTCTGTGCCATATATGAAATGCGCTATCAATAGTTGATGGGGTAAATAAATGATTTGCGGCAATTGGACTTCTAATGGAGAAAAACTGAAGACCGAAGTTTTTCCTGAATTGAGACCAAATTCTAAGAGACTGACGAACTACTTTATTATTACCCAGTGTAGACAAAGCAAGGGGAAGTGGTGAACCTAAAATTGCCGGTAGGGAGGTTTGATTGTCCACATGTGACTCCATAAGGATCCAGATGGGTGATTTGGGTTCCAGATAAAAATGTTTCCAATATAACATGCACCTGATATTTGCTGCCCAGTAGTAATATTGAAAGTTAGGCAGAACCATGCCACCTACTGATTTGGGTCTTTGAAGAAAAACTTTCCTCAATCTCGGATGTTTACCATTCCAAATAAATGAGGTAATCAGAGAGTCCAAAGACTTAAAAAAGGATTTAGGAATAAAAATGGGGAGGCATTGAAACAAATATAAAAACTTTGGAAGTAACATCATTTTTACAGAATTGATTCTGCCAATTAAAGACAAGAATAATGGGGACCATTTGGAAAGTATTAGCTTGCACTGGTCAAGTAAGGGGAGAAAATTATTTTTAAACAAGTAATTAAATTGTTTAGTGACACATATCCCAAGATAATTAAAATGATCAATAACAACCTTGAAAGGAAAATTTTCAAAATCCTGAACTTGAATCTTTTCATTAATCAGAAACAGTTCACTCTTATTAAGATTAATTTTATAACCAGAAAACCTACTAAAACTATCCAAAATGTTGAGTATAGCGGGTAATGAAGTAAGTGGGTTGGAGAGAAACAGTAAAAGATCGTCAGCATAGAGTGAAACCCTATGCTCAATGCCACCCCTACGAATGCCTAGAAAGTCCCGGCTCCCGCGGATTGCAATAGCTAACGGCTCAACTGCCAAGGCAAAGAGCAACGGGCTCAAAGGACAGCCTTGCCTCGTACCACGGTAAAGTCTAAAATAGTCAGAATAGCGACAATTAGTTAACACTGAAGCTAAAGGACTAGCATAGAGAAGTTTAATCCAGGAACAGAAGGAAGGACCAAAACCGAACCTCTCCAAAGTAAAAAACAAATACTCCCACTCAACCCTATCGAATGCCTTTTCAGCGTCCAAACTAATAAGACATTCAGGTATGTTGTGGTGAGGAGTATAAATAATATTAAACAACCGCCGCAAGTTAAAAAAAGAATGGCGATTTTTAATGAAACCGGTTTGGTCCTGTGAAATTATAAAAGGAAGAATCTTTTCCAACCTTGAAGCTAACAACTTTGACAAAATTTTAACATCGGTATTTAACAAGGAAATAGGCCTGTAAGAAGCACAATCAACAGGATCCTTATCTTTTTTAAGCAACACAGTGATACAGGCCTGATAGCATGAAGGAGGAAGTGTACCGGAGTCAAGCGACTCTGTAAAAACTTGACAAAGGAAAGGGGCGAGGTTGTCAGAGAATTTTTTGAAAAAATCAGCGGAAAACCCATCAGGTCCTGGAGATTTTCCTGATTGCATGGATGATATTGCCAACTGAATTTCTTCTTTTGTGATGGGAGCTTCTAAAATTTGCCGAGATTCTGAAGAAATCAAAGGAATATCAATAGAATCAAAAAAAATTTCCAAATCCTTTAAGTTTGTTGTATATTCTGAGGTATATAATTTGGAATAAAATGACCTGAAAATATCATTAATCGCTTGTTGGTCAGATGTCACCTCTCCTTTATCTGTCCTAACTCCAGTAATAATTTGCTTAGCTCTAATACCACGCAGTTGATTAACTAGAAGTTTACTGTTTTTTTCGCCATGTTCATAAAATTCACTCTTGTTCCTTATTAAACAACCTTCAATTTGTCGAGTAGAAAGTAAATTAAGTTTAGTTTGTAATGTCATACGTTCCTTGTACAGAGCGGGTGATGGAGATTGAGCATATTGTCTGTCAATGTCCAGGATTTGATCTAAAATAGCCTTCTGTTCCTGTATTAAGGATCGTCTTTTAAATGCTGCCAATGAAATAAATTCCCCCCTAAGAAATGCCTTCATGGCCTCCCATATCGTTTTATTTGGCATACCAGGAGTTTTATTTTCTTTCAAAAAAAAATTAATTTTAGAAGAAATATTCACAACCAATTTTTCATCTGTAAGTAATAATGGATCCAATCTCCAATGCTTTCTCATGGAGTCACATCCATGGAGGATCATTTTAAGTACAAGAGGGGCATGATCAGAAACCGAGATGCTATCATAACTGCAAGAGCAAAGGTTATTAATTAATAAATTGTCAACAAAAAAATAATCTATTCTGGTATAAGTATGGTGTACGTGAGAGAAAAAAGAATAGTCCCTGCCGTTAGGATGTAAAAAACGCCAAGGATCTGTAAGGCTATATTCCTCAAGAAAAGACTTAACATAAGTTGCAGATTTATTAAGACTAGCAGGTTTTGAGGATGAGCGGTCTAAGATCGGATCCATATACAAATTAAAGTCACCCCCAAGAATTAGAGAATGAGTATTTAAATCTAGAAGTTGCGAAAAAAGGTTGCGAAAAAAGTGCACATCATCAAAATTCGGTGCATACAGATTAGCCAAGGTGACATGTTTATCGCCAAGTTTACCTGATACTATTACAAATCGTCCATTTTTATCTGATACAACATTAGAGGGAATAAATGGGATATTTCGATCAATAAGAATAGCAGCGCCCCTGGCCTTAGCTTTAAAATTTGAATGAAAAAATTGTCCTGACCAACATTTTGACAAACGCAAGTGGTCGGAATCCTGCAAATGGGTTTCCTGCAAAAACAGTACCCCAGGCTTAAACTGCTTTAGACGTGACATGACTCTCTTTCGTTTAATTGGATGGTTCAACCCCTTCACATTCCAGCTTACCAAAGTAAGATTACTATTCATTCAAAGAGTAAAATTTATATATTATGTTGTGTAGCTCAAAGAAGAGTAAAGTGAGGTACGGGTAAAAAAATTAAAAAAAAAAAAAAAAAAAAGGAGGGGGTAAGGGGGGTGTAAATAAATCCATAACAAAAAAACAAAAAACAAAACAAAACAAAAAAATAAAAAAATAAAAAAATCCAACAACCAAACCTATAACAACACTCCAGCCGGTTGCAAAAAAACAGCAACCGCTCCATCTCCTGCTCTATTTTCATCCTAACAGAATGCTCCCATACAACTGGCTTCAATCCTGCATAATATGAACGTTTTACCCTAAAAAAAATAAAATTAAATAAAATTAAATTAAAAAAGAATTAAGTAAACAACAACGTATAGGGAGCCAATTTTACCTTGTTTTTGAACATCTAAAAATGCATCAATGTCCAGTCAGTGCAGCTTCAATGAAGTTACAATCAAGCAGTCCAGCGCGGCAGCTGGTCAACCCAGAAATGTCCAGTTCAAGGCGAAAATTGCTGGTTTCTCTCCATGGTTTGCATGAAGCGGGTGGCCTCTGAGACAGACACCAGCCACTGGTTTTTGCCGTCTGGAAGAGTTATCCGGAGCCTGACGGGGAAAAGAAGAGAAGGACGAAAACCTCTCTTGTACAACTCGGACATAACCTCCTTATATTCGGCTCGTTGCTTCTGAACGTCGGCGTGATAATCCTCGTAGAACTGAAGTTTATGTCCACAATATTCCAAAGTCCCACGGCGTCTCCGCGCTTCTCTCATCACCAAGTCTTTGGTCCGAAACCGGTGGAAACAAATAATGACAGCGCGCGGCTTCCCATTCGGACTCGGCTTGGGCATGAGGCTGCGGTGGGCTCTATCCAGCTCTGGGGGAGATGGCAAAGTTTGTGTGCCAAAGACGTCCACCAACAGCCGAGAAAAAAATTCAGATGGCCGTGGACCCACATCAGAGGACTCCGGCAGACCCACCAGACGAATATTCAGCCTCCTGCTTCTTCCCTCCAGGTCAGAAAGTTTGTTTTTCAAAAGTTTGTTCTCCTCCTGCATTGACTCACACGTAGCTTCAAGCGCCGCTAGGCGCTGGCTGACGTCCTCCGCGTTGTTTTCAAGGTCGCCGATGCGTTGCTCCTGGTTCGCCACATCTGCTTGAATCTTGTCCAGCTTACCATTAATAAGTTCAAATGAAGCTTTGAAGTCAGCAGCTATGGACATTCTGTGTTGCTCAAGCAAGGCAACAAGTGCAGGGCTAAGGCTGATATTAGCATCCTCAGCTAAGCTGGTGTTAGTATTGTTCCCTGCTGCCTCCTTTTCAGTCTGCTTTCTTGTTTTGGACATATTTCACAACTCAAAACAAATTCTGCGCGTATTAAATGTCCAAAACATTAACAGCATACAGCAAAATAGGGTTTAAAAAGTAAGGAAAAAAAAATATAGCAGGAGCCAGCAACGCACACACCTACTCCATTGCCAGCACACCTGATGCCAATCCCATGTCTTTCTGTCGGAATACCCCTTTAATCGCCTTTCACCGGCCACTGTGAGTAAACTGACTAGCGTTTCTTTGTGGTTCGCTGCTGCACTCTACCCGAAGCGTTTACTAAGCTAACGTTAGTTAGCTTAACGCTGGCGGCAGTCGTGCCGCCTAACACTGACACGAAGCGACTCAGTCCCCGGTGAGGGCTCGCCGGAGGAACTAACCGAGGCGGCAGTTGGACGTGAGCCGGATCGGAGTTCGGGGGCGGCATTGGTGGGAGACGGGGACCAGTGGAGGACCACCGGGACCCAGCCAGACAATAGCCTGAGTCGGAGCCCAGTTGCGAGGCCCAGCGGAGGAACTACCAGGCAGACGGCGGTTGGTGACGGGGCTCAGCGGAGGTACTACCCAGGCAGACGGCGGTAGGCGGCGATGCTCAGTGGAGGATCTACTGGGGCCCCAGCGGAGCTCGGCTGCACCGGCGGTTTGCAGCGGGACTCGGTGGAGGAGCTGGACAGGAGCTCGGTTGCGGCGGCGGTGAGCAGCGGGACCAGCAGCGGAGGGGCTAGCTGAGGCCCAGCTGGATTCGAGGACGGTCGGATCGGATACCGGTGACACAAGCAGAGATTATTTTTACTATCCATAGGTCAGTAAAATGCCACCAAAGAAGGAGGAGATGGAAGAGATCAAAAAATCTCTGAACTTCTTGTCAGAAGAAGTGGCCAAAATGGTTAGCCAGCAGGCCAAAATAATAGGCCTAATGGAAGATGTACGAGACTTAAAATTAACAATTCAGGAAAAAGACAAAAAAATTACGGACTTGGAGCGACGCGTCGAGGATCTTGAACAAGGTTCTCGTATGGATGACCTAGTTATTTCCGGTTCCGGCTCTGCCGGACCGGCGGCGCCACACGAGTCGGCTGCCTGTTGCAACAGCCTTTTTTTTATCTTCCTTCTTCTTTCTACACCTTTCACTCTGTATATATATCACGGACGCACGGATCGCCCCGGGGGTCTCCCGGGTCGGTGGACGGAGCCACGGTTTGCAGCAGGAGACGTTATAGCGGGGAGGAGCTAGTGCTAGCTAGCACTTGGCCGCCGCCCGGTGCTAATGGGAAACTCGACATACCGGGAGCTGTAGCGAAAACGAAGCGGGTGCCGGGCTGGAGTTTAGGCGGCGTGAAAGAAATATAAGACAGAATAATAAAGAGCGATGGCAAGAACCAAGCAGACCGCCCGTAAAATCTACTGGAGGAAGAAGCCCCCCAGGAGACAGCTAGCCACCAGGGCTGCTCGGAGAGGCGCTCTGGCCACCGGCAGAGTGAAGAGGCCTCGCCGTCACAGGTCCGTGGCTCTGAGAGAGATCCGTCGCTACCAGAAATCCACGGAGCTGCTCATCCGTAAGCTGCCCGTCCAGCGCCTGGTGAGGGAGATCGCTCAGGACTTCAAGACCGTCCTGCGTTTCCTGAGTTTCGCCGTCATGGCTCTGCAGGAGACCAGCGAGACCCACCTGGTGGTCTCTTCTTCGCTAAGGGGGTCACCATCATGCCCAAAGACTTCCAGCTGGCCCGCTGCATCCGCGGAGAGAGAGCTTAGACTTTCTGCTGCACATTCACCAGCCATAATGCTCTGCACTGTGTGTCTATATATATACATTTATAGTAATATGGACATATGTTTGCTAGATGTTGTTTTTTTCTTGCCTTCTGATTGTTGCTCTGAGTGTTGCTATCCCTGTGCTGTTGCAATCCTGGAATTTCCCCATTGTGGGACTAATAAAGGCTTATCTTATCTTATCTTATCTTATAAGTGGACTAGACATCAAATATCAGTCATACGCTCATGCCACAACAGGACTGAGAGGTGAGGAGGCTCCCTTGAGTGAATCAGTCTCCCTAGAAAACCAGGTGCTTCAGTTCCTTGACAGTAGAGATATAAAGGTAGAAGCAAATGCAATTTCAGCCTGTCATGCTTTACCCAGAAAAGATAATAAAACAAAGAAATCAATTGTGATGCGCTTTGTGAACAGAAGGGTAAAGAATGACATACTGAGGCAGGCCAGAAAGCTACGGGGAACACAAGTTTACCTAAATGAACATCTAACAAAGATTAATGCTGAAATAGCACGGCAAGCACGGATGCTGAAAAGACAAAATAAGATACAGGCAACATGGACAAGAAATTGTAGAGTTTGGATCAAACTAAATGGAACACCTGAGCAAGCAAAGAGTATAATGATCAGAGATGTTACTGACTTAAATAAATACAGATGAACACTGATTAAGAAAATTAAGAGACAATGATAATCCATATTCACACACACAGTAAGAATAGTTCTTTTGATATACCATGTCAATGTACTTTAAAAAAAATAAGCAAAACAAACAAAAACTTATGACTGACTTGAGTAGGCATCAATTATCCCCAGTTGGAGGAAGTCATTTGACACAGAGTGAGGAAACTCAAACTCTGAAAATATGCCATTATGCTGAACATAAACTACAAGAAATGGAGAATGATATTGATCCTGATAACCACTTTTTCAATAATATTCATAATCATTGTGAATATTACACTGAAAAGCAATTCAAAAGTCAAGTGCAATTAGATGGTAAACTATCAATAATACACTTCAACAGCAAAAGTCTTAACAAAAACTTTCCACAGATTCAGGACTATTTAAAACAGCTAGACAGAAAATTTACAGCTATCGCAGTCTCTGAAACTTGGCTTAATGAAGAACAGGCTCCCCTGATGGCAATAGAGGGATATCAGATGTTTCATATTAACAGATCTCAAAAAAAGGGTGGTGGTGTTGCACTGTATATTGATGACCTGTATAGGTGTAAGCTTGTAAATGGAATGTCCTTTGCACTACCAGGGATTTTGGAATGTGTTACTGTTGAGATTGACCAAGATAAAACAAAAAATCTAATTATAAGTTGTATATATAGAACGCCGGGAACTTGCATTGAGACATTCAGAGATAAATTAGTCGAGCTGTACAATAATATTACTAGTAAGAAAATGGTAGTAATTTGTGGAGATTTCAATAGTGATTTATTAAATCCACATCAACAAAATGTAGTTACAGAGTTCATGAACTCTATGTACAGCATGAGTCTATATCCCACAATAACACATCCCAGTAGAATCACAGTTCACACTGCTACACTTATTGACAACCTGTTTGTTAATATTATTGATAAGAAAATAGAAAGTGGATTATTGATAAATGATATAAGATAAGATAAGATAAGCCTTCATTAGTCCCACAACGGGGAAATTCCAGGATTGCAACAGCACAGGGATAGCAACACTCAGAGCAACAATCAGAAGACAAGAAAAAAACAAGCAAGCAAGAGCAGCTAATATACATATGTACATCCATCCATCCATCCATCTTCTACCGCTTAATCCTTTCGGGTCGCGGGGGGGCTGGAGCCTATCCCAGCATCTTTGGGCGAGAGGCAGGGTACACCCTGGACAGATCGCCAGTCCATCACAGGGCCAACACAGAGAGACAGACAACCATTCACTTCCACATCCATACCTAAGGACAATTTAGAATCCCCAGTTTTGATGCCAATTAACCTAACTTGCATGTTTTTGGCATGTGGGAGGAAACCGGAGTGCCCGGAGTAAACCCACGCAGACACAGGGAGAACATGCAAACTCCACACAGAAGGGTCACCGATGGTCTGGGGGTGGGATCGAACCCACGATGGTCAAGGGTGGAATCGATCCCATGACCTTCTTGCTGTGCTGCCACTGTGCTAACCACTGCGCCACCGTGCTGCCCACACATATGTACATATTACTATAAAATATATATATACACACACACACAGACACACAGTGCAGAGCATTGTAGCTGGATGGAATAAATATATGAATATACAAACACAGTGAGGAGCAATTTAGCTAGATGGGATGAAACAGCATAACCGTCTACTTAGTTATCCTACATGGTATGATTATGTGCCCATACATATTCTCACCCTCCGTAGCTACCGGTATGTTCCTAGTTGTATGCCGGAGGGGACCATTATGTAAGTCTATTGCATCTTTTGCATTCAAAAAACTATTAGTTTGTTACGTCTTTTTGCTATCTCTGCGAGCAGCCCTGCTTAGGTTGTACAGTCTGACAGCCGTTGGTAGGAAGGACCTACGAAACCTCTCGGTTGTGCACCTGGGATGATGTAGTCTGCTGCTAAATGAGCTCCTCAGTGCATTCAGTATGTCCTGCATAGGGTGGAACTCGGACTCCAGCAGAGATGACAGTTTAGCCACCGTCCTTCTCTCTCCTATCTCCTCCACTGGATCAAGGCACTGCCCCAGGACAGAGCTAGCTTTCTTGATCAAGTGACCACTTGCCAACCTTGGCACTTATCCATGGCCACACGGGGGCCAATACAGAAAATTTTTTTAAAATCATTCAGATACAAATCACCAAATGCAATCAGTTCTTTTAAAGAGGACTTGCTGAAGCAAGACTGGACAGAAGTCTATGTATCAGATGTAAATGAAGCCTATGACACATTTATAAACATTGTAACCACTCTTTATGAAAAAAACTGCCCATTAGTAAAAAAAAAAAAGCTTAAACATAAATTTGCCGATAAGCCATGGTTAACCAAAGGATTACAAAAGGTGTGTAAAAAGAAAAAATTATTATATAAAGCTTTCCTAAAGAAAAGGACAAAAGAAGCAGAGCAGCGGTATAAAACATACAAAAATAAGTTAACATATATAATAAGATGTAGTAAGAGAGACTATAACAGTAAAGAACTGGAGAAAAACAGAGACAATATTAAAAATACATGGACAATACTTAACAGTATTCTTGGAAATAAAAGCAGAAATACGAGCTACCCAACCGATTTTTCAAAAAATAATAAAACGACTCAGAGTGTGAATGTAGCTTCACCTGCAGATGAATTTAATAACTTTTTTGTTAACATTGGTCCTAATTTGGCTCGAGAAATACCCGTTACGGCACCTACAGGTGATGCAATAAGCAATAACACTGCTATAAAAGACTCCATTTTCATAAAGAACACAGACGAGAGAGAGGTCATTGAAATTGTTAAACTGTTTAAAAGTAAAACATCTACGGACTGTGATGGTATTGACATGCTCTTAGTCAAAACTATTATTGAATGCTTAGTGAAACCACTGACGTATATCTGTAACCTGTCTCTCCAAACAGGTATATTTCCCAATGCAATGAAAATAGCTAAAGTAATTCCGATATACAAGACAGGTGACAGAGGGGAATTCTCAAACTATAGACCAATTTCACTATTGCCGCAGTTTTCCAAGACATTTGAAAAAATATTCTATGAGAGAATTAACAACTTCATACTGAAGAATAATTTATTGTGTGAGCAGCAATATGGGTTCAGACACAAGAGGACAACTGCATTTGCTCTAATGGAATTTATAGAAAAAATATCAACTGCTGTTGAAAATAAAGAGTATTCAGTTGGGGTATTCCTGGATCTTAAAAAAGCATTTGATACAGTGGATCATAATTTATTATTAAAGAAACTACAAAATTGTGGTATTAGAGGGGTAGCACTGTCCTGGTTAAGTAGTTACTTAAAGAATAGATATCAGTATGTACAGTGGGGCAAAAAAGTATTTAGTCAGCCACCAATTCTGCAAGTTCTCCCACTTAAAAGATGAGAGAGGTCTCCAATTTTCATCATAGGTACACCTCAACTATGAGAGACAAAACGAGAAAAAAAAATCCAGAAAATCACATTGTCTGATTTTTAAAGAATTTATTTACAAATTATGGTGGAAAATAAGTATTTAGTCACCTACAGACAAGCAAGATTTCTGGCTCTCACAGACCTGTAACTTCTTCTTTAAGAGGCTCCTATGTCCTCCACTCGTTACCTGTATTAATGGCACCTGTTTGAACTCATTATCAGTATAAAAGACACCTGTCCACAACCTCAAACAGTCAGACTCCAAACTCCACTATGGCCAAGACCAAAGGGCTGTCAAAGGACACCAGAAACAAAATTCACACCAAGCTGCGAAGAAATCAACTGTGGGATCAATTATTAGAAAATGGAAGACATACAAGACCACTGATAATCTCCCTCCATCTGGGGGTCCACGCAACATCTCACCCCGTGAGGTCAAAATTATCACGAGAACGGTGAGCAAAAATCCCAGAACCACATGGGGGGACCTAGTGAATGACCTGCAGAGAGCTGGGACCAAAGTAACAAAGGCTACATCAGAAACACACTACGCTGCCAGGGACTCAAATCCTGCAGTGCCAGATGTGTCCCCCTGCTTAAGCCAGTACATGTCCAGCCCCGTCTGAAGTTTGCTAGAGAGCATTTGGATGATCCAGAAGAGGATTGGGAGAATGTCATATGGTCAGATGAAACCAAAATAGAACTTTTTGGTAAAAACTCAACTTGTCGTGTTTGGAGGAGAAAGAACACCATACCTACTGTGAAGGATGGGGGTGGAAACATCATGATTTTGGGCTGTTTTTCTGCAAAGGGACCAGGACGACTGATCCGTGTAAAGGAAAGAATGAATGGGGCCATGTATCGTGAGATTTTGAGTGAAAACCTCCTTCCACCAGCAAGGGCATTGAAGATGAAACGTGGCTGGGTCTTTCAGCATGACAATGATCCCAAACACACCACCCGGGCAATGAAGGAGTGGCTTCATAAGAAGCATTTCAAGGTCCTGGAGTGGCCTAGCCACTCTCCAGATCTCAACCCCAAAGAAAATCTTTGGAGGGAGTTGAAAGTCCGTGTTGTCCAGCAACAGCCCCAAAACATCACTGCTCTAGAGGAGATCTGCATGGAGGAATGGGCCAAAATACCAACAACAGTGTGTGAAAACCTTGTGAAGACTTACAGAAAACGTTTGACCTCTGTCATTGCCAACAAAGGGTATATAACAAAGTATTGAGATGAACTTTTGTTATTGACCAAATACTTATTGTCCACCATAATTTGCAAATAAATTCTTTAAAAATCAGACAATGTGATTTTCTGGATTTTTTTTTTCTCGTTTTGTCTCTCATAGTTGAGGTATACCTATGATGAAAATTGGAGACCTCTCTCATCTTTTAAGTGGGAGAAGTTGCACAGTTGGTGGCTGACTAAATCTAAATACTTTTTTACCCCACTGTATGTGTTGGTAACAAAAACTCACAGTTACTGAAGGTTACTTGTGGAGTCCCACAGGGTTCAGTTTTGGGGCCATTATTATTCAATATGTATATAAATGATATATGTAAAGTTTCAGAAAAATGGACTTAATATTGTTTGCCGATGACACTAATCTATTATGCAGTGGAAACAATTTGGAACAACTTCTGGATACACTCGGAAAGGAATTAGGAAAGCTTAAACTGTGGTTTGATTCAAACAAATTAACGCTCAATTTAAGTAAGACAAAATTTATAGTTTTTAACAACCATCACAACAACTCAGTACCTAAACTCAGTGTAAATGGTGTAGAGATTGAAATGGTATTCAAAACTAAATTTCTTGGAGTAATAATTGATAATAAACTGTGTTGGAAGTCACATATTAATTATATTAAAGGTAAAGTATCCAAATCAATTGCAATATTACACAGAGTGAAATATTTGCTGAATCAACCCACACTATATACCTTGTATCATTCATTAATACTCCCATACATGACATATTGTACTGAAGTATGGGGAAATACATATAAAACAAACATATATCCAGTCTTTATGCTTCAGAAGAGAGCTATTAGAATAATAAACAAAGCAGCTTACAGGGAACCAACAAACCCACTTTTTCTTAAATTAAAAGCTCTCAAGTTGAAAGATCTGGTTGACTTTAAAACTGCAGTAATAATGTTTAAAGCTAAGAATCTATCACTGCCCGCAAATATCCAAAAGTTATTCCAAATAAGGGAGAAACAATATCATTTCAGAGGAACATGTATATTTCAAAAACCTTCAGTGAGAACTACCACCAAGCAACACTGTGTTTCAGTGCAAGGAGTCAGATTATGGAACGATTCTGGACCTGAATTAAAATCATGTACAACGCTTGGACAATTTAAACAAAAACTAAAGGAAGAAATACTCCAAACATATATACAAGATGACATGTAAAATCACATCAGGATTGACATATCCAGCCTGCATTGTGTTGTAGCTTAGTTTTTTTTGTCACATTTCGTCTTAGCTTTGTTCTGAATTGTAATCGCTCTTGTTTTGTTTTTTTCTTTTGAATTCTTGGATGGAATATGGGTGGGCAATATAAGCTGCAGCTTCAGCCATCACCCATTTCGGATAACTTATGCTGAACTGTATAATCAGAGGAGTTATTGTCTAATTTGACCTTGTTGGATTTTCTTTCCCCCTTTGTTATATTATTCTGTTTCTTTTAACCTGTACTATCCGAAATAAAGATTCATTCATTCATTCATTCATTCATTCATTCATTCATTCATAAGGATGCTTCTATGTCCGCCATAATTCCTCCAAGGCAAGAGCAGTAAGTTATACGTGTCTGCCACCTTGTGATGTGGAATGCTTAGTACAACTGGGGAGTGTTTGGCACGTCACATAGCATCATATGACAGGTGCAGCACTGCGCCGGTCACAGTGGTGGCGCTATCCGTTCATGCAATCAACAGTGTTAAAGGGTTAAGGTCCTCTGCCCAGTCCTTCAGGATGCAACTTGATATGTTGTCTGGGCAAGCTGCCTTGCGTGATTTGATCCTACAGAGGGTCTTTTTCACGCTAGCCGGATCCAGATTCATGGCCTGCTGGTCTGGAGGAGGAGTGGTCTTCTGTGTTGATGTGCTGTTTTGTGCTTCACAGCGGCCAAAGAAGTCGTTTAGGTTGTTGAGCAGTGTGGTGTCACTCATACAGGTCTGAGGTGCAGGTTTGTAGTTTATGAAGGTCTGTATGCCACGCCAGAGAGTGGTCAACAGAGTGTTGCTGAAGTGGCTGGATATTTTCTTGCTGGACTGTCATTTTGCCTCCTTGATGCCACGGGAAAGGTTGGCCCTAGTTGTTATTAGTCCTGAGTGCTGTCGGCCCTGAAGGCTGCATCACGAATCCTCAAGAGCCTGCAGACCTTTGCTGTCATCCATGGCTTCTGGTTAGCACGAACAGTGATGGTTTTGCAGTGAGTGACATCATCAAAGCATTTAGCTGTGTATGCTACAACAACGTCAGTGTACTCCTCTAGGTTTGTGGGTCCATTGTGAGTGGCTTCATGCTTGAAAGTGTCCCAGTCTGTAGTGCTGAAGCAGTCTCTCAGAGCATCAGGGGCCTCCTCTGGCCACACACGTTCCTGCTTTTTTGTTGATCTGATGGCTTTCACTCTGGGTTTGTATGCCAGCCTTAACAGGATGGTGACGTGATCAGAGAGACCTGGGGAGGAAGGGGGGAGGGTCTGTATGCTTTCTTATGAGTTGTGTACACCAGGTCCAGCAAATTGTCTCCTCTTGTTGAAAAGTCTACATGTTGATGAAGGTTTGGTAGGAAGGCCTTTAAATCTGCATGGTATTAAGGGACTAACGGTGGGACACGGTCTCTCTGTGGCGCTCCACCTTTCACCTGGAACCTGCCTGTACCACACCTCTTGTTGCTGTTATTGTTAATTGTGTAATAAAGTTATCGTTCAGTACAACTCTTGCCTCTGCTGTCCTGTTTCCAGACAGCACTAATCAATCACTGATCAGTCAGGTCAGTCAGAAACATGATCAAACATCTCTGAGTCATTCCTGCTGTTCTCTAAGACATGAAGGTCTCCACATGGTCCACCACATGTGAACCTGCAGCAGCTCTGACATGGCCATGTGGACCTTTAATGCCCTGTGGTCTGTGGAGCAGCAGCCTCACAGATGAGTCCAGATGTTTCTGAGCTGAGAGGATCAGGTTTAGAAATCTACCTGAGAGTCTTTGCACCAATCAGAGTTGGCTTTACACTGATGCTTGGTTCTGATTTTCTCCTCAGGAGTTCAGGCTGAAGGAAAACCCAACCTAACAGGTAGAAAACAGAGAAAATCACTGAAGAAGAATCAGCTTTGAAGTTTAAATTGGGTTAAATTTGCTTGTTTACTGATGACTCTGATTTCTGTTCAGAACCTGATGATGATGTCAGGTTGGTGGGAGGAGACAGTCGCTGTTCAGGAGAGCTGGAGGTGAAACATCAAGGACAGAGGAGACCAGTGGTTAGTGATGAACACTGGTCACTGAAGACAGCAGCTGTGGTCTGTGAACATCTGGACTGTGGCTCTGCTGTTTCTGTAGGAAAGAGAAGGAAGTCCTCAAAGAGAGATGTGTGGGAGATCGATCCTAGCTGTCTTCAGTCTGGATCCTGTATGACAGAGTGTGCATGGTCATCACATTCTCAGTACATCCAGACTGTCACCTGTTCAGGTAAGTCCATCAGTGACATAATCAATGACATCATCAGAGGTGGTAGATGAAAGACTTTAGTCCAGTAAAATAATGCTGCTGTTATAATCTCCCTCCACACTCAGGTTTAAATGAATGACTATTTTAGATGAATCTGGTCAGATTTCAGGTTATAAAGTCAACAGTGAAAAAACACCTTTGAGTGTGAAACTGAAGAAACCAGAGAATGAAACGGAATCAGAAAGACTGAACTTGTGTGGTCATCACTGATGCAGGAGTTCAGCTCAATCATCTGCTCAGATGGTTAAATGATGAAGTTACATGTATGGTCACATGATGAAGACCCTGGAGAGACTGCTCCTTGCTCACTTCTGCCCCCTGGTGGGACCAGCGATGGATCCACTCCAGTTCGCCTACCAGCATGGTATTGAGGTGGAGGATGCAGTGATCTTCCTCCTTCACCGTTCCCTGTCCCACCTGGAGAAGCCCGGGAATGCGGTGAGGATCATGTTCTTTGACTTCTCCAGTGCTTTCAACACCATACAACCAATGATCCTGAAGGACAAACTGCTGTGCACAGGGGTGGACCAGCACCTGTCATCATGGATCCTGGAATACCTCACTAACTGACCACAGTTTGTGAGAATCCGAGATTGTGTGTCCGACACGATCATCGACAGCACAGGGGCCCCCTAGGGAACGGTTTTGGCTCCCTTCCTGTTCACCCTTTATACTGTGGACTTCTCACACAACACAACACACTGCCATCTACAGAAGTTCTCTGACGACTCTGCGATTGTCGGCCTCATCTCCATCGGAGATGAAGCTGAGTACATAGGACTTATCCAGGACTTTGTGGACTGGTGCCATCGGAACTGCCTCCAGATCAACGCGAGGAAAACTAAGGAGCTGGTGGTGGACTGCCGCAGGCAAGGACAACCCCTCACAGCTCCAGTGAACATCCAGGGAACAGACATTGAGATGGTGACATCCTACAAGTACCTGGGTGTTCATCTGAACAATAAACTAGACTGGTCACACAATACCGATGCACTCTACAAGAAGGGACGGCACAGGCTGTTCCTACTGAGGAGGCTCAGGTCTTTTGGTGTACAAGGGGCGCTGCTGAAGACATTCTACGACACGGTGGTAGCAGCCATCACTTTTGGAGTGGTCTGCTGGGGCAATGGCATTACTGCAGCTGATAGGAAGAAACTGAACAAACTGATCAAGAAAGCTAGCTCTGTCCTGGGGCAGCGCCCTGACCCAGTGGAGGAGATAGGAGAGAGAAGGATGGTGGCTAAACTGTCATCTTAGATCCAAGATCCAAGATAGCGCCGTGGATGGCAGCCACTGGCTTCTGCTCTCTGATGTTTTTGATAATTTTGTGTGTTTTTTTGGACTTCTGCTCTTCCGTCCGAGTCACCTTATCAAGGGAGGAACTACTTTCACTCAGACTATCTCCCAATGCAACTTCTCCGCCAGTTTCCGCTGCTGATCTGAAGTTTTTTCAGGTGATCTTAGCTGTGGGAGCAGCGGTTATTGGCACTGGCCGGAAATGAAGGCGGCGTGGTAAACGTGCCGGTGTGCTAGTCAGGCTGAAGAAACGAGGATATCGCACGCCACTCCCATCGATCCATCTGGCGAACGTCCGCTCTTTGGCGAACAAAATGGACGAACTGCTGCTCCTGACTCACAAAAACCTGGATTTTAGCAGATCTGGTGCCCTGTGTTTCACAGAGTCCTGGCTGAGTGAACACATCCCGGACAGTGCGGTTCGTCTGGACGGATTTCAACTGTTTCGCGCTGATCGCAGCCGAGAATTCTCTGGAAAGACTAAAGGTGGTGGAATCTGCTTCTACATAAACGAAGGTTGGTGTACTGATGTCACAGTGTTGAAGAAGTTTTGTAGCCCTAACCTAGAGTCACTGTTCATAAACTGTAAACCCTTTTATTCACCGCAAGAGTTCTCCTCGTTTATTCTGGTCGGAATTTATATCTCGCCTGCTGCTTGTACAACAGAGGCACTGCAGCACCTCGCTGACCAGATAGCAGAGGTGGAGGAAAAACATCCAGACTCTCTGCTTATCATTCTGGGTGATTTCAATAGAGCTAATCTCACAAATGAGCTTCCTAAATACAGACAGCATATTAAATGTCCCACCAGGCACACAAATACACTTGATCACTGTTACACAGTTTTAAGAAACGCCTATCATGCCGTCCCCCGTGCAGCTCTGGGTTTCTCTGACCACTGTCTGCTCCATCTTATTTCAACATACAGACAGAAACTAAAAACTTCCAAGTCTGTTGTAAGGACTGTGAAGAAATGGACTGAGGAATCAAAGCTGGAGTTACAAGCCTGCTTTGACTGCACAGATTGGAGTGTTTTTGAAGATGCAGCCATTAACCTAAATGAACTCACTGACACTGTGACATCATACATCAGTTTCTGTGAGGACATGTGTGTGCAGACCAAGACCTTCTGCACATACAACAACAATAAACCCTGGTTCATTCCTAAACTGAAGCAGCTACGTCAGACCAAGGAGGAGGCCTACAGGACTGGTGACTGGACTCTGTACAAGCGGGCCAGAAACATGCTGACGAAGGAGATCAGGCTTGCTAAGAGGAGCTACAGTGAGAAGTTACAGCAAAACTTCTCAGCCAACAACTCTGCTTCTGTTTGGAGAGGCCTGCAGAATATCACCAACTACAGGAGACCATCCCCCCACCCTGTGGAAAATCTCCAGCTGGCTAACGACCTAAACAGCTTTTACTGTAGGTTTGAAAAGAACCTACAGTTCTCACCTCCCACCCACACAAAAGGATTATCTGCAGCCCCAGGAACTCCATCCCTCCTCCACTCTGACCTCCCACCAGCACTAACGATCTGTGAAGAGGAGGTGCGCCGGGTCTTTCAGAGACAAAAGATCAAGAAGGCTGCAGGACCTGATGGTGTGTCTCCGTCCTGCCTGAGAGTCTGCTCCAACGAGTTGGCCCCCATCTTCACCCGGATCTTTAACAGATCACTGGAGCTGCGTGAAGTGCCTTCCTGCTTCAAACGCTCCATCATCATTCCAGTTCCCAAGAAACCCTCTGTTATAAGATTAAACAACTACAGACCTGTTGCCTTGACCTCTGTGGTCATGAAATCCTTGGAGAGATTGGTGCTGAACCACCTGAAGGTCGTCACAAGCCCCCTGATGGACCCACTGCAGTTTGCCTACCAGTCAAACAGGTCAGTGGATGATGCAGTGAATATGGGACTACACTACATCCTGCAACACCCCGACTCCCCAGGGACGTACGCCAGGATCCTGTTTGTTGACTTCAGCTCAGCGTTCAACACCATCATCCCAGGCATTCTTCATCAGAAACTCCTCCAGCTCAAGGTGCCCCCCTCCACCTGCCAGTGGATCTCCAGCTTTCTGACTGACAGGTGGCAACAGGTGAAGCTAGGGAGATTTACATCCAGCTCCCGAAAAATTAGTACTGGCACCCTCCAAGGATGTGTCCTTTCCCCACTGCTCTTCTCCCTCTACTCCAACGACTGCACCTCAGAGGACCCTTCGGTGAAGCTCCTGAAGTTTGCGGACGACACCACAGTCATCGGTTTGATCCGGGATGGTGATGAGTCTGCATACAGGCGGGAGGTGGAGCAGCTGATCCTCTGGTGTGGCCAGCACCATCTTGAACTTAACCCAGCCAAAATGATGGAGATGACTGTGGATTTCAGGCGACACCCTCCTTCATTCCCCCCACTCACCATCCTCAACAGCACAGTGTCCACTGTGGACTCCTTCAAGTTTCTGGGTACCACAATCTCCCGGAACCTGAAGTGGTCCTCCCATATAGACACTGTCCAGAAAAAGGCCCAGCAGAGGTTGTTTTTTCGGCGTCAGCTCAAGAAGTTTGATTTGCCTCAGGAGCTGCTGGTTGTCTTCTACACCGCCATCATCCAATCTGTCCTCTGCTTTTCCATCACTGTCTGGTTTGGATCTGCCACTAAACAGGACAAGACCAGACTGCAGCGGATCATTAAGTCTGCGGAGAGGATCATTGGTACCGACCTACCCTCCATTGAGAACTTATATTGGTCCATAACCAGGAAATGGGCGGGAAACATCTGTGCTGACCCGTCACACCCCGGCCACAAACTGTTTGAACTTCTATCTTCTGGTCGTCATTACAGATCACTGAAGGTCAAAACCACCCGTCACAGGAACAGTTTCTTTCCTCAAGCCATCACTCTGATGAACTCCTAACATTCACCTAGTCCTACCTGTTGCTGTACTCATGACTTTTCATCCATTATTACATTGCACATAACTCTCACACTGCTTTTTACTTCATTCACATTATATCACTGAATCTGAGTCCACATTGAAATACTGTGTGATTGTATATTTTTTCATATATTTCTGCAAAGTGTGGTTAGTCCGAGTAAATAACTGCATATATTCCTGTATATATTTGCATCCTTTTATATAAACGTGGACAGACTGTAATTTACTGTACATACTCTGTTGTCATTGAATCCTTATTTAAATCCTCCACCTGAACAACGAGAGCAAGTTTTTAGCCAAAGTCAAATTCCTTGTATGTGTTGTGCACACTTGGCCAATAAAGCTGATTCTGATCTTTGCTGGAGTCCGAGTTCCACCCTATGCAGGACATACTGAACGCACTGAGGAGCTCATTTAGCAGCAGACTACATCATCCTAGGTGCGCAACTGAGAGGTTTCGCAGGTCCTTCCTACCTACGGCTGTCAGACTGTACAACCTAAGCAGGGCTGCTCGCAGAGATAGCAAAAAGATGTGACAACCTAATAGTGTTGAATGCAAAAGACGCAACAGACTTACACAATGGTCCCCTCCGGTATACAACTAGGAAAATATCAGTCACTACGGAGGGTGACAATATGTATGGGTACATATTCATACCATGTGGGGTAACTAAATAAACAGTTATGCTGTTTATTCCATCTAGCTACAATGCTCCACACTATATATATATATATATATATATATATATATATATACAGTATATATATATATATATATATATATATATATATATATATATATATATATATATATATATATATATATATATTTATGTGTTCATATGTATATTCACTGCTCTTATTTTCGTATCTTCTAAATCATTGCTCTGAGTGTTGCTATCCCTGTGCTGTTACAATCCTGGAATTTCCTCATTTTGGGACTAATAAAGGTTTATCTTATCTTATCTTAAATCTCCTTCAGAGTAAAATAGCAGAATCTCAGTTTTCTGTCTTGGACAAACAGATGTTCAGATGTGAGCTGGAGCAAAGCCAAGGATCAAAGTGACCTTACAGCAGATGGATCAAAAAAGAGGAGACAGGCAGTGGCAGAGCTGAGACGAAATGTTTCTGCTGCTCACATGTGATAGATTGTCCTTTGGTCTTCAGTGATGAAGGTCAATGTAAAATGTGGAGTTAAATCAGGCAGAGAAGATGTAGCAGACTGAAGGAAAATGTTCTGGAGGAGATGATCAGAAGTGGTGTGAGACTGGAACTAAATGTAAAGTGTAAAATGGTGTTAAAGTGTTTGAGGCTTGTTGTTTGCTGCCATCTTTGTCTTTATCTCTCCATCTGATCTTCTCTCATCTCTCCAGACTCTGTCAGGCTGCTGAATGGGATCAGTCCGTGTTCAGGCAGATTGGAGGTGAAGTCTAACCAGAGCTGGTCCTCAGTCTGTCAAGCTGACTTTGACCAGCAGGATGCAGAGGTGGTCTGTAGGGAGCTTGGCTGTGGGCCTCCTTCGCTCCTCCGGGGGGCGCTCTTTGGAGACGCGGAGGCTCCCATGGGGACCAAAGAGTTCCAGTGTGGAGGTAACGAATCTGCTCTCCTGGACTGTAGAAGCTCAGGCTCAGCTAGAAAGAGCTGCTCACCTGGAGAAGCTGTTGGACTCACCTGCTCAGGTAGAAGAGGAGCTGCAGCTTTGATTTGGTTCATTTCTGTTCTGATCCAACTCACTTTGGTCTTTGACTGATCACTCTCTGGTTTCTCTTCAGAACCTGTCAGGTTGGTGGGAGGAGACAGTCGCTGTGGAGGAACAGTGGAGGTGAAACATCTGGGAGAGTGGAGACCAGTGAGAGGTGGTGGCTGGTCCCTGAAGACAGCAGCTGTTGTCTGTGAACATCTGGACTGTGGCTCTGCTGTTTCTGTAGGAAAGAGAGAGGAGTCCTCAGAGAGAGATGTGTGGGGGATCCATCCTTACTGTGTTCAGTCTGGATCCTCTCTGAGAGACTGTGCAGCACCATCATCACGGTCTTCCTCCCTCCAGACTGTCAGCTGTTCAGGTAATGATGTGTCTCCTCCTGTGTGTCAGTCCAGTTTCCAGTCTTCTCCTTCCTCTCTCACAGTAACAGTCACTGGTTTCCAGTGGGCTGAAGTCTTCAGTTTCTTCAATGTTCAAAGCCTCCATAGAGTGCTGACCTTCAGCTGACAGGAAACAGCTGGACAACACTGTCTGTCTCTGTAGACCAATGTGTCCAAATAGCAGCAGCAGATCAGCCATCATTGCTGTGGTGAAGAGAAACTCCAGTTTGACACCAGCTGTCCTACAGCTCTACACTTTCCTTTCATCTTCTTTTCATTGAGCATCACTCATTTATTGAACAATCAGAACAAGGGTCCAGCAGCAGTGGATCCACCTTTTTATTGAACTCCAGATTATTTTCAACCCAGTTATCATCAAATGATTTCTTCTAGTGTGTGATATATCTGTTGCAGCTGATGTCAGTGAGCAGAAAATGATGTTTGTAGACAGAGGTGGGTAGAGAAGCCAAAAATTGTTCTCAAGTAAGAGTTCAGTTACTTTAAAAAATATGACTCAAGTAGAAGTAAAGAGTCGCCATTTAAATAATTACTCAAGTAAAAGTATAAAAGTAACTGATGAAAAAACTACTTCAGTTCTGAGTTACTGCTTCATAACATCAAATTTATTGTTCTCAAAGAATAGAACATTAATAAATGAAACTTTAATAAATAACTGAAAACCAAATGAAGGCATCTGCCACATGAAATCAAATATTTTTCTCTCCATTCTTGTCTGTCAGGCTGTCATGGTCTTTCATCACCAAACTTCTGAGACAGGAGCCTAGTAGGAACACATGAGCACAGTGCTGGAACTCTTCAAAGATGACTTGGAATGTCAGGTTTCAACAGCAGTCATGAAAATATTCACTTTCTTTGTTCACAAAATAGAGATTTCAGAACTAATACCGAGGAACCAACAGTGTCTGTGATCTCTGGAAACTTTACCTGCATTGACAAGTTACACATGGATGCAGAAGAGACGCGATGTCTTTTGCTGACTAACATTGTGTGTGTGTGTGTGTGTGTGTGTGTGTGTGTGTGTGTGTGTTTCGTTGATTAAGTGTGTGTGTTCAATCAGTTTCCCTCTAAACGGCACAGTCGGCTCTAAATGCAGAAATCCATAGTTTCATGTCTGCTGCGTAAATGTGCAGCAGACAAATGAATCGGTACGAGCTCAGAATGCAGGTGAACGCTTATTAACAGAAAGGGGAAAACACAAAATACAGAAAATGTTCATTGAGTAACAGTCTGACACACAAGTGATGGATGTCTGAGCTCAGCTGGTTGAAGGAGGAGCCCCACGCACTCCCAGATGGAACTGGCCAGCGGAGAAAAAAGGGCAATAAAGAATAACAGGGAAAAGACTTAGAAAGGCGTCAGTGCACAGCTGGTTCTGGAGAAACAACACCTGGGCAGTGCAAGAGGTAGAGGAACCAACAGCTCCAAGACATCAACATAAACTCAGCGCAGAGCAGACCTGAATTAACTACTGACTATAGACTAGTCAGGATTGACTGACATCACCACACTGAGTGAACCACCCAAGAAGCATCAGAACCCAGAGAGCTGATGATGTCAAGTGAATGCAGGAGTGACTGGGAGTCAGAATGGATGTGTGTGTGTGTGTGTGTGTGTGTGTGTGCATGTATGAAGGAGTGTGCTTGATTGCGTGCAGGTGTGTAAATGAGTGTGTAGAAAACATGCAGGAGGACCAATAATGTCCAGCAGGTGGCAGCGTTAACTGGTGGATGTCTGGCAGAGAGGAGGAGGCGTGACCGTAGGCTGACAGGGAGCAGGGCTCAGGCTCCAATAACTGCCAGCTGGAAATAATGATCAAATAATCAGGAACTACAGCCACAATCACGGAACGTTCCGTGACACATAGAACAAAGTAGCCTGAACATACAAAGGATGTTTCCATTGACAGTGTGGTGTGTTTAGGTGAAAATGTGTTTTACATGCTTTGTCCCAAAAGAATCAGTCAGTGAAGTGACTGTTCAGCTTCAACAGCAGGTGGCCCTCAAGTTTCTTGCAGTGAAGCTGTGATCTTTTATCCATCAAAAGTAGCCCTGCATGACTAAAATGTCTTTGACAGGCTGCAGAAGCTGGAAGACCTGTGTTGACTTTGAGGGACAATTTTTTGATTTGAGGAAATGAACGCAGCAGATCCATAGCTGCAGTGGACGGACATGAAAGGTAGCTCTCCAGCTCCCCTGCTGGTGATTTTCCTGCGTTCATTGATGCAAAGAAGTCATCTTCATGGGAGTTAGTGCTGTTGGTGCAGGCATCATCCAAGTCAGTGTCCAGGTGGTTTTTGATGGAGTTGAGGACTGTGGCGAGACAAAGACAGATTGTTTCCAGAAGAAACAGGTGTGCACGTTCTTCTTTCCCTGATTGTAGAGGTTAGCAAGCTGCTGATTGTTATTATTGATATTAAAAGCTCTTGAAATTTGGAACTTTTGGTGACCTTTGTCACCTACACAATCCAACCTAAATGACAGTAACATTCCATATATGGATGCAAAGCTCTAATCATAGACATAAGAACTGCTAAGTATATTTACCAGCTTTTAAGATGCCCTCCTCAATTCAATTCAATTCAATTCAATTCAACTCAACTTTATTTATATAGCGCCATTTCACAACAACAGTCATCACATAGCACTATCAACTGTAGGGAGGACCCCCACAGTTGCAGAAAGACCCCAGCAATCAGACGATCCCCTGTGAGCAGCACTTGGCGACGGTGGAGAGGAAAAACTCCCTTTTAACAGGAAGAAACCTCCAGCAGAACCAGGCTCAGGGAGGGGCAGTCATCTGCTGCGACTGGCTGGGGGATGAGGGGATAGAGAAGAAGAAAAGAACAGACATGTAGAGAGCAAACAGCACGATGGGGACTCAATCTATGGGAGAGAACAAACAAATGTTAATGACCAGCAAAAAAAATATTTCATTGAGAGTGAGGAAAGGAGTGAGGCCCAGTGCATTACTGGAGGTCCCCCGGCTGACTAAACCTATTAGCAGCATAACTAAGGGAGGGTTCAGAAACACATGATCCCTCCCTAATTGTAGGCTATATCAAAAAGGTAGGTTTTAGCCCTATTTTTAAAAACAGAGATCGAGTCTGACTCCCGAATCCAGATTGGCAGCTGATTCCACAGGAGAGGAGCTTGATAACTGAAGGCTCTGTCTCCCATTGTACTTTTGGAGATTCTAGGTATTACAAGTAATCCTGCATTTTGGGAGCATAGTGCTCTGTTAGGATAATACGGTAGTATCAGATCTTTTAAATAAAAAGGAGCCTGATTGTTTAGAGCTTTGTAAGTATGAAGAAGGATTTTAAACTTAATTCTAAACTCTATGGGAAGCCAATGAAGGGAGGCCAGAACCGGAGAGATATGATCTCTCATTGTAGTACCTGTTAAAACTCTTGCTGCAGCATTTTGGATCAGCTGAAGACTTTTTAAAGATGTTTTAGGACAGCCTGATAATAAAGAATTACAATAATCTAATCTCGAGCTAACAAAAGCGTGGATCAGTTTCTCAGCATCACTCTGAGACAAGATGCTCCTAATCTTGGCAATATTACGCAAATGATAGAAGGCAGTCTTAGAAACAAATTTAATATGTGAATTGAAGGACAAATCCTGATCAAAAATAACTACAAGATTCCTCACAGAGCTATTAAGAGAAAGAGTAACCGCATCCAAACTGAAAGTTTGATTTGGAAAGGAATTTCTAAGGTTTTTTGGACCAACAAGAATGACTTCAGTCTTATCTGAATTTAATAGCAGGAAATTACAAGTCATCCAAGCTTTGATTTCCTTAAGACAGGCTTCTAACTTGGCTAATTGATGACTATCATCTGGCTTCACTGACAGGTATAATTGTGTGTCATCTGCATAACAATGAAAATGTATACAGTGCTTTCTAATAATGTTGCCTAACGGAAGCATATATAAACTAAAAAGAGTAGGGCCTAGCACAGATCTCTGTGGAACTCCATGACTAAGCTTTGAGTTGAAAGAAAACTCATCATTTACATGAACAAACTGGAACCTATCAGAAAAATAAGATCTAAACCACTGCAACGAAGTTCCATTAAGTCCAACATAGTATTCTAATCTATCAAGTAGAATATTATGATCGATAGTATCAAAAGCTGCACTAAGGTCTAAAAGGACAAGTACAGAAACTAGTCCATTATCAGATGCAATGAGGAGGTCGTTAGTGACCTTCGCTAAGGCTGTTTCAGTACTGTGATGGATTCTAAACCCAGATTGAAACTCTTCAAGTAAACCATTTCCCTGCAGGTGGTCAAATAATTGCGTAGCAACAACTCTTTCTAAGATTTTTGAAATGAAAGGGAGATTAGAGATTGGTCTATAGTTAGCTAAAGCTCCTGGATCTAGCGTTGGCTTTTTGAGTAAGGGTTTAATTACAGACGTTTTAAAAGCCTGTGGTACATGGCCTAAAGTTAATGAAGAATTGATTATATGAAGAATAAAGCTACCAAATAAGTGGGAAGACTTCTTTAAATAACCTGGTAGGAATAGGGTCTAAAAGACAAGTTGAAGGTTTGGATGAGGAAACTATTTTGTCTAACTCACAAAGGTCGATTGGAGTAAACTCATCAAGACAGACATCAATAGAAGGAGTTGTAGTAGTTACAGTATTTAAGTTAACTGTGGGAAGAATCTGATTGATTTTATCTCTGATGGATGAAATTTTATTATTGAAAAAGTTCATAAAGTCCTGACTAGTAAGCTCTAAGGGAATGCTAGGATTGACAGAGTCCTGACTCTTTGTCAACCTGGCTACAGTACTGAAAAGAAACCTGGGATTATTCTTGTTCTCTTCTATTAATGCAGAGTAATAACTTGTTCTAGCTTTTCTAAGAGATTTTTTATAAATTAAAAGATGATTTCTCCAAGCTAAATAGATTTCATCTAAATTAGTAGAGCACCATTTTCTTTCTAATTGACGAGTCTTCTGTTTTAAGCTACGAGTTTCTGTGTTGAACCAAGGAGTTAGAAATCTCTGATTAGACTTTTTCTTTTTTAAGGAGGCCACCAAGTCTAGAGTCTGATGCAGAGAAGCTGAAACACTATCCACCATGTTATCAATTACAGAAGGAGCAAGCTGTCTATAGCTTATTTCCGTTGTGTTGACACATGGCATAGAGGAAACAATCTGCAAAAATTTGGTAACAGCATCATCTGAGAGGCATCTACTGTAATAATATTTTTCTTTAGGAGCCAAATAGTCAGAAATAGTAAAATCAAAGGTTAACAGACAATGGTCTGACAGTACAGGGTTATGAGGAGACACTACCAGATTTTCTATTTCTATGCCATATGTCAGAACAAGGTCCAATGTATGGTGGAGGTAATGAGTAGAATTTCCTACTTTCTGAGAAAACCCAATCGAGTCTAATATTGAATTAAATGCCACATTAAGGCAGTCACTATCTACATCCACATGTATATTAAAGTCCCCTACTATAATTATTCTATCACATTTCAGCACTAAATCAGCTAAGAAATCAGCAAATTCGGATAAAAATTCTGAGTAGGTTGATGGGGGACGATAAACTATGTCAAATAAAATTGGGTTTAACCTAAAATTGCTAAAGTGCCCAATACTGAGGACCAGGCCCTCAAAGGAATTATAACATGTTTTTTTGCTTTACATTAACTAGTAATTTGGAATGGTAAATTGTTGCTACTCCTCCTCCACGACCAGAACTTCTGGGATTTTGACAGTTTAAATAACCAGAGGGAGTTGATTCATTTAAACCAACATAATCCTCTTGCTCTAACCAAGTCTCTGTAAGGGAAATTAAATCAATCTGATGATCAATTAACAGATCATGGACTAGCAGAGACTTGGGAGTTAGAGACCTAATATTTAATAAACCACATTTAATTTTTAAGTTATGAGGAGGAACAGAGGCCAAATCATTCAATTTAGAGGCTTTACGTTTAATTTGAGTTTTACACACTGTCTTGCTTTCCTTTCTGCTTTTTCACTTTTTTCTTCATTCTTTTGTCACTGCCAGATGGATAACTTCATTTTGATACAGCCGCTCTCACTTGTTTGTTTACATAAGGTGCACACAGGTACTTGTGAGAGTGAGAGGTGGGGGTGGGGTCCCTTTAGTGAGTTCTGCATCAGCCTACCACTGTCATTGCAGACTCTCCACATTGTCACTGCTGTAGTGGTTCAAAGTTGGTCAGACCTCAGGGGCTCCAGGCATCTGCCTGCCTTTCCTGCTGGCATACAGTGCCTCTTCAGCCAAATATCAGAACGGTCTGTATCAAACTCAGTATCTCAGTTCAGTTATTTCAACCTACAAAAGGACAACCACAGTCCTACTGCAGCAGCAGTGGAGAGGTGTTTGTGGAAAAGACCAAACCGTGTGTTAGTGGTCCAGTTGGAAGAAGATTTTTTTCACTCCATCAAGGCAGGAGATTCATAGGTTTGGCTCGTCATGTAATGTCCACGTGTGGGCAGGTCCCCGGTAGCAAAGATGCACCTTGAATCAGAGGTGATCAAAGAAGAGAGGCTGCAGCTGCTAGATTACTGTCCCGTCTCACAATCACTTTTTCCCAGGACGTTTGTGGACGGGATCATGGTTTTGCCATCAGGGTCTTGGTTTGTCCTGCCTGACCAGAGACTGATCACCCAGCACAGCTGGAAGTCACGTGACTGCAACATGTGCCTGTTGTCAGCTTCAGTCCGATCAGCTGTGAACGCGGCTGAGCTGTCGCCCATCCGGATGGCGTTGTTTAACGCTCGCTACATTTCTAACACATCCCTCACTCTTAATGGGCTTTTCTTGAGAGAGGATGTGGATTTTATGTTCCTGGTGGAAACATGGCAGAGAGAAAATAAGTTTTTCCACCTGAAGGAGCTCTGTCCCCCTTGGCTGCTCTGTTATCGGGACTCCCTGGATTGGGTGACGTGGTGGAGGACTCGCTGTTGTATACCGGGACAGCCACCTGTGCAGACTGGTAAACGCTGAGCCCTTCTCCTCCTTTGAGTCTCAGATAATAGAAGTCGGGACCTTTAATGCCTTTTATTGTGTTTTAATTTATTGTCCTCCTGGTCCTGCAAGCATCTTTCTTATGGATTTTACAGACTTTTTTATCTTCTCTTATTAAACTGGAGAGAGTGTTAATCATTGGTGATTTTAACATTCATATAGATGATGTTACATGTAACACAGCTGTTGACTTTTTATCCATCAATCATGTTTTTAACTTCATCCAGCAGGTTTCAGGCCCTACACATGCTGAGGGTCATACCTTGGACCTTGTTTTTTCTTTGGGCTTGAATATTGAAAATGTGTGTGTGGATGACTTCCAGATCAGTGATCACAGCTATGTGCTTTTTAATGTTAACTTCCCTGTGAATCCTCCCCCTCTGAAAATGGCAGCAAAAAGGCGGATTATTAACCCAGAGGCAGCAAATGACTTCTCTGCTTTGTCTGAGCCACACTTACTGATGGGAATTAAAGATCCTGATGCCTTCACTCGGACATTAGACAGCCATTGTATGGCTATTTTAGACAAAGTGGCACCAGTGAAATCTGCCTTTGCTTCTCCTAAAAAGTCTCATCCCTGGATAAATGACTCCATTCGATCCTTTGGGAGAAATTGTCGTATGGTAGAACGCCTATGGAAATCCACCCAATTGGAGGTTCACAGACTCCATCTAAGGGAACTTAGAGCCTCTTTACGTGATGTGCTGAGGGATGCCAGGAATCAGTATTTTTCAAAAATAATTTCCATTAATAAGAAAAATCCTAGAGTCTTATTTGACACAATTAACACTCTTGTCTCACCTGCTGCCCCTCTAATCCCTGTGTTAAAGCAGAAAGTAACAATTAACACGTTTCTTAATTTCTTTGTTGATAAGATCAGAGATATCAGGGAAAACATTTCACCATCTTCTTCTTTGAACTGTGCCAGTGTTGTGCCCTCACCCTGTACTTGGTCCACTTTTAATCCTGTGACCCTTCAGGACATCACGGCTCTGCTGCAGAAGATGAAACCCTCCTCTTCCCCTGCTGATGTTCTCCCTACTAAGCTGTTTTTAGCCGTTTTTGAGTCAGTTGGTCCTTCAGTTGTGACTGATAAACATTTCACTTTCTGCTGGTGTGGTTCCAGCTCCTTCAAACATGCTGTAGTTGAAGCAACACCTAAGAAGCCGAGTTTGGATCCATCACAGCCAAACAATTATAGGCCAATCTCTAAACTCCCTTTCATATCAAAAATTCTGGAAAAGGTAGTGGCTGAGCAGCTTTTGTCTGTCATGAATTGCCCCATGGGGCAGAGAGGTGAGACCCATGTGCTGAACTGCAGTTTGTGGTATTTATTAACAAAAACACAAAGTCCCATAAAGTGCACCAACACAAAAATCCAAGCAGATGATAAAGTAAACTTACACATGGGAGGATCAGAACAAATTCACCAGAACAGGGAAAGGGTTCTGGTGACGAGGAGAAAATGTAGCTTAAGACTGCCACACTGAGAAAGCAAAATAACAGTCTTTAAATAGCTGGGAACAAACTGACACAATAGACGGCAGGTGCGGAACACATGAGTGGGCAGGTGACCTAATTACAGAACAACTCACAGCTGAGACGACTAGGGAACAGACATGTGAGATGATGACAGGGTGGGAGTGTCTGGAAGAGGAGGTAAGGAACTTGTGTCACAAAGAAACAAAATATAAATCCTAAACTACAGAAACTGACAAAATAGCAGTAATACTAAGGGCATTAATAACTAAAAGAACAATAAACCACAAAGGACACATCTTAAATCAACACACAGGAAAATACGTAACACAACACTGAAAAAATACAGAAAATACTCAGAGGAAAATTAAGAGCCTTAGCCTGGTGGCACACCACGCTCAGCCTCGTGACAATGTCATTTTTGGCAAATTGTAATATCATGGATAAATTTCAGTCAGGCTTTCAAAAAAAATCATTCTACCGAAACAGCTTTAGTCAGAGTCTCCATTGACATTATGATGGTGGCTGACACTGGTAAATAGTTCTCGTTTTATTGGATCTTTCTTCTGCCTTTGATACTGTTGATCACTGTATAATGATCAACAGTCTCAAAGAGCTAGGGTTGTCAAGTTCTGTTTTAAAATTGTTTTCATCGTACCTCACTGACAGAACCTTTAACGTCACTGAGAATCAGAGGTTTTCTGAAACAGAACAGTATTCATGTGGGGTACCACAAGGCTCAGTTCTAGGACCCATTTTATTTCTACTTTACATTCTGCCACTGAGACAGGATAATTAGCCAGTTCACAAATATTTCTTATCATCTTTATGCTGATGATATTTGGTTGTATTGCTCTTTTAAAGTGTCTGAGTTTCACATGCTGTCATCTTTAACTAAGTGCTTGTCTAACATCAAAGAATGGTTAAGTGCAAACTTTTTACAGCTTAACTCAGACAAGACAGAGACATTAATTATGACTCCTGAAAACAAGATCCTGCTTATTAAGTACCACATGGGTACCCTAGGCTCCACTGTCCAGGCAAGTCACTGGAATCTTGGTGTTTGCTTTGACTTGGCTATATCCATTGAGCACCACATTACTCAATGAATTAGAAATTGTTTCTTCAATCTGAAAAATATTTCTAAGTTTAGAACCCTGGTGTCAAAGGCAGAACTTGAGATGATTATTCAGGCTTCTATTTCTTCTCACTTAGACTATTGTAATAGTCTTTTTATCTGTCTGAGCCAAAAGCACCTTCAGTGCCTCCAGGTTGTTCAGAATTCAGCTGCCAGACTTTTAACCCACACTAAGAAAAGGGCTCACATTACACCGGTTTTAGCAGCACTTCACTGGGTCCCAGTTGGTTTTAGGATTCAGTTAAAATTTTAGTTCTTAGACTCTTAGAGCCATTCATGATCAGGTCCCCAAATATATCACTGAGCTGCTTTAAGTGTAAAATCCCTCACGGTCTCCGAGGTTGTCGGATCAATTTTTACTGGCTGTCCCTCGAACCCATTATACAACTTGAGGTGATAGAGACTTCAGGCAGTGGCAACAAAACTATGGAATGCTCTACCACTGTCTTTGCTCTCAGTAAACCCTGTTGACGCTTTTAAAAAGCAGCTGAAGACACTGCTGTTTAAACGGGCTTTTTAGTTTGATTATGGGTTATGGTTTTTATGTTTTAATGGTATGTTTTATTGTTTTCATTTTTGATGCCATTATTATTGTATTTGTGAATGTGTGTTTTATTTTATTGTGAAGCACTTTGTGATTCTTTCTGTGAGAAGTGCTATAAAAAAAAACATTTTATTTGCTTAAAAATATCCACTGTACCATGTCAGCCCCTGGTGGTGATGCTCTGCAACTGCACACAAACAATGGCAAAGGTCAAGCCAATTTTATTGTCATTCAATCCATCCAGCCAATCATGTACAGCAGAATGGAATTACGTTTCTCCTATCTATAATGATAATCAAATCTAAAATCAGAGGGGTTGCTGCCATGCAAGGCGCTGCCACAAACTTCCCTCCTCCATTCCACTATTGCTCAGCACCAAGCTGGATGGCAGAAAGTTCTATTTTTATACGGTCTTCGGCATGACCTGACCAGGATTTGAGCTCAGGCCTCCCGGGTGTGGGGCGGATGCTCTACCAACTAGGCTACCACTCCGGTAAAAACCATGACTTTAGTCAGACTTCATCATTTATAATGGAGAGTGAACAACTCCCAATTGAATACAAGTCCTAAAAGACTGTAGTCATGATTTCTAACATAGAGAATGACACAGTTAAGATGCCGTTAGTGATTTAGTCAAACCTTGACTGAACAATGAACTGGACACAAGAAAACCAAAGTAATTAAATAATATGAAAAGGATACATCACACTGGTCAACACCAAATTTATTGTCTGAGTTTTTCTTTAGCTGATTTAGGACAATTTTTTGCATGTTCTCTCCGTGTTTGCGTGGGTTTACTCCGGGATTTCTCCGGTTTCCTCCCACATGCCAAAAACATGCAAGTTAGGTTAATTAGCATCAAACTGGGGATTCTAAATTGTCCTTAGGTGTGACTGTGAGAGTGAATGGTTGTCTGTCTCTCTGTGTTGCCCTGCGATGGCCTGGCGATCTGTCCAGGGTGGACCCTGCCTCTCGCCCAAAGATGCTGGGATAGGTTCCATCTCCCCCTTGACCCGACAAGGATTAAGCAGAAGAAGATGGATGGATGGAATCCAAAAATCACATTGGTTTTGCTCAATCAGGTCAACTTTTTGAATTATGGTCACATGTTGTTTTATACGTTTTTGTTTACATGTACAGGTATTTTCGCTTTATATGATGCAAAATTCTTTATGTCTTGAAATTCTCTGAATGTTGAGCAACTTACCTTTATATAAAGGTAAGTACATGCACAGTACCAAGTAAGTACTAAGTAAGTACAGGGTACTTAGCACAGAGCTTAGTAAAGTAAGTACTTAGCACCTGATTGAGAGAAATTGATGTCATTTTTGGATTCAGCTGTGCAAAATTGTCTTAAATCAGTTGAAAAAACACAACTTACAAAAAAATGATTTTGTAACCCTGTGTTATAACGGATCTGAAATATTTATAAAACTGTCCTGTTCATTGACTTGATGTCACGTTTGGTCCCGTTAGATATGATTTAACGCATTATTTGGGTGTTGTGTCCCCTTAGAGATTACAAGAATGGCCATTTGTCCCTAAATATTAAAGGGGACCTGTGGTGGTCATGAAAAAAAAGATATTATATTGAGCCCCTGTCTCACGTTCTAGTTCAAGTTTAAGTTCAAGTTCAAGTTCAAAGCAATGCGATATAAATCCATTGCTGATGTGCTGGTTCAGCTATGTCAGCAAAACATGCGCGCAGCCATTCTGGCGGCTACATGGCCTGCCAGGACACTTCCTGTGACATAGTGTTGTGGATACTGTCTGGATCAATATTGGCTGAGCCTGGAGTGCCCGGATAAGCAGTGGCTTTCGGGATATTCAAATTCAAATTCAAACGTTTATTTCAAACTCAGGGTTCATATTAAATGCAGAACTAAAACTACTAGAAAATAAATAAATAAATGCTTAAATTCAGCGGGTCGTCTCGTCTGATCTGAGGTCTTAACGGCCGCCAGACGGCCGATGATTCGGCGCTGGGCTCTTCCCTCGCCGCTAAAACTATATACAGAGCAGCAGACACTCGGCGCTCTTGTAACAACAAAAACATACAATGTGATATGGATATCGCAACATGGCGGAATGTAAAGTCTTTGGATGTCTCAATAATAAGCGAAAAAACAAAGATAAACACTTCTTTTGTGTACCCAAACCCAGCTCACCTTGTCGGAAGATCGTAGCGGAAAAGTGGTTGCGCAATCTCGGAACAGGGCACAGACGAATCCTTTCAGACGAAATTGCGTTGTGTGTGAGGACCACTTCGTCACTTTCACCCTCAGAAGACCTTTCTGGCTCAAACCTGTAGCCATGTTGACTGAATTCTTCCTCAGAGTCCGACAATTCAGCCATAATAGAATAAAAACACTCACAACAGCACGCTATTCGCTGGTACAGGCGGAGTATTGACTTTTCAGTAGCAACGTGGTGACGTCACATCCGCATGTGTCATGGCTGCGTGCATAGTTGCCTGCAGTCATATTTGCATATTTCTCTGGTGGTATATGGCTGGCAATAATTATTTAACCAAATAACAAATACTTTGCCTAATGTTTTCAAGTTGAATGCGTTTAGACGACCACCACAGGTCCCCTTTAAAATAAAATCGTTTCATTCATTATTTGGGTGTTTGCTGGGCTTTTGGTGTCCCGTTTGGTCCCGTTCATTGTTTAGTGAAACCCCACATCCTGGTACTCCAAACTCTTTCCCCAATGGAAAAAAAAAAATAAGAAAACAGTTCCATAACACAGGCCATGTGGAAAGTCCTTTAATTATTACTAGTGCATACCTGTGCATGCCTGTAGAAACCCTTTCATGCCCGTAGAGGGGATGCATTGGAACATAATTCTTACAAGTTACAGGACAGTTGGTATAGCAACACAGCACTAAGTGGCAATCACATATGATGCTTTTGTATGCAGCAAAACATAAAAATCAGACAAAATATGCCCTGCCATCTGGGGCTGTTTGCCCTGCTTGTTACATCCTGTTTAAACATACGGAGCATAATCCCCAAAAGAGATGAGATTTCGGTGTTGCTGTTGGACTCAAATCTGGACTACCTTTGTCTCTCAGAAAGCTGGCTACACAGGAACATAGACACTAATATGATCGATATTGTGGGCTATCAGTGTTTTAGAAAAGACAGGCAGGTAGGGAGGGGAGGGGGTGTTTTAATTTACATCAAAGAGAAATTTAAATGTCAACTGGTTGATTTGAATACTTCACTCGAATGTTTAGCTGTTAATGTATGTCTCTCACCGGTAATGAATTTCAACATTGCAGTATTGTACAACCCACCCTCACACAACTCTTCCTTTTATAATGAATTAAGTGATTTGGTTAAACAACTTGAGAAGAACAGAGAAACAATAATTCATGGTGACTTTAATATTAACTGGTCTAATAAAAAGGACAAACAGAAACTGAAAAGCCTCATGACTAAATTTAACTATCAACAAATGATCAAAGGACCCACCAGGATAACCAAACAATCCAGAACACTTATTGACATGGTATTTACTAATAAACCAGAACGAATAACCAGAACCTATAATCTTGTAACTGGCCTCTCAGATCATAACATGGTTCTTGCTGTCAGGAAACTCACTAAAAAGCGACTACAGTATTTTGGGGGAGTCAATATTGACAAATCAAATTTTATTATTCCCAAATCAAAAAATGAGGAGTTTGAACATTACTTAGAGAATCAAAATTGGGAGCAGCTCATGTCAACATGTGAAGCAGATGATTGTTGTAATTTTATAACTGCAACAATTACAAAGTCTATAGAAAAATTTACAAAGCAAATTAAAAGTAGACAACAGAAGATTAGCCTACCATGGTTAAATAATGAAATAAGAAAACTTATGAAGAGGCGAGACTCTGCATTGAAAACATCATTAACCTCTAAACTACAAAATGATCACCTTGTGTACAAAAGTTTAAGAAATAAAGTGGTACATGAGCTGCGAAAATCAAAAGTATCTTATTACAATAAACTGATAGATCATGCAAAGGGTAACAACAGTTCCCTATGGAGGCATTTAAATAACTTAACTAATAAAAAAAATGTTCAGAAGGGGGTAAAGGAACTTAGAATCAATGGCAAGACCGTCAGTGACAAGGCTACTTTGGCAAATGAATTTAATTCATATTTTGTGGACTCAGTGGAAGACTTAACAAAAACTTTTGTGCTGCCAAATGTGCTCAACAACACAAATTCCATACTTCCAACAGATTCTTTTCACATCGATGAGGTAAATGAGGAGTTAATTGCTGGTATTGTTAAAACACTGTCAAACTCAAAAACTAATGATATCTACAATATGAGCACCTCCTTTCTCAAAATGCACAGCAAAATATTAATCAAACCACTGACTCATCTCATTAATCTCTCCATTAGGTCTAGTACATTTCCATCTGGCTGGAAAAAAGCTGTCGTCATACCAGTTCATAAATCAGGCAGTAAAGACGATATATGCAATTACCGCCCAATCTCTATTTTACCAGTCCTGTCTAAGGTTCTTGAAAAAGTTGTAGCTACACAGCTGATAGACTATTTACAAGACAGTCAACTTCTTCATCCACATCAATTTGGTTTTAGACCAGGATACTCAACAGAAACAGCAAATTGTTGCCTTATTGAAAATGTCAAACAGTCCTTGGACAGGGGTAATGTGGTAGGAGCTGTTTTTCTAGATCTCAAAAAGGCTTTCGATACTGTAAACCACAATTTGCTTTTATCCAAAAATGGTATCTTTTAACTTCTCCCCAGATACATTAGAATGGTTTGCATCTTATCTCCAGAATAGAGAACAGTGTGTAAAAGTTCACCAGGATAAATCCTCATTTTTAAACAACCGCATGGGTATCCCACAAGGGTCCATTCTTGGTCCTTTACTTTTCAGCATTTTTATTAATGACTTGCCGTTACACTGCTCAGCTGCAACATGCCAACTTTATGCAGATGATGCAGTTATTTACACAGCTGCCAAGACTCCAGCACAGGCTGCAGATGTACTGTCTACAAGTATGGTTGACGTCCAAGAGTGGCTCCTCCAGAACCATCTATTGCTGAACCTTCAGAAAACAGTCTCAATGTGCTTTTCAATCAAAAAATGTAACCTGCAACGTTTTAAAGTTAATATACATGATCATGACATCAGTTTAGCTACAGAATTCAAATACCTTGGCATTGTACTAGATCCTCAACTCAAATTTAATCTTAATATAAAGAAAATTTCAAAAACAGTAAAAAAAAAACTGAACTGCTTTAAATTAATTAGATATTACATACCTTACGAAGCAGCTGTACTGTATATGCATTCTATGGTCTTTTCTCATATATCATACTGTTTGACAGTCTGGGCTCAAGCAGCCCCTTCCACAATAAGACATATAGGTTCATTATATAATCAAACCCTAAAAATCTTGGACCAAAAGCCCATTAGGTGGCATCACTGTAATGTTTTAAAAAAATACAACCTATTGAGTTTTGAGAGTTTCATTGACCTCTGTTTTCTGAAATTAACGTTCAAATGTTTCCATAAATCAGCTCCCGAGCCACTTGCTGGTTTCGTCCAAAGACAGGACAGCAGCAGAGCCACTAGGAGTTCTGTTAACAATAACTGTAAAATATTCCACCGCAGAACCACATTTGGACAAACAGCTTTCTCTATAAAGGGCAGTCACATCTGGAACACAATGCCAAATGAAATTAAAATAATAACGGACTTTAAAACATTAACTAAAAAGGTTAAAAACTGGCTGAAAAATAAACAAGAATGTACTCATGTATGAATTGATTGTCTGCAAAGTGAGAGTGAATGAAGGGAAGGAATGAATGTGTTTGTTTATAATGAGTGATGAAGGGAGGGAGGCCTGAAATAGGCAAATGTGTGTCAGGTTGTTATATTTGTGTATTTATAATATTTATAATATTTATAATTGTGTATTTAAAATCTTTTTGCATTGATGTATGTGGTTATTGTGTATTTTCTTTTTCTTTTTTTTTACTTGATTCTCTTTTCTAAAGCCCATCCAGGGACAAGAGCTGCAAATTAGCTAATAGCTATACACTCTATGTGCAACACATCAGATTGATTGTCATTGATTAATTGTCTATGTTTATTGCACTGTCCCTGTCAAATAAACTAATCTATCTATCTATCTACTTCTTCTCCTGCTGTCACTGTTGTGTTGCTGACCTGTGTCTATATATGTCTTGTAGGGAGTCACATGCTCTGTCTATGTGCCATCATATAGACATCATCTGGTGGGTCTTCTTCTTCGTTCAGACCACTGAAGGGTCTCCTGCTGTCTCAGACGGCTGTGTTGTTCACAGTCATGCCTGTGGTGTACTGGTGTTGGCGGCCAGCCAACTCTTCTGCATCTCCTTGGTCTCAGCTTCTTTGTGCCTTTCCTGGCGTGCAGCATTAAGATAAGATAAGATCAGCCTTTATTAGTCCCACAATGGGGAAATTCCAGGATTGCAACAGCACAGGGATAGCAACACTCAGAGCAACAGTCAGAAGGCAAGTGAAAAAACAAAACAAAACAAAAAAAAACAAGAGCAGCAAGTACATATATATATATACTGTATATACTGTATATATATATAGACACAGTGCGGAGCATTGTAGCTAGATGGAATGAAACAGCACAATCTTCTACTTAGTTATCCTAAATGGTATGATTATGTACCCATACATATTCTCACCCTCCATAGCGACCGGTATTTTCCCAGTTGTATGCCAGAGGGGACCATTGTGTAAGTCTATTGCATCTTTCAGGTTCAGGTTACTTGATTTGTACCCGTAGGTAGATTTGTTTTGCACTCAAAACTATTAGGTTGTCACGTCTTTTTGCTATCTCTGCGAGCAGCCCTGCTTAGGTTGTACAGTCTGACAGCCGTAGGTAGGAAGGACCTGTGAAACCTCTCGGTTGTGCACCTGGGATGATGTAGTCTGCTGCTAAATGAGCTCCTCAGTGCATTCAGTATGTCCTGCATAGGGTGGAACTCGGACTCCAGCAGAGATGACAGTTTAGCCACCGTCCTTTTCTCTCCTATCTCCTCCACTGGATCAAGGCGCTGCCCCAGGACAGAGCTAGCTTTCTTGATCAGTTTGTTCAGTCTCTTCCTATCGGCTGCTGTAATGCCACTGCCCCAGCAGACCACTCCAAAAGTGATGGCTGATGCCACCACCGTGTCATAGAATGTCTTCAGCAGCGTCCCTTGTACACCAAAAGACCTGAGTCTCCTCAGTAGGAACAGCCTGCGCTGTCCCTTCTTGTAGAGTGCGTCAGTATTGTGTGACCAGTCTAGTTTATTGTTCAGATGAACACCCAGGTACTTGTAGGATGTCACCATCTCGATGTCTGTTCCCTGTATGTTTACTGGTGCTGTGAGGGGTTGTCCTTGCCTGCGGCAGTCCACCACCAGCTCCTTAGTTTTCCTCGCGTTGATCTGGAGGCAGTTCCGATGGCACCAGTCCACGAAGTCCTGGATAAGCCCTCTGAACTCAGCTTCATCTCCGTTGGAGATGAGGCCAATGATCGCAGAGTCATCAGAGAACTTCTGTAGATGGCAGTGTGTTGTGTTGTGTGAGAAGTCCGCAGTATAAAGAGTGAACAGGAAGGGAGCCAAAACTATTCCCTGGGGGGCCCCCGTTCTACTGATGATCGTGTCGGACACACAGTCCCGGGTTCTCACAAACTGTGGCCGGTTTGTGAGGTAGTCCAGGATCCATGATGACAGGTGCTGGTCCACCCCTGTGCACAGCAGCTTGTCCTTCAGGATCATCGGTTGGATGGTGTTGAAAGCACTGGAGAAGTCAAAGAACATGATCCTCACTGCATTCCCGGGCTTCTCCAGGTGGGACAGAGAACGGTGAAGGAGGAAGATGACCGCATGCTCCACCCCAATGCCATGCTGGTAGGCGAACTGTCGTGGATCTATCGCTGGTCCCACCAGGTGGCGGAGGTGAGCAAGGAGCAGTCTTTCCAGGGTCTTCATCATGTGGGACTTCAAGGCCACTGGTCTGTAGCTGTTCAGATCTTTGGGGTGGGAAGTCTTTGGTACAGGTGCCACACAAGATGTTTTCCACAGCTGGGGTTCCCTCCCCAGCTTCAGACTCAGGTTGAAGCATTGCTTCCTTTGCAGGCATTTCGGGCTTCAAGTGACTGAGCATGTGCATGGTGCACTGCCACATGTTTCCTGTCTGTGCATCACTTGTCTGTTGTACCCTATGCTGATGAAGGGTCTCCTCCTGTCTCAGATTGGTGTATTGTTCAGAGTCATGCTTGCGATGTACTGCTGGAACCTCAGGCGTTTTGTCCTATGATGTTCAGGCAGAGATCAAAAGACACATGACACAGACACATGGACATGTGACATCATAGGGCTCTTTTCCACCAAACTGGTTCCAGTGCTTAACTGGAGCTATTGCGTCATTAGCACCAGTTCTTTGGGTTTCCACCGACTTAAGCACCAGTCCCCAGCTCCCAAAAGTGGGGCTATCGCGGCCCCAACTCCTAGCTGCTCCAGCGGCAGCACCAGTTTACGTCGGTTGGGTCCACAGCCGTGGGCGTGGTTAACTGACCAGCTTCAAAACATTACTGACTGCCATGTTGCTTTCCAAACAGCGGAGCAGCAACGGATTCCAAAACCAAAGAGATTTAGAGCGAAGAGGAGACATATTTGTTGGCTCTATAGACATAAGCAGAAGTACAAGATCAGCTGGAGGGGGCCACTCATCTGAACTGTTTTGGAGGATCGGCCAGCCAGCCGGAGCATCGTCACTGCTGTGGATTAGTCTGGACAACAAACTGCTTAAAACACGCTGGTAAGTGTATTGTCTTTAAAATGCCAGACGTTAACCAATATATGTATACATATATATCCGCTTGTATTGATATGTAACGGCCAATGTGCGGATATTTAGTCACTTGTGGCTATAGTATTTTCGATTAGCTATGCTAACAAGCTAAAAGTGCTTTTACTACGACCAAACGTTTCTCCTCGCCATAAAGAAATGAACAGGTCGTCTCTGCTGACAGATATATATCGCTTGTATTGATATGTAACGGCCAAAGTGCGGATTTTTTTTTTTTTTTTTACTCACTTTTGTGGCTATAGTGTTTTCGGTTAGCTATGCTAACAAGCTAACTGTTTTTAGCACGAACGTTTCTCCTTGCCAGAAATGCGCGTTTGAGAAACTAGAACAGAAATCTTAGCATCTTACAGAATACTTTTTTTAAAAAGACATCCAGCACAAAATACGTTTTTTGTGGTATGAATACTGTGTATGAATGGGTGCCTTGCGTTGTGTTATGGGAGATTTTTCTACCAGACACTAGTAACGTCGTCTTTTTTACTATTTTGGTAATATTTCCATCATCTTAGGCCATTTTTTTTTAAATGTCACTCGTGTTTAATTGTGTGTTGTGTAGCTGTATTTTATCTAATCCTTCTCTTACTTTATTGCACACTAGCCTGGTGGATCACCTACAGTTTCATTGTACTGTACACCTGTACAGTACAATGAAGTTTCATCTGTTCCTATTCTTCTGTTCCATAATCAGACATGTAAGCTTTGCTAACATTGATATTGAATAAAATTGTCTTCTATGTCTGCACATTTAATGGAAGGCTTAAGTTGTTCACTGCACAAACTAAAACACTTTTTTTTTATAGATTTATCACAGCTGGATGATGAGGGAGAAGCAGCCAGACCTGTGGTGTCCAGCTCACCTTCACCAGCTCCAAGCTTGTCCTCCTCCTGCTCTTCCTCTCCTCATCAGACCAGATTAGGTCATATATGTTCACATCATGACCCAGTCACACAAAGGAGGGAGTGAATTAAACCAATGATACACTTGAACTGAATGTTGTGATGCCACTAACAGTAAATGGATGTTGAATAGACACATTCAATCTTGGATTGAGGATTCCTGCATTTTTCAGTGTGTGGTTATTTTATATTGCTTATTTTTGTACTTTAAAACAGGGAAACAGAAGTGGGACACAAACATGGACCTCCTTCTAGACTACGGTCAGATGAGACAGCAGGAGCAGAGCAGGAGGGAGGAGCAGCTGAACTTCGCTTTGCTGCAAAGCATCCAGAAGATGGAGAACAGGACCAACACCCTTGTTGGACTGATGGGACGTGTTGTGTCTGTGCTTGAGGGACTGTAAAAAAAGTAACTATCACAGCATTGATATTTTTGTCTGTGTGTACATAATATTTCATATGTAGCAGTCTGAAGTTTTTGCACATTTTGGAAGTATAAGCTTTCTTTCCTTAAGTGTTTTTCTTCTTCTACATTGTTATCCTCACACCAAACATATTCAGGTTCATGTTCCTTTCTTTGGACCCGTAGGTAGATTTGTTTTGCAGTCAGGTGACGTCCATATTTACAAACTACAGTTACATTCAACATAAACACAAACACAGGCACACATGAAGCTGACTATAGACATGATAAAAGTGCTCAAGGCTCCACCAATCAGGACATAAGACAAAGAGATAAGAGAAAAAACATGAGAGAGAAGGGTCATATTAAAAAGTTAAAGACTTTACATTTCATATATAAAGTTATTTAGGACAATGCAAATCACTAGAACACTGTAGTGGTGGGAAGTGAAAGTACAAGTACTGAATTACTGCACTTAAGTTCATTTTTCCAGGTATTGGACAATATATCAGGTATTTGTGGACTTATACATATTTTTGACAATTTTACAATTTTTGACATTTTTTAAAGAACAAGCAGCAACAAACTTTAAATCTATGTACTTTTTCTGTGGAAAATGTTCCAAGTTGCCAGCTTTAAAAATGGTAAGTTTATATTCTGTTGACAACGTACCACGTGACATTCTGTCAGCTCTGGACAAGATCATTTCTGGGGAAAGAACTTTGAACTTGAACACTTTACAGTCTGTCTCTTGTTATCCCTACATGAATAAAAACGTGAATCAGTACTTTAACCAGAATAGATGACATACAAGTACAGAAGGGTAAACCTTTCACATCTCTGTAGTTTGGAGGTGCATAGAATATGCATTTATACAGTATCTTCATGTATATATGCAGTAAATCTATACATTTTTCCATGTAACCTTGTGACTGCATTATTTTAATTGCTTTTAATCCCAGATCAAGTTTGTTTAGGATTCAAAATGCATCGTAAGTGTTAAATATATCTTGTTATACCTAACTAAGTACTGTTTATCTGTTGAATATATATATATTTACCGGCTAATATAACCCATAACAATATGGCCCCTGGCGATCATTTTTTGGGACAGCTGATCACTTTTTGGCATAACAGGCGACCTCCGTCTCATAATGTACCATAACACCACCTATTACAGAAATGACATCAATATTATGTTTAAAAGTGTAGTCAATGCTCACACTACTGACTTTATCTAACAACGGCTGATAACTGAAATATTGATGATTACCGGTGTCCTTAAACATAGCCGCCGTTCTCTGCCATTAAGAATAAAACTGTTTTTGGATGGTAATACAGGTTTGGAATAATAAAAGCAGCACGTCCAAAGACAACAACTCCTACATGTTGACAAGCTAACGCTGCTACTTCTTCTTCTTCTCTCGGTTACTGGCGGATAGCAAACAAGTGAGAGGTGCATACCGCCACCTTCCGTCTTCTCTGGTGTTCTGCGGGGGTTGGGCGCTTCACAGTACGTAATGACGTAGCTCTGACATAATTCCCAACTAGCTCCATATCGGTGGAAAGACAACTGGTTCTTATGAGCACTCTGGTTAAGCACTAGCACCAGCACCAGAACCAGACTAGCACTGGAACCGGTTTGGTGGAAAAGAGCTCATAAAGACACATTTGTGTCCTATGACGCCTGAGATCATAGGATGTCCTATGATGTTCAGTCAGAGATCATAGGCCGTCCTGTGATGCCTTATGAAGCGTGACACACAGACAGACACACAATTTTCTTGCTTGATGATAATGATAATAAGAAACTATGAATGACAACACTTCTACTGTGTCTATTTTAACTCACAGTGGAGCCAATTTCTATCTGAGCCATTACAGTGCATCATCATGAATATCCATCAAAATCAACTCAAAATGTACATATAAAACACATAACAAATCAAGTTGAAACAAACTATATGAGCACTTAGTGACTGGAAGTCACCAAAAATACAGTAAAGATTGTATGAACCAACTTTTTACACTTTCACCGTCTACCATGAGGCCTGTATCAGCTCGTTAATGGTTGAAAACACTTATGTCAAACCGGACAAAAACTCTGCTCACATTTTTATTCTTCAATATTTTAGCTTTAGCTTTGTTTTGACCACCAGGATCCTCACAGGTAGAAACGAGGAAAACTAATTGTGGCATATTGGAAGTACCACCATGCACGTCGCGGACGTGGAGGCGCATGCCATGGCGTCATCACACCGTTAAGGGGCTAACGGCAGGAGATGGTCTCTCTTAGGTGCTCCGCCTTTCACCTGGATCATGCCTGGACCACACCTCTGCTAGCTTGTTGCTATTGTTGTTAACTGTGTAATAAAGTTATAGTTCAGTACAACTCTTGCCTCCGCTCTCCTGTTTCCAGACAATGTTTGGCAACGAAGATGGGATGGATATTCAGGAGAATGTTGCAAAGCTTTTCCCAAATATGGACGTGTTTCTGGAAGAGAGGTTGGCACTCCCATCACCATTCTAAGCCACCGCGTTAGCCACCCATCCCATGGCCTTGTTGGTTTGAGTCATTTCAGACGTATGTGTAGGTTAGGGGTCTAGCTAACGCTGTTGAGTGTTGTTTACCTACTGAGCTACGTTATAACCTTGGCCTAGAGGGACAGCATGTGTTGGATGCACTGGTCTCGGCGCAGATCTACAGCGAATGTGCCACCTTGTTAGTCAAACATTTCACTGCTCCACAGAAAGTGATGGCTTAGAAATTTGTGTCTTACCAGCGCACACAGTGACTGGACAAGTCAGCCCTACAGTACCTAGCTGCTCTTTGTTGTCTGGCTACCACGTGCAACTTTGGGCATGTAGAGTACAGGATGATACAGTCACAGTTGAAGTGCTACACCGTGGATCCAGCGATACAGTACTTGCTGCAGGAGCTGGATGACCAGACAATGGCAGACATGGTGAAAAGTCTAAAGGAGTCGGTGTTGGGGCGCTGCACGTCCTATTACAGATGGAGGAGATGAAATTAGTGTCAGAGCTGGAGATAACAGCCCAGGTAGCATTGGGTCTAACGGGCCGGCACCCCCACAGTCAGCTCCGCTGGTACAGGCGGTTGCCCCAGTTGCTGAGCTCACTGACCCCTCGGCTTCTTGGGAGGACCCCGAGGTAGACACCGTGGGATGACAGGTCACCACAGTGCAATGACCCAGTGGTAAACTCAGTTTAGACGGTGACGACTTGAGTCTGCTGCAGTCGGACATGGATGCAGCCACTCTCTGCCTTGCATCACAAGCTGAGCAGAACCCAGCAGAATTGGAGCAGCTACAGGAGCCACAATCTGCAGCCACACAGAAACCAAAGCTGGTCCTCGTGCAGCAGGAACATTCTCGAGCTGCTGATGCATCGCAGGAGAGACAGTATTATTCCCCGGACGTGGGTACAGTGAACATAAGAACACAGAGACAGAACACAACACGGACAGAGAACACAGCATGAGAGAGAACACAAACCGGACTCGCTTCCAATCCTCCCCTAGCATGGGTCTCAAGGAGCCACCGTGGAGCCACAGGAGAGGAAGTTCATGGAGAAAGGGGACCCCGGTCACCGACGACAACCTGGAGTGCATCCTGTCACCGAAGACATCAACACATCACAGCTACCACAACCAGCAACGGGAGAGAAGGGGCAGAAGCAGGACTCATATCCTTACCCAGCATCAGCCTCAGGGAGCTGCCACAGCACAGCAGGAGAGATAGTTCATGGCCCAGCAGGATCCAGCAGAGCAACGCCAACCAAGGGCATGTTCTGCCATCAATGTGAACGGCATGCCACCACAACAGCAGCCAGCATCCGGGACAAGCGAGCAGCAGCACTGAGTGAAGCTTGATTGGGATTGGGTTTGGGTCCAACGATCCGACCGCCTGGACTCACAAACATTCACGTCATCACAGATGAGAATCATGGCCCAATTGAGGCCAGCTGGCATCCAGATGGTCAATGGTTCGAGATGGCATGCCAGCTGTCTGTGAAAGATAAGAGCAGCTGCCTGGGATCAAGACGCAGCGTTGGAGCTGCAGGGTGTTACTAGCAGTCTACCCGGTTGCCCAGGTTCAGATTGGTTTAAAATCATGGTCTCAGTACATTAAACTTTTGGTAATTTATGGTCATGGGTCTACTTGCTGATTCTGCCATATTGTGTCTTAACATCAATCAAATATGTGTGATCCAACACTGGCAACCTGGCATGCTAACATTATGTAATAAACCTCCTGCTGATAGCCAGGCCATGGATGTGTCATAATGATGGATCAGTCAGCTCACGTGCAGGAACCACACCAGAGAAAAACTCACTCCACACTGAGAGACAAGTTTATGCAATTTATTAATTTCAAAATGTGGAGCACTGTTAAGGAAATCGTCAGCTGCCAGAGGAACACAGACCTGTGGAGAGAGAGACGGGAGCGATTAATATGAGGAGGGAGGAAGGAAGTGGGAAGACAAATCTGCCGCTTAGGTGAGTGGAGCAGAGAGCCCAACAGAGAAGGCCAGCAGGGAGAGACGAACCAGAGGGTGAAGCTTCTAGAGAGCAGGGCAGGGTGGAGCTGGGTGGAGTCTGACCGGGTAGAGACAGGTGGCTGGAGAAGGACGAGGTGGATGGAGCAGGTGGGCGCACAGTAATTCCCAAGATGCACCCCGCTGATGGCAGCGACCCGTAGGGAAGAGGAGAGAGACAGATTAAACTTCAATCCTTCTGGAGACAGTCTAAGACTTCCTTGCGCGTTTGCAGGCAGTGAACCCAAACGAGGCAGTGCTGAAGCTTCTGCTTGATGGTCTTTTATGCGCTGGTGAAAAAGGAGCAGCAGGTGTGTCTAATGGCACAGGTGTGATGATGGCAGCAGAGTCGAGGAATCCAGCAGACAGAAAGGAGGGGGCGTGCATTCACCTGAACATGACAGGATGTTTTTTGTCTGGCTTTGTGCTGCACTGCATGAAATGGTTCTGGTTGTGTTTGTGTTGTTCTAGCAATATGTGCACCACACTTCAACGTTCCCCAGCTAGCACTGGACCACCACCAGTGGAGGTATGTTTTTTTGGGTTTTTTTGGTTTTCCAGAGGAGGGAAATGTAGCATATTGGTAATACCACCATGCACGTCTCGGATGTGGGGACGCACACACATCGTGGCGTCATCCCACCATTACTATGGGATTTCCTCGCCTGATTGCTGGGGTCTTTCTGCAACTGTGGGGGTCCCCCCTACAGTTGATAGTGCTATGAGATGACTGTTGTTGTGAAATGGCGCTATATAAATAAAGTTGAATTGAATTGAACTATATTAAGGGACTAACGGTGGGACACGGTCTCTCTGTGGTGCTCCACCTTTCACCTGGAACCTGCCTGTACCACACCTCTTGTTGCTGTTATTGTTAACTGTGTAATAAAGTTATCGTTCAGTACAACTCTTGCCTCTGCTGTCCTGTTTCCAGACAGCACTAATCAATCACTGATCAGTCAGGTCAGTCAGAAACATGATCAAACATCTCTGAGTCATTCCTGCTGTTCTCAAAGACATGAAGGTCTCCACATGGTCCACCACATGTGAACCTGCAGTAGCTCTGACATGGCCATGTGGACCTTTAATGCCCTGTGGTCTGTGGAGCAGCAGCCTCACAGACGAGTCCAGATGTTTCTGAGCTGAGAGGATCAGGTTTAGAAATCTACCTGAGAGTCTTTGCACCAATCAGAGTCAGCTTTACACTGATGTTTGGTTCTGATTTTCTCCTCAGGAGTTCAGGCTGAAGGAAAACCCAACCTAACAGGTAGAAAACAGAGAAAATCACTGAAGAAGAATCAGCTTTGAAGTTTAAATTGGGTTAAATTTGCTTGTTTACTGATGACTCTGATTTCTGTTCAGAACCTGATGATGATGTCAGGTTGGTGGGAGGAGACAGTCGCTGTTCAGGAGAGCTGGAGGTGAAACATCAAGGACAGAGGAGACCAGTGGTTAGTGATGAACACTGGTCACTGAAGACAGCAGCTGTGGTCTGTGAACTTCTGGACTGTGGCTCTGCTGTTTCTGTAGGAGTGAGATGGAAGTCCTCAGAGAGAGATGTGTGGGAGATCTGGTCTGACTGTCTTCATTCTGGATTCTCTCTGACAGAGTGTGCACGGTCATCACGTTCCCAGTCCATCCAGACTGTCACCTGTTCAGGTAAGTCCATCAGTGACATCATCAATGACATCATCAGAGGTGGTAGATCAAAGACTTTAGTCCAGTAAAATAATGCTGCTGTTATAATCTCCCTTCACACTCAGGATTAAATGAATGACTATTTTAGATGAATCTGGTCAGATTTCAGGTTATAAAGTCAACAGTGAAAAAACACCTTTGAGTGTGAAACTGAAGAAACCAGAGAATGAAACGGAATCAGAAAGACTGAACTTGTGTGGTCGTCACTGATGCAGGAGTTCAGCTCAATCATCTGCTCAGATGGTTAAATGTCTTTCAGACTAAAATAGCAGAATCTCAGTTTTCTGTCTTGGACAAACAGATGTTCAGATGTGAGCTGGAGCAAAGCCAAGGATCAAAGTGACCTTACAGCAGATGGATCAAGAAAGAGGAGACAGGCAGTGGCAGAGCTGAGACAAAATGTTTCTGCTGCTCACATGTGATGGATTGTCCTTTGGTCTTCAGTGATGAAGGTCAATGTAAAATGTGGAGTTAAATCAGGGAGAGAAGATGTAGCAGACTGAAGGAAAATGTTCTGGAGGAGATGATCAGAAGTGGTGTGAGACTGGAACTAAATGTAAAGTGTAAAATGATGTTAAAGTGTTTGAGACTTGTTGTTTGCTGCCATCTTTGTCTTTATCTCTCCATCTGATCTTCTCTCATCTCTCCAGACTCTGTCAGGCTGCTGAATGGGACCAGTGTGTGTTCAGGCAGACTGGAGGTGAAGTCTAACCAGAGCTGGTCCTCAGTTTGTCAAGCTGACTTTGACCAGCAGGATGCAGAGGTGGTCTGTAGGGAGCTTGGCTGTGGGCCTCCTTGGCTCCATCGGGGGGCACTCTATGGAGACGCGGAGGCTCCCATGGGGACCAAAGAGTTCCAGTGTGGAGGTAACGAATCTGCTCTCCTGGACTGTAGAAGCTCAGGCTCAGCTAGAAAGAGCTGCTCACCTGGAGAAGCTGTTGGACTCACCTGCTCAGGTAGAAGAGGAGCTGCAGCTTTGATTTGGTTCATTTCTGTTCTGATCCAACTCACTTTGGTCTTTGACTGATCACTCTCTGGTTTCTCTTCAGAACCTGTCAGGTTGGTGGGAGGAAACAGTAGCTGTGGAGGAACAGTGGAGGTGGAACATCTGGGAGAGTGGAGACCAGTGATAGGTGATGTCTGGCCCCTGAAGACAGCAGCTGTTGTCTGTGAACATCTGGACTGTGGCTCTGCTGTTACCGTAGGAGAGAGAGAAGTCCTCAGAGAGAGATGTGTTGAGGATCTATCATGACTGTGTTCTGTCTGGATCCTCTCTGAGAGACTGCGCAACACCATTATGGTCTTCTTTCAGCCAGACTGTCAGCTGTTCAGGTAATGATGTGTCTCCTCCTGTGTGTCAGTCCAGTTTCCAGTCTTCTCCTTCCTCTCTCACTTTAACAGTCACTGGTTTCCAGTGGGCTGAACTCTTCAGTTTCTTCAAGGTTCAAAGCCTCCATAGATGCTGACCTTCAGCTGACAGGAAACAGCTGGACAACACTGTCTGTCTCTGGAGACCAATGTGTCCAAATAGCAGCAGCAGATCTGCCATCATTGCTGTGGTGAAGAGAAACTCCAGTTTGACACCAGCTGTCCTACAGCTCTACACTTTCCTTTCATCTTCTTTTCATTGAGCATCACTCATTTATTGAACAATCAGAACAAGGGTCCAGCAGCAGTGGATCCACCTTTTTATTGAACTCCAGATTATTTTCAACCATTTATCATCAAATGATTTCTTCTAGTGTGTGATATATCTGTTGCAGCTGATGGTAGTGAGCAGAAAATGATGTTTGTAGACAACAATCAACATGGAAGAGTCTGTTGATGGAAATGTGAAAAGTGAACAGGACATTACAGGGTTTCCTCTGATAACATTTCTCCGTGGCGGCCTGCCTCACCAGAAATCGTGCCGCCACGCTAAGCCGATATGATTTTATCAATTAAAATATATGAAGCAATGACTTCCTGCAAGCACGCACACGGACAGTGCGCATGGCCGTCATCAACACGGAGGTTTTTCCTGCTTTCTGGGTGGTGAGGAGATTTCTGAAAAAAAAAAAAACTATAAATATATAGAAATATTATAACAGAAATAACGGCATCCTTGGTCATTTAAAGGCCAAATGTCACGTAACAGGGTACTTTAAATGTCTTGAAACTAGATATAAAAGGGAACCGATCCGTTCGGGTCTTGGTGCATATGCTTCAGTAACGCCGGAATATTCGTTAATTTAAAACTGCCGCGCTTGGCCTGACGTTCCTACTCACGGCCCCCGGAATCGCCTGGGGAAGAAGGCGGAAGTGACGAAATTGATTGTACCTTAGTTTGATGCCTGGGGTATCCCGATTGATTGTTTATATGGAGACTGGAAGATTGAAGTGAGCAACAAGAAAGAAAAAATTGGATATTTCACCCCTACCTTAAAACGCGGCTATAAGGGACAGCTGGGTAATAAGGGACACTTTTCTGGGAAATGTTTTCATACCTGTCAAGTGAGACGTTTTTGCCGTATTTTAATACCGTAAAACGCGGCTATAAGGGACGGCGGGGTAATAAGGGACACTTTTCTGGGAAATGTTTTAAATGTAATTCGTGTTGTTATTGTCAAATATTTTCAGGATTCATGGATATTTGACAATAACAACACAACTCAGCGTCCGGCTCAAAATAAAAAAAGCAGAATTCTGTATTTGTAAGGCGATTCCTCTCTGTTCCGCAGCCGCAGGACAGCTGAAAGTGTGAGGCCATCAGCCTAATGACTTCTCATTGTAGTGATAATAGCTCATGCTGAGCACTCTGCCAGCACCCTAGCTGTGGGTCTCACACACACGACGTGTTCCTCAACACACTCAATAATTTTTTTTCCCGTATATTTTTCTTTTGGGCGTACAGAAATGGCAATACGCCCGTATTTGCTAAAATTGCATTTTCCCCATATTAAAATACGGCGAAAACGTCTCACTTGACAGGTATGCGCCTCCATTCTCATATTGATCTGGTCAATTTCTTGACAGCAGCAGCTCTCCTCCACTGTAATGATAATGGCTTCCGAAAAATCAATATTTATGGGGCGCCCTCGACAGACCCCCTTCGGCTTCCCAATTCTGGAGGCGATTAATGTCCAATTCTGCACGGTGGCGCAGTGGTTTAGCACTGTGGCAGCACAGTTTTACCCTCGGCCGGGGGATCGCGGGGATCATGAGATCGTGGGTTCGATCCCAGCCCCCGACCAACGGTGAGCTGTGTGGAGTTTGCATGTTCTCCCCGTGTTGCGCGGGTTTACTCCGGGATTTCTCCGGTTTCCTCCCGCATACCAAAAACATGTAGGTTTAGGGCGCTCGCGCACGCAGCGACCAGCAGCCGGTGGCTTGTCACCAGACTGCAAACCAAGTCTACCTACGGGTACAAATAAGTAACAAAAAAAAAAAAAAATTCAATGACATTTTCCACTGGTTCTGCTCTCTGGTCATCGTCGGAACTGTTGTCATCAGACAAAGCATCTGATTCCGTCTCGGACGGCTCGAACCTGTAAGGTTCTATGCCTCTGTCACTGTCTGAACCACTGACAAAAAAAATACACAAAATAAAAAGACAAAACTAAACTAATTTGTTCACAATCGCTGTCACTTTCTGTCATGATTGTCCAATGTTGATAAGTGTGAATGTGGATAGGCAGGGCAGGCAGGGTGAAATTTGTGACGTCAAAAACATGGGCGTGGTCTGGATTGGCTGTCACAAGCCAGCAAGCAAGGCGGGGCCTTCGCCTGGTGTATTTTGTGCAATGGGCGCAGTCGGGCATCCGGGCATTTGGCCTACTTCCGGTTAGCAACCCACATGGCAACGCCGTACTCGGCGAAAACAATTCAGTGGTGACCTAGTCCCAGGCAGCTGCCGTGACCCAGTCAAGCTTGTCCAGCCCGTCGTAGTGCATTATATTCAGCTCATCATGTCCTGTATCAGGTAATTGAGTGATATTGTGTTAGTTTAATTAGTTGCCACTTGATGGGTCACGTTTTGAAAATGCTAGCCACCGACACAAGCCTCTCTGTATTGTAAACAGAGACGGACATTTCGTCTATGGAAATGCATGACTGATTCCCTTTTCACCCAACAATACAGACCTCTCTATGTGCAGTCAGCCTGACTAATTTAACTGTAGACTGTAGTAAATAGTGCAACAAAGGGGCTGGCCATTAATGAAAGAGGTGACAAATATGGTTTTGCCGTATTTTAATACGGGGAAAATGCAATTTTAGCAAATACGGGCGTATTGCCATTTCTATACGCCAAAAAGAAAAATATACGGCAAAAGAGGAACACCTCATGTGACTCCCACAGCGAGCTAGCAGAGCGCTCAGCGTGAGCAATTACTGATCGTTATAGAAGCACCTCGCACCTTCTGCGGCTCCAGAACAGAGAGGAATCCCGGCGCCGGTAATGCTGCGCCTGATATGTGTGACTAATGCAAATGTATATGCTTTCCTGCTGTCTACTGTGGTGCTAATGTGCCATGCATGCATTAGCCGGGTATATAAGTTGACTGTCTGCATGAAGCACCCTTTTAAACTTCACTCGTGTCCACCTGCACTTATTTCGATCCAACACAAGCACACCTAAGCAGTACCTAATCACCTAATCAGTGAACATTTTCTTGTTTAATTATTTCTTTTAAGAATTACTCCTGTGCTGCCCTGATATTTAATGGATTGGTCATGTTACCTATAGGGGCCTTTCCTTAAAAACATTCAAAACATGTAAGAGGGTTAATCATGTTAATATGGGTCGAAGCAAATATGCTTACCAGGGGTGTCGATCAAGTAGCTGTACACGTCCGGCCACTGCACAGCTGGCCACCTGGTCGGGTCATTAACCCATTTTCCGGCTGGTAGCTTGTATGGGCAATCTGTCAGTCCACTTGCTGTCAGTTTCTCCAGGTAACGTAGCCTGGCTGACTCATCAAGCTTTTCTATGTAGTCACAGGCCATGACAAAAAGTCAAAACACTGCACTCGACAAGGCTTGGTAACGGGTTTGTTTTCACCGAGTTAAGATGGCGGCAATGTGTTACTAACCGGAAGTGACGTAGCCCCGACCGCACCCATTATGTAAATACGGGTGGGTGATATGGTCTCCGGTATGAATATTTGGTTTAATATTTAATTTGGTTTGTTTGGGCTGCACGGTGGCGCAGTGGTTAGCACTGCGGCAGCACAGTTTACCCTTGGCCGGGGGATTGTGGGGATCGTGGGATCGTGGGTTCGATCCCAGCCCCCGACCAACAGTGATCTGTGTGGAGTTTGCATGTTCTCCCCGTGTTGCGTGGGTTTACTCCGGGATTTCTCCGGTTTCCTCCCACATGCCAAAGACATGCATGTTAGGTTAATTGGCTGTTCTAAATTGTCCCTAGATATCTGTTTCCTATAGGCCCTTAGAATAGAGGGTTAGTATTAATGAAAGCGCTTTGAGTGGTCTTTGTGACTAGAAAAGCGCTATATAAGTGCAGGTTAGTTAGTTAGTTAGTTAGTTAGTTAGTTAGTTAGTTTAAGCTATGTGTATTTTATCAAAATTCGTTGTCATTTAGAAAAAAAAATTACGTGACATTTGGCCTTTAAGTTAACCTCTTGCATGCCGGGATACCTCAGGCAGTCACGTCTCTGCGTCCTAGTGCGTCCTCATGTGTCTCAGAGCGCACTGAAAAAAAAAAAAAGCTGCATTTCCGTTCTTCCACTACAGACACAGCCACGAACAGAAAGCCAAAGGAGTGCTTTGATTGGTTTAGATTTGATTGACCTCTCATTCGACTAATAAGAGCCCTGAATTGGATTTCTGAAACCTTGAAGAACCAATGACTGAAAACCTAGCAAGAAGGACCCGCCTACCAACGGCTGCATATACAACGAGCCAATTGAAGCAGAGAAGTTCGACGATTGAAAGTGTGCGTTCCATGCGTAAAATCTGTTTTGTGTAAGCCGCTGTGTGTAACGGTAGCGTTAGCCAGTCTTTTTTTATTACTACTGTTCTTATTTGTTTTGAAAAATCGTTCGCCAAAACCGCAATCATGGAATCATGGTTTGAAAGGGTGGGTGACCAGAACCATGAGTCCGTAACAACCGGACCATCTTCATGTTTGTCTGACAATGAGATGTTCGCCAACGACACTGCTGTTGTGGACAGGTAAGTGTTATAAGCTAAATTATTCTTTATCACTGAAAATAGGAATAAAAATGACTTTTGACCAATCAGTAATTACAACGGTGCGTCATCGCCACATGACGGACCGTTGACGGACCGTTTTTTGTGGGCGTAGCTCCTCTGTAGCGGTGGGGGGGAGTTGTTATCCTCTACATTGCAGATATTTTAGTATAATTTTTATTGCACTGTAGGTTATTTTTTTCTTGTAAAAAAAAGCCACACATTTTTTACATGGCATGCTTCTTTGTGTGGGGGGGCTTGTTTGTTCATTCATTCATTCATTCATTCATGAATAAACAACCCCCCACCACCACACACAAAGCCCTGAGTGTCACCTTTCATTAGAACCCAAGATGAAACTTCTATATTGAATCATTCAAAAGTTACAGACATTTTTCCAAATTGTGCCATTTGGCACAATTTGGCACAGTTCAAAAATGCCTTGGAACTACCTGAGAACAAAGCTGTGTAATATATTCATTTTTTGTGGTATTGTTAAAAATTTTGACCTCAGCTGGATAACACTTGGTTCTACATTTCTAATACATTTCTTTTGCATTTTCCAGCCAGTATCTGACAGCCTCATGGATCGTCTCTCCCTCATGGATCGTCACCTTATCGTGGTGGGGGGGTTTGCGTGCCCCAGTGATCCCAGGAGCTATGTTGTCCGGGGCAATTTGCCTCTGATAGGGTCTCCCAAGACAAACTGGTCCTGGGTGAAGGGCCAGACTAAGAACGATCCAACAGACTCTCATGATAAATTGTATATCAAGGATTCAGTGTACCCCGCCCGGTATGGGGTTACCGGGGCCCCACCCTGGAGCCAGGCCTGGGGGAGGGGCTCGAAGGCTAGCGTCTGGTGGCCGGGTTTCCACCCATGGGACCCGGCCGGGCTCAGCCCGAAGGAGTTACATGGGTCCGCCCTCCAGTGGGTTCACCACCTGCAGGAGGGATCATGGGGGTCCGGTGCTATGTGGATTAGGTGGCAGTCAAAGGCGGAGACCTTGGCGGACTGATCCCAAGCTTTCTAAACTGGCTTTTGGTACGTGGAATGTCACCTCTCTGGTGGGGAAGGAGCCTGAGCTGGTGCACGAGGTTGAGCGATACCGGCTAGATATAGTCGGCCTCACCTCAACACACAGCTCCAGTTTCGGAACCAGTCTCCTGGAGAGGGGCTGGAGCTTGGCCTTTTCTGGAGTTGCCCCAGGCGAGAGGCGACGAGCAGGGGTGGGTATTCTTGTATCGCCCCACCTTGCTGCCTCTATATTGGAGTTTTCCCCGGTGGACGAAAGGGTTGCTTCCCTGCGCCTTCGGGTTGGGAAACGGGTCCTGACCATCATTTGTGCCTATGCACCAAATGATGTTTCAGAGTACCCACCCTTTTTGGAGTCTGTGACTAGGGTGCTGGAGGGTGCTCCTCCTGGAGACTCCATTGTCCTACTGGGAGACTTCAATGCGCACGTGGGCAACGACAGTGAAACCTGGAGGGGGGTGATTGGGAGGAACGGCCTGCCCGATCTGAACCCGAGTGGTGTACAGTTATTGGACTTCTGTGCTAACCACAGTCTGTCCATAATGAACACCATGTTCAAGCATAAGGGTGTCCATATGTGCACCTGGCACCAGGACACCCTAGGTCGCAGGTCGATGATCGATTTTGTTATCGTATCATCAGACCTGCGACCGTATGTCTTGGACACCCGAGTAAAGAGAGGTGCAGAGCTGTCAACTGATCACCACCTGGTGGTGAGTTGGATCCGATGGCAGGGGAGGAAGCCATTCAGACCTGGTAGACCCAAACGTATAGTGAGGGTGTGCTGGGAGCGTCTGGCTGAGGCCCCTGTCCGGGAGGTCTTCAACTCCTACCTCCGGAAGAACTTCAACCACATCCCGAGGGAGTCTGGAGACATGGAGTCTGAATGGGCCATGTTCTCCACCTCTGTTGTTGAAGCGGCGGCCCAGAGCTGCGGCCGCAAGGTGGTCGGTGCATCTCGTGGTGGCAACCCCCGAACCAAGTGGTGGACACCAGTGGTGAGGGGGGCCATTAAGCTGAAGAAGGAGTCCTATCAAGCTTGGTTGGCTTGTGGGACTCCCGAAGCAGCTGAGGTGTACCGGCAGGCCAAGCGGAGTGCAGCTCGGGTGGTTACTGAAGCAAAAACCCGGGTATGGGAGGAGTTCGGTGAGGCCATGGAACAAGACTTTCGGTCGGCTTCAAAGAGATTCTGGCAAACTGTTCGGCGGCTCAGGAGGGGAAAGCAGCTCCCCGTCCACACTGTGTATGGTGCGGATGGGACACTGTTGACTTCAACTGGGGATATCGTCGGGCGGTGGAAGGAATACTTTGAGGATCTCCTCAATCCCACTGATACGCCTTCCACAGAGGAAGCAGGGTTTGGGGACGAGGGGGATGACTCGCCTATCACAGGGGCTGAGGTCGCCAAGGTGGTTAAAAATCTCCTTGGTGGCCGGGCCCCGGGGGTGGACGAGATTCGCCCTGAGTACCTCAAGGCCCTGGATGTTGTTGGGTTGTCATGGTTGACACGCCTCTGCAACATTGCGTGGAGGTCGGGGGCAGTGCCTTTGGCATTGCAAACCGGGGTGGTGGTTCCTCTCTTCAAAAAAGGGGACCGGAGGGTGTGCTCCAACTTTAGAGGGATCACACTCCTCAGCCTCCCTGGGAAGGTCTATGCCAAGGTACTGGAGAGGAGAGTCCGGCCGTTGGTCGAACCTCGGATTCAGGAGGAGCAATGTGGTTTTCGTCCTGGCCGTGGCACATCAGACCAGCTCTTTACCCTCTCGAGAATTCTTGAGGGTTCGTGGGAGTTTGCCCAACCAGTTTACATGTGTTTTGTGGACTTGGAGAAGGCATTTGACCGCGTCCCTCGTGGATTTTTGTGGGAGGTGCTTCGGGAGTATGGGGTATCGGGCTTGTTGTTACGAGCTATTCGGTCTCTGTACGACCGTTGTGAGAGTTTGGTTCGTATTGCCAACACTCGGTCGGAGTCATTCCCAGTGAGAGTTGGACTCCGCCAGGGCTGCCCTTTGTCACCGATCCTGTTCATAATTTTTATGGACAGGATTTCTAGGCGCAGCCAGGGAATGGAGGGTGTCATGCTTGGTGACCACAGGATCTCATCTCTGTTGTTTGCAGATGATGTTGTCCTGTTGGCTTCATCCAGCAATGACCTACAGCTCTTGCTGGGACGGTTTGCCGCTGAGTGTGAAGCGGCTGGGATGAGAATCAGCACCTCCAAGTTCGAGTCCATGGTCCTCAGCCGGAAAAAGGTGGATTGTCCTCTCCGGGTTGGGGACAGGCTCCTGCCCCAAGTGGAGGAGTTTAAGTATCTTGGGGTTTTGTTCATGAGTGAGGGGAAAATGGAGCGAGAGATCGACAGACGGATTGGAGCAGCATCTGCAGTCATGCGGACGTTGTACCGGTTTGTTGTGGTGAAGAGGGAGCTTAGTTCTAAGGCAAAGCTGTCGATTTACCAGTCAATCTACGTTCCTACTCTGACCTATGGTCACGAGCTTTGGGTAATGACCGAAAGAACGAGATCGCGGATACAAGCGGCTGAAATGAGCTTTCTCCGTAGGATTGCTGGACTCACCCTCAGAGATAGGGTGAGGAGCTCAGTCATCCGGGAGAGGCTCAGAGTAGAACCGCTGCTCCTCCACATTGAAAGGAGTCAGTTGAGGTGGTATGGGCATCTGATTAGGATGCCTCCTGGACGCCTTCCACTTGAGGTGTTTCAGGCACGTCCCACTGGGAGGAGACCCCGGGGCAGACCCAGGACTCGGTGGAGAGACTATGTCTCCCAGCTGGTCTGGGAACGCCTTGGTATCCCCTCTGAAGAGCTGGAGCAGGTGGCTGGGGAGAGGGAAGTCTGGGCTTCTCTGCTTGAACTGCTGCCTCCGCGACCAGGACCTCCGGAAAAGCGGTAGAAGATGGATGGATGGATGGATGGATATCTGACAGCTGTGTGTTATTTGCAAGCATCTGTATCTAAAAAAAAAACCACCCAGGCGAACTTTATTTTCTTCAGATTCAGTATGTTTAGATGACTGTTACTCAGTGGCCGGAGCACTTAGAGAGATTATGACTGGTTTGCCAAAAAATTCAAAGTGTTTTCTTTTAAATGAGACCAACCCCATGAAGATGCTGCAAAGGGTTGAAGAACAGTTTTTGATTTACTTTGGGTACATTATTTTTTGGCGTTTTTAGGGAAATTGACCAGAGTGCAAGGGGTTAATTTATTTCATTAAATACAATTTTTTAAATATTTTTTTCTTTGTAATCAGTTAAATTATTGTTCTGTTCTCACTGCAGAATTATGATCAAAAATATAAACTGTTTTAAGGAAAAAGTTAAAAAAAATACCACAGTTTGTTTCAAATTGATCAAAAAAAGACCCCAGTAATTTTATTTTAAAAATCAGACAAAAATTAGTTATAAAATGATCCACAAATTTATAATAAAGTTTCAAATGTACAAGAAAAGTCAATTTTACAAGAGGAAATTACAAATTTGAGGAACATGGTTTCAACTTTAGATTTACAGAGAAAAGTAGAAAACTATAAGAAAATTGTTATAAATTTTTGAGAAAAACCTCAAACCTTCAGGATTGAAGTCATTACTCAAGTTTTAAGTGGCTGCTCTTTGTACCCTTAACTCAACTAGAAATTTTGGGTTGTCTACTTTTGATTATTAATTTCAAAGCACTGCTTTTACATGAGTAGAATTTCTGGTTACTATACCCACCTGATCATCCTTTTTTTTTTTTTTTTTTTTTTTTTTTTTTTCTCTCGGCGCCACACGAGTCGGCTGCCTTTTGCAACAGCGGCTCGATTCCGAGTCTTTTTCCCTTCCTCTCTCTTTTGATCCGTCTTTTTTTTTTCACCCCACTTATATCACGGACACACAGATCGTCCTAAATGTCTCCTGAGCCGGTGGACGGAGCCACTGTCTATAGCAGGATACGATACAGCAGAGAACAGCTGCTAGCATTCAACCGCCACCCGGTCCCATTGGAAAAACTCGACATACCGAGAGAACTGAGGCGAAAACGCCGCGGCTGCCGGGCTGGAGTAAGGCGGAGGACAAAAAATATAAGGTACAGACCCTCCCTTCCATCTGTTGTCATGGGAAATGTACGGTCGATACTGGGAAAGTTAGATGAGCTAGCGGCTATCTCCCGTTATGATAGCACATACCGGGAGTGCTCTCTCCTTTTGTTTACTGAGACGTGGCTAACTGAACTAGCAGCAGATGCTAACATTGAGCTGGAGGGTTTTCACATGATACGAGCTGACCGAACACCAGACAGTGGCAAAACTAGGGGCGGTGGAGTGATCATGTATGTTAACAACAACTGGTGCAGACCGGGACATATCACTGTTAAACAACGACACTGCAGCAAAGACATTGAGTTGCTAGCTGTTAGCATGAGGCCTACATATCTCCCGAGAGAACACTCACACGTGATCTGCATTGTTGTTTATGCAAATCCGACGGCGAACGCTGGGACAGCACGTGACGTCATCCATTCAGTAACCAGCAGGCTGCAGACAGAACACCCAGATGCTCTTCTCCTCATCTCAGGCGATTTCAACCATGTTTCACTGTCTCCCATTCTACCCACGTTCACCCAGTATGTCACATGCCACACTAGAGACAATAAAACACTGGATTTATTCTACGCAAACACTAAGGAGGCGTACACCTCATCACAACTACCCCCACTCGGGAGATCGGATCACAACTTGGTTCATCTCCGGCCGGTGTACAAACCCCTAGTGCACAGACAACCTCCGGCCATGCACACTGTGGAGTTATGGTCTGAGGAGACAATGGACACCCTAAAGGGCTGTTTTGAAGCCACCGCCTGGAAGCAGCTCTGCGATCCACATGGTGAGGACATCGATGGCCTCATTCACACCTTCACGGGCTACCTCAGCTTCTGTGTGGACAAATCCGTTCCCACCAAGACCATACGGCGTCACTCAAACAACAAACCCTGGATCAACCCTGAGATAAAAACACTTCTGAGAGAGAAGAAGAGGATCTTCAGGTCAGGGAACAGGGAGATGCTGAAGTCCGTACAGAGGGAGCTGAGGAGAAAGATCAGAGAAGGCAAGGACAGCTTCAGGAAGAAGATGGAGGACAAGCTGCAACAGAGCGACATCAGCGGGGTCTGGAGAAACCTCAAAACCATCTCGGGGCTCCAGAATACCTCCCCCCAGGCCACAGGGGGCAGGGAGTGGGCGAACAACCTGAATCTGTTTTTCAATAGATTTGACCAACCGCCCTCCCCCCTGACTGCACAACAACCACTGCTGCCTCTAAAGAAATCAAGTCCTGCTGCCCACTCCCCACTCTACCAACACCCCCCCACTCCCCACACACAGCCCCCCATCCTGACCCTGACCAGGACCCAGGTGAGGACGGAGCTGAGGAAGATCAAGGCGAGGAAGGCGCCGGGACCGGACGGCATCAGCGCAAAGCTCCTCAAGTCCTGTGCAGACCAGCTGTGTGGGATTGTGACGTATATCTTCAACATGAGCCTGAAACTGGGGAGGGTACCACAGCTGTGGAAAACATCTTGTGTGGTACCTGTACCAAAAACTTCCCACCCCAAAGACCTGAACAGCTACAGACCGGTGGCCTTGACGTCCCACTTGATGAAGACCCTGGAGAGACTGCTCCTTGCTCACCTCCGCCCCCTGGTGGAACCAGCGATGGATCCACTCCAGTTCGCCTACCAGCATGGCATTGGGGTGGAGGATGCGGTGATCTTCCTCCTTCACCGTTCTCTGTCCCACCTGGAGAAGCCCGGGAATATGGTGAGGATCATGTTCTTTGACTTCTCCAGTGCTTTCAACACCATCCAACCGATGATCCTGAAGGACAAGCTGCTGCGCGCAGGGGTGGACCAGCACCTGTCATCATGGATCCTGGACTACCTCACGAACCGGCCTCAGTTTGTGAGAACCCGGGACTGTGTGTCCGACACGATCATCAGTAGCACGGGGGCCCCCCAGGGAACGGTGCTGGCTCCCTTCCTGTTCACTCTTTATACTGCGGACTTCTCACACAACACAACACACTGCCATCTACAGAAGTTCTCTGATGACTCTGCGATCGTTGGCCTCATCTCCAATGGAGATGAAGCTGAGTACAGAGGGCTTATCCAGGACTTCGTGGACTGGTGCCATCGGAACTGCCTCCAGATCAACGCGAGGAAAACTAAGGAGCTGGTGGTGGACTGCCGCAGGCATGGGCAGCCCCTCACAGTACCAGTAAATATACAGGGAACAGACATCGAGATGGTGACATCCTATAAGTACCTGGGTATTCATCTGAACAATAAACTAGACTGGTCACACAATACTGATGCACTCTACAAGAAGGGACAGCGCAGGCTGTTCCTGCTGAGGAGACTCAGGTCTTTTGGTGTACAAGGGGCGCTGCTGAAGTCATTCTATGACACGGTGGTGGCATCAGCCATCACTTTTGGAGTGGTCTGCTGGGGCAGTGGCATTACTGCAGCCGATAGGAAGAGACTGAACAAACTGATTAAGAAAGCTAGCTCTGTCCTGGGGCAGCGCCTTGATCCGATGGAGGAGATAGGAGAGAGAAGGACGGTGGCTAAACTGTCATCTCTGCTGGAGTCCGAGTTCCACCCTATGCAGGACATACTGAATGCACTGAGGAGCTCATTTAGCAGCAGACTACATCATCCCAGGTGCACAACCGAGAGGTTTCGTAGGTCCTTCCTACCAACGGCTGTCAGACTGTACAACCTAAGCAGGGCTGCTCGCAGAGATAGCAAAAAGACGTAACAAACTAATAGTTTTTTGAATGCAAAAGATGCAATAGACTTACACAATGGTCCTCTCCGGCATACAACTAGGAACATACCGGTCGCTATGGAGGGTGAGAATATGTATGGGCACATAATCATACCATGTAGGATAACTAAGTAGACGGTTATGCTGTTTCATTCCATCTAGCAACAATGCTCTGCACTGTGTGTGTTTATATATTTGCATATTTATTCCATCTAGCTACAATGCTCCGTACTGTGGGTGTTTATATATTTATATATCTACATATTATTCCATCTAGCTACATTGCTCCGCACTGTGTGTGTTTATATACTTGCATATTTATTCCACCTAGCTGCAATGCTCCGTACTGTGGGTGTTTATATATTTACATATTTATTCCATCTAGCTACAATGCTCTGCACTGTGTGTTCATATATTCATATATTTATTCCATCCAGCTACAATGCTCTGCACTGTGTGTCTGTGTGTGTGTGTATATATATATATTTTATAGTAATACGTACATATGTTTATTAGCTGCTCTTGCTTGCTTGTTTTTTTTTTCTTGCCTTCTGATTGTTGCTCTGAGTGTTGCTATCCCTGTGCTGTTGCAATCCTGGAATTTCCCCGTTGTGGGACTAATAAAGGCTTATCTTATCTTATCTTATCTTATCTTATCATATAATTTAAGTATGCATGAGTACATTATTATTATGAACATTTCTTTCCCTTCCCTACTGTCTCAATGGAAAAAAAGAAACACTAGAATAAAAATACAAAAAATACACACATTTTTGTCATTTATGTAAACCATGACAAAAAAATTCTGCAGGACAAAACATGACACTTGATATTTTCTAACCTGTTTGTATTCCACCATAGACAGAGAGAGAAGCTGAATTAGACAGAGCTCAGAGAGGGAAAGATGAGACAGAAGAGAGGAGCCAAGGAGAGGAAAGTGTTCAGGCAGAGGAAGGAGAGAAGGATGACACCAGTAAAAAGTCTAAACACAGGATGTCTGGGTGGGACCCCAACTTGCCCAATATTCAAGCCTCAGTTGTGCAATACTTCAAATGGTAAGTTCCACATGCATCGTCACTGTGTAAAATTTTAAAAAGAAATAAAATAGTATAAAATTAACATATTCCAGTATGTCCCCCCAACCCCTGGGGAAAAATATGTTGCCACGGCACCAAGGTCTTTAAGCCAGAGGAAACACTGGATTAGTTTATGTCATTAATGCATTTTAACCAGAAAATGATGCCAGCAGTTTGATTCAAAATGACATTGATGATCAAGTAACAGTTGATCTTAGTTTTAATGAAAAGTTTAATCCAGATCACCTCAGAAATAATATTAGATGAATGAAAATTCAACCCAATCAAGCCTCCTTGGTTCCATGTTCAGGGGTGGACTTAGTCCATTTGGGGCCCAAGGCAAAGACAGAAATGGGGCCCTACTTTTTCTTTGTTCTCCACTTTCTTTTCAGGCCTGATTGAAATCCTCCCTGAAACTTCTGGTCCTCAGAAGTCTTCAAATGATGACATCATTCAGGCATCAGGAATTACATCTGTAGAAAAACACAGAAGTTGAACAAATTGACTGTAGACTCTTGTCTATTTTAAAACAACAACGATTCACGTGGAAGATCTGTTGGTTGTTCTCACCAGTCCCTCCAGGATTTCACCATATTGTGATCGCACTAATTCACACCAAATCAGCCCATCGCCTCATCTTTTCAGCCACCTTGCAACTTTGTCCAATCACTGCAACTTTCCCGTAATTTTGGCCAGTCCTCATCAACTTCCACCAGTTTCACCAATCAGATTTGTCTCTGAGTAGCACTCAAACACTCCGTCTAACCAATCAAATGTGTCGCTGCACCGTGCTCACTTCCGTGTTTACAGTGAGTATTAACAGAACACATCAGCAAAAAACAGAATGTGTGATTTAAATAAAACACTCCCACACCGTCCCTTCCTCCGTCTCTTCCGGCCTGATGCTGGACGTCTCCTCACACCTCTGTCTTGACCACGTGTACAAAGTGCCATGTTTGTGCTGAAAAAAGTCCACCTGTATGAAAAGGACTCCATTGCGGGAGCCTGCGTGAGGAGAGATGCCATAAAACCACAAACAAGCGAGTAAGTCTAACACTACAGCCAATGTTGTACCATTTCAAGTCTGTATTTGCTGCTGCACTAAAGAGTTTTTCTGTAGAGCAGAAGTTTCTGCTAAATTTACAACTCACTGTTTAACAGGACATTTTTGACAATCCTGTGCTTTTCTTGTGGTGTTATACAGAATATCACTGCAGTAAACTATGAAAAAATTATATACTTTAAAATTTGTAATTCTTCCCACAACTTTTAATGCAAAAATCCTTGCAAAACTTTTACCACACCTTATTAAAAAATTTCCACAAATTCAGGCTTTTTGGGCTCCACCAATGATAAAAACATGCCGTGAAATCCTGGAGGGACTGACTGAGCCACATTTGTCAGCAGGGTCCTGTTCATGGTCTGCTGACTGGTCCATTTAGCAGAGGCTCTATTGTGCTCCCTCCTCTGGACAACGGAGACAAGGAAGAAGACACACTACTCACAAAAACTTAGGGATATTTGGATTTGAGGTGAAAGTTATGAAAAATGTAAAGTGTCCATGCTACAGTGATATAATATCATGAACGTAAGGCATTTAAGTAGAAGCATGCAATAGTGATTTCCTAATCTCAAAAAAATTTATTGAACCAAAATCCAACAACAGTGGTGGGTATACCATTCATCCATCCATCTTCTTTAACTTTTGCTGATTTTTTTTTTTTTTCACTTCCCTTCCAGTCCTTATGGCCACTTTCTGATTGCTTTGGGTTTTTAAACATCATTTTAAGAATAATGTTAACTGACTTAAAGTACATTTGAACTACACTATATCATACAATATGCCGTTTAACATACAATTTCATTTGATCACATCCATCCATCCATCTTCCACCGCTTTTCCAGAGGTCCAGGTCACAGAGGCAGCAGTTCAAGCAGAGAAGCCAAGACTTCCCTCTCCCCAGCCACCTGCTCCAGCTCTTCAGAGAGGATCCCAAGGCGTTCTCACACTAGCTGGGAGACATAATCTCTCCACCGAGTCCTGGGTCTGCCCCGGGGTCTCCTCCCAGTGGGACGCGCCCGAAACACCTCAAGTGGGAGGTGTCCAGGAGGCATCCTGATCAGATGCCCATACCACCTCAGCTGACTCCTTTCAATGTGGAGGAGCAGCAGTTCTACTCTGAGCCTCTCCCGGATGACTGAGCTCCTCACCCTATCGCTGAGGGTGAGTCCAGCAATCCTACGGAGAAAGCTCATTTCAGCCGTTTGTATCCGCAATCTTGTTCTTTCAGTCATTACCCAAAGCTCGTGACCATAGGTGAGAGTAGGAACGTAGATTGACTGGTAAATCGACAGCTTTGCCTTAGAACTCAGCTCCCTCTTCACCACAACAGACCGGTACAGCGTCCACATCACTGCAAATGCTGCGCCGATCCGTCTGTTAAGCTCTCACTCCATTCTCCCCTCATCCGTGAATACGACCCCAAGATACTTAAACTCCTCCACTTGGGGCAGGAGCCTGTCCCCAACCCAGAGAGGACAATCCACCTTTTTCCGGCTGAGGACCATGGACTCGGACTTGGAGGTGCTGATTCTCATCCCAGCCGCGTCACACTCAGCGGTAAACCGGCTCAGCAAAAACTGTAGGTCATTGCTGGATGAAGCCAACAGGACAAAATCATCTGCAAACAACAGAGATGAGATCCTGTGGTCACCAAGCATGACACCCTCCATTCCCTGGCTGGACCTAGAAATCCTGTCCACAAAAATTATGAACAGGATCGATGACAAAGGGCAGCCCTGGCGGAGTCCAACTCTCACTGGGATTGAGTCCAACCGAGTGCTGGCAATACGAACCAAACTCTCACAATGGTCGTACAGAGACCAAATAGCTTGTAACAACAAGACCGATACCCCATACTCCCGAAGCACCCCCCCCCCAAAAAAACAACAAAACTATGAGGGACATGGTCGGATGCCTTCTCCAAGTCCACAAAACACATGTAAACTGGTTGGGCAAACTCCCATGAACCCTCGAGAATTCTCGAGAGGGTAAAGAGCTGGTCTGATGTGCCACGGCCAGGACGAAAACCACATTGCTCCTCCTGAATTCGAGGTTCAACCAATGGCTGGACTCTCCTCTCCAGTACCTTGGCATAGACCTTCCCAGGGAGGCTGAGGAGTGTGATCCCTCTAAAGTTGGAGCACACCCTCTGGTCCCCTTTTTTGAAGAGAGGAACCACCACCCCGGTTTGCCATGCCAAAGGCACTGCCCTCAACCTCCACGCAGTGTTGCAGAGGTGTGTCAACCATGACAGCCCTACAACATCCAGGGCCTTGAGGTACTCGTATCTCAAGGCCCTGGATATATCAAATCTCGTCCACCCCCGGGGCCCGGCCGCCAAGGAGATTTTTAACCACCTTGGTGACCTCAGCCCCTGTGATAGGCGAGTCATCCCCCTCGTCCACAAGCCCTGCTTCCTCTGTGGAAGACGAATCAGTGGGATTGAGGAGAACCTCAAAGTATTCCTTCCACCACCCAATGATTATCCCCAGTCGAAGTAAACAGTGCCCCATCCGCACCATACACAGTGTGGACAGGGAGCTGCTTCCCACTCCTGAGCTGCCGGACAGATTGCCAGAATCTCTTCGAGGCCGACCGAAAGTCTTGTTCCATGGCCTCACCGAATTTCTCCCATACCCTGGTTTTTCCTTCAGCAACCACCCGAGCTGCACTCCGCTTGGCCTGCCGATACCTCAGCTGCTTCGGGAGTCCCACAAGCCAACCAAGCTTGATAGGACTCCTTCTTCAGCTTAATGGCCCCCCTCACCACTGGTGTCCACCACTTGGTTCGGGGGTTGCCACCATGAGATGCACTGACCACCTTGCAGCCGCAGCTCTGGGCCGCTGCTTCAACAATGGAGGTGGAGAACATGGCCCATTCAGACTCCATGTCTCCAGATCCCCTCGGAATGTGGTTGAAGTTCTTCCGGAGGTGGGAGTTGAAGACCTCCCGGACAGGGGCCTCAGCCAGACATTCCCAGCACACCCTCACTATATGTTTGGGTCTACCAGGTCTGAATGGCTTCCTCCCCTGCCACTGGATCCAACTCACCACCAGGTGGTGATCAGTTGACAGCTCTGCACCTCTCTTTAGTCGAGTGTCCAAGATATATGGCCGCAGGTCTGATGACACGACAACAAAATTGATCATCGACCTGTGACCTAGGGTGTCCTGGTGCCAGGTGCGCATATGTACACCCTTATGCTTGAACATGTGTTTGTTATGGACAAACTGTGGTTAGCACAGAAGTCCAATAACTGAACACCACTCAGGTTCAGATCGGGCAGGCCGTTCCTCCCAATCACCCCCCTCCAGGTTTCACTGTCGTTGCCCACGTGCGCATTGAAGTCCCCCAGTGGGACAATGGAGTCTCCAAGAGGAGCACTCTCCAGCACCCCAGTCACAGACTCCGAAAAGGGTGGGTACTCTGAAACGTCATTTGGTGCATAGGCACAAATGATGGTCAGGACCCATTTCCCAACCCGAAGGTGCAGGGAAGCAACCCTTTCGTCCACCGGGGAAAACTCTAATATAGAGGCAGCAAGGTGGGAGGATACAAGAATACCCACCCCTGCTCATCGCCTCTGGGGCAACTCCAGAGAAGGCCAAGCTCCAGACCCTCTCCAGGAGACTGGTTCCGAAACTGGAGCTGTGTGTTGAGGTGAGGCCGACTATATCTAGCCGGTATCTCTCAACCTCATGCACCAGCTCAGGCTCCTTCCCCACCAGAGAGGTGACTTTCCACGTACCAAAAGCCAGTTTAGAAAGCTTAGGATCAGTCCGTCAAGGTCTCCGCCTTTGACCGCCACCTAATCCACATAGCACCGGACCCTCATGATCCCTCCTGCAGGTGGTGAGCCCACTGGAGGGCGGACCCATTTAATTCCTTCGGGCTGAGCCCGGCCGGGTCCCATGGGTGGAAACCCGGCCACCAGACGCTAGCCATTGAGGCCCTCCCCCAGGCCTGGCTCCAGGGTGGGGCCCCGGTAACCCCATACCGGGCGGGGTACACTGAATCCTTGATATACAATTTATCATGAGAGTCTGTTGGATCATTCTTAGTCTGGCCCTTCACCCAGGACCAGTTTGTCTTGGGTGACCCTTTCAGAGGCAAATTGCCCTGGACAACATAGCTCCTGGGATCACTGGGACACGCAAACCCCCCACCACGATAAGGTGACGATCCATGAGGATCAGAGCTTCTGGAGGATTTTAGGTCAAACTTCTTCATCTGCTGTGGTCGTTTCACTACAGATTCATTCCTAAACCTTAGAAAGATGAACTTATGTTTCATCACAAAGCTAATTCTCTGGGATTCTGCTGTATCATGTAAAATGACTAAACATTTAAGAACTAAAACCACCATGACGTGGAGAGAAACAACCAGACTGATTACACGTCACACAGACACATGAGGGGGGGGGTGGACCAGAGCAAAAAGATGAAGACACAGGACCAGTGGAAGACCAACAGTGTGGGTCCAGACTCTGGATAGGAGAGTCCCTGACAGGCCGACAGATCCTAGCTGGGAGATGTTTGGTCTTCAGTGATGAAGGTCAATGTAAAATGTGGAGTTAAATCAGGGAGAGAAGATGTAGCAGACTGAAGGAAAATGTTCTGGAGGAGATGATCAGAAGTGGTGTGAAACTGGAACTAAATGTAAAGTGTAAAATGATGTTAAAGTGTTTGAGACTTGTTTGCTGCCATCTTTGTCTTTATCTCTCCATCTGATCTTCTCTCATCTCTCCAGACTCTGTCAGGCTGCTGAATGGGACCAGTGTATGTTCAGGCAGACTGGAGGTGAAGTCTAACCAGAGCTGGTCCTCAGTCTGTCAAGCTGACTTTGACCAGCAGGATGCAGAGGTGGTCTGTAGGGAGCTTGGCTGTGGGCCTCCTTTGTTCCTCCGGGGGGCGCTCTATGGAGACGTGGAGGCTCCCGTGGGGACCAAAGAGTTCCAGTGTGGAGGTAATGAGTCTGCTCTCCTGGACTGTAGAAGCTCAGGCTCAGCTAGAAAGAGCTGCTCACCTGGAGAAGCTGTTGGACTCACCTGCTTAGGTAGAAGAGGAGCTGCAGCTTTGATTTGGTTCATTTCTGTTCTGATCCAACTCACTTTGGTCTTTGACTGATCACTCTCTGGTTTCTCTTCAGAACCTGTCAGGTTGGTGGGAGGAGACAGTCGCTGTGGAGGAACAGTGGAGGTGGAACATCTGGGAGAGTGGAGACCAGTGAGAGGTGGTGGCTGGCCCCTGAAGACAGCAGCTGTTGTCTGTGAACATCTGGACTGTGGCTCTGCTGTTTCTGTAGGAGAGAGAGAGGAGTCCTCAGTGAGAGATGTGTGGGGGATCATTCATTACTGTGTTCAGTCTGGATCCTCTCTGAGAGACTGTGTAACATCATCATGGTCCTCTTCCTCCCTCCAGACTGTCAGCTGTTCAGGTAATGATGTGTCTCCTCCTGTGTGTCAGTCCAGTTTCCAGTCTTCTCCTTCCTCTCTCACAGTAACAGTCACTGGTTTCCAGTGGGCTGAACTCTTCAGTTTCTTCAAGGTTCAAAGCCTCCATAGACTGCTGACCTTCAGCTGACAGGAAACAGCTGGACAACACTGTCTGTCTCTGTAGACCAATGTGTCCAAATAGCAGCAGCAGATCAGCCATCATTGCTGTGGTGAAGAGAAACTCCAGTTTGACACCAGCTGTCCTACAGCTCTACACTTTCCTTTCATCTTCTGTTCATTGAACATCACTCATTTATTGAACAATCAGAACAAGGGTCCAGCAGCAGTGGATCCACCTTTTTATTGAACTCCAGATTATTTTCAACCATTTATCATCAAATGATTTCTTCTAGTGTGTGATATATCTGTTGCAGCTGATGGTAGTGAGCAGAAAACGATGTTTGTAGACGACAATCAACCTGGAAGAGTCTGTTGATGGAAATGTGAGAAGTGAACAGGACATTAGTTGATGTCATTAATGCATTTTCACCAGAAAATGATGACAGCAGTTTGATTCAAAATGACATTGATGATCAAATAACAGTTGATCTTAGTTTGAATGAAAAGTTTAATCCAGGTCACCTGAGAAATAATATTAGATGAATGAAAATTCAACTCAATGAAGCCTCCTTGGTTCCATGTGTCTCATAAAATGTTTTTAGTCTGGTTAAATGATGGCTTTTATTTTTCCATATAAATGTCAATCAACAGAATCCCTGTTTTAATAACTGAGTGTGGAACGTCTAACAGCTGAGCTGGATCAACTGAACATGACGACCCTTCAGCTTTAGACAGAAGTCTTCTACCTTTCAGGGATAAATCTCCCATCAGAAACAAATTAAATTCACTTCTAAGTTGTAGGAATCAGCGTTGAAAACTGGCTCATTCATTGACAGACTGACGGTGAAGGTTTAAGCCAATCAGGACACAGTTCTGAGGTCACATGGGTGTATCCCAGCTGGTGGAGCAGGTCTAAACCACCTGCAGCGTCTGACTTCAGCCGACTGGTTCCTGCCAGCAGGGGCGGCTCTAGAAACTTTTTATGGGGGTCCAGGCTGGGCCACATTGTCAGAACAGGGTGGAACACTGTTTTGGGGTGGGGGGGTTTGGGGGTATTATGATGTTCTGGATCAGAACTTACCACGGTTCCACAGCGGTGAGTAGACACTTCAGTTTGTATGCAGCGGAACATTGAAAAAATTATTTAAATTTTCAGTCCCAGCAGTGCAGAGAGCCTGTCTGTGTCATCTTATCATTCCATTGGAGACTGATGGACCAGATGGGAGGATTTACCCCCCCCCCCCAAAAAAAGGCTCAGAACCAGTCCTTCACTTCTGTGTGCTCCTTGTTCATCAGCCACACATCACTATAGATCAGTAAATGATGATGATGGAGTCTCGCGTCACTGGCGATGCATGAGTATCTTGCGAAGTATAGTTCACTGGTGTGCGTTCTGGTGGGAGATGAGTCCAATCTTGGACAAACAAACTCTGTTGCAGACACTACAGATGAGAGTTGAGTTACTGCTGGAGGATGGCATAGCTGAAGCCTTCCTTCGAGCTCTCTTCTCGGTTAAGTGTGTAGTCCTGGACTGTTCAAAGTGCTTGACACCCTGCATACACAGATGGTGCCATGCGAGTCGATCTTGGGCATTATGCTGCCAAGATTTGATATCCATGTCACAGGATTTAAGGGTAGCTTTGAAGATGTCTTTGTAACGGAGACGGGGTCTGCCGACTGACCTCTTTCCTTGCTGCAGTTGGCTGAAGAACATTGCCTTTGGGATCCTAATGTCCTCCATCCTTGCCAGATGTCCAGTCTAACGCAGCTGGGCCTTGATGATCAGGCTTTCAGTGCTGGGTAACTTGCATTTGTCCAAAACCTCTGTATTGGTCACTCTATCCTGCCACTTGATACCACATATGGATCTCAGGCATCGCTGTTGGAACTGTTCAAGAAGCTTGATATGTTGGCGATATGGTGTCCACGTCTCACAACCATACAGGAGGGAGGCAAGAACGACAGCCTTGAACACTTTAATCTTGGTGTGGAGCTTGATACCATGTTCATCCCACAACCTCCTTCTAAGCATGCCAAAGGAACCACTTGCCTTAGCTAATCGCTGGTTGATCTCTTCGTCAAGGGTTGCAGAGTAAGAGAGGGTGCTTTAAAGGTAACAGAACTTCTCTATGGACTTGAGCGGGCTGTTGTTGATAGTTACCACAGGGTGAACATGGCATTTTCCGGGGGCTGGCTGGTACATGACCTCTGTCTTCTTAATACTGATTGTAAAACCATATTTCTCTGATGCCGTGCCAAATTTGTCAGTGATGAGCTGAATATCTTCCAGTGTGTGTGCAACTAAGGCACAGTCATCAGCAAACAGAAGGTCTCTGACTAGCATTGACATGGTCTTCGTCCAAGCTTGTAAACGTCTCAGATCGAATAGGCCACCATCTGTTCTAAACTGAATGTGCACTCCTTTATCCAAGTCGCGAAAAGCCTCCATGAGCATGAAAGAAAAGGCAATGGAGAAGAGTGTTGGGGCCAGGACACAGCCTTGCTTGGTACCATTTGTCACTGGAAATGGGTCAGAGGTATCTCCATTCCCTTGGACTTTTGCTTGCATTCCCTCATGGAAAGACCTTATGATGGAAATGAACTTGGCAGGGCAACCAACTTTGTGAAGTATCTTCCACAGGACAGGTCTATTTACCGTGTCGAATGCCTTGGTGAAATCGACAAACACCATATAGAGGTCCATGTTCTGTTCCCTACATTTCTCCTGTATCTGTCGCATTGCGAAGATCATGTCCACTGTACCTCTTCCAGGTCTGAATCCACATTGAGACTCTGGGTAGACCGTAGCAGTGAGACAGCATGTCATCCTGTTGAGGACAATGCGTGTCAGTATTTTCCCGGCAACTGACAGGAGGGAAATACCTCTGTGGTTATCACAGACAGAGCAGTCTCCTTTACGCTTGTAGAGATGTGCAATCCTTAAACTCTTGTGGGACTGTGCCATACTGCCAGATAAGTATAAATAACTAGGAGTTTGTTCTGCAGATGCACGCCGCCATTTTTGAAAATCTCAGCAGGGATGCCTTCGGCACCTGGAGACTTTCCCGCAAATGTCTGTTTTATGGCACGCTTGACTTCATCCAGTGAAGAAGGGAGGTCCAGCTCAGCCAGTATCTGCCTCTGGGGGATGGCGTCCAGGGTTTCCTCACACATTGATGATGGCCTATTGAGCAGGGTGTTGAAGTGTTCAGCCCAGCGTTGTAGTATTTCCGATTTGTCAGTATGGAGGTTATTTCCGTCAGACGATCGGATGGGTGTGTTACCAGTGGACTTAGGACCATACACCACCCTCAGCCCTTCATGGAAGAGCTTACTGTTATGCTTATCAGCCGCTTCCTGAAGCTCTGTGGCTTTACTGTCCCACCATGACTCCTTCATCTGGCAGAGTTTTCTCTGCAAGGTGTGCCTTGCGTTCAAGTAGGTCGATCTTTTGGCTGGTGATGATTTGTCATCAGTGTAGCTCCTGTGAGCTGTGTGCATTGTGTGCAGAAGATGTGAGATTTCCAGGTCATTTTCATCAAACCAATCCTGGTGTTTGCGTTTGACGAATCCAAGGACATCTGCACTAGCAGAGTAGGTGGTATCCTTGAACTGCTTCCAGGCTGCCTCAACCTCCATACCCTCGAAATTTTCAGGTACGTTGGTTTCCTGAAGTTTCCTCTGCAGATCCTCTTGGATATGGGAGTCCTTAATGCAGGAAACTTGAAGTTTGGCTGGTGGTTTTACTCTCCTGGTTTGTATCTTGGGCCTGATGTGGAGTGCCATCTTGCTTCTGACTAGCCTGTGGTCAGACCAGCATTCGGCTCCACACATGGCTCTGGTAAGCTTGACATCTCTGGCATCTCTCTGTCTGACAATGATGTAGTCTATGAGATGCCACAGCTTTGAACGAGGGTGCATCCAGGTTGTCTTATACTTGTTGGCTTGCTGGAAGATGGTGTTAGTGATTGTGAGTTGGTGCTCACTGCACTTTTCCAAAAGGAGCTGGCCATTTGAGTTGAGCTTCCCTATACCACCTTTGCCAATAACACCTTTCCAGGCGTCATTGTCGCAGCCTACCCGGGCATTGAAGTCTCCAAGGATTACGAGCTTATCGCTAGAGGGAGTTGACCTGATGGCTTGGTCAAGGTCACTGTAGAAAGCTTCCTTCTCCTCGTCGCTGTATGTCATGGTGGGAGCATATACACTGAGAATGGTCAAGTGGCATCCCTTGTGGAGACCAACATGCATGCACATAATTCTGTCGCTGATGGCAGTAGGTAGTCTGTCGAGCTTCTGAGCAATAGATGTTCGTATTGGAAAGCCCACACCTCCAATTCTGGGTTCTCTCTCTGGCTTGCCTCTCCAGTAGAAGGTGTAGCCTGTACCAACCTCCTCCGGACTAGATTCACCAGCGAGTCTGGTCTCACCGAGGGCTGCAATATCAATGCTGTACTGCCCCAGCATCTTTGCCAGTATTGCAGTACGGTGCGCTGGTCTGTTGTCACAGTCTAGAAGGGTTCTGACATTCCATGAGGCAAAGATCATTTGGTGTTTTTGTGTTGGTCTTCGGCCGCAGTATTGGATGACCAGTCAGGTGCGGCTGCCTGGCAGGTTCTTAGTGGAGTAAGCAATGTTTAGGATCCCTTTTCAGTACCCTTCCCCATCTGGGGAGAGCAGTGCTGACCCTGAAGAAGGCTGCTCTGTCACTCATGCAGGATATGAGTGCCGCATTTACCCCAGTATGCAACAAACGACCATCACACATGAGCCGCCTGAGTGCAGGTTTGTAGCTAAGAACTTCCAGCATCATCCTGTGCCTGTTCCCGTCACCACGTGCCCGTCGCCCCAGGACTTGGAGTAATAGATATGATGTGATTCGCAAGATGACCTGCACATGAATGGATTTAAGTGAGAGAGGTTTGTGCATTCCCAGTTCCACTCTCTCGTCCAATGCATGTCATATGCCACCTGGTGCAAAGGTTGCCACAAGATGAGCGGCATGCATGGGTGCAGCCTTTCTCCGGTGTGGAGACAAATCTGCAAGGCAGCAGATGGATTTGAATTCAGAGTTACCTACTCCTGGCCTTTGCCTAAAGAGGCACAACCTACAAGGCAGCAGGTGGATTTGATTTCGGAGTTACCTTCTCCTATCCTTTGCCTACAGAGGCACAACCTACAAGGCAGCAGTTGGTTGGATTGGTAAGTGTTAGGGCATATCCACATGCCGATGGGCCTGCACACTGTACCTCTGGGGCTCCAACCTGCTTCGAGATCCCTCACTGTTCTGTCCTGGAACAGCAAGGATCCAGTTAACGTGATGTACCGCTGAAAGGCTACGTGAGAGTCTTGATGCATAGAAATGTAAAACCATCAGAGAGGACTTACACACTCTGCCTCCTTTTCACTCCAAGGAGCTAGATGGCGGCTGCAGCTGGAAGCGAGAGACATGCAGAAGCAGGCAGACACAACACTATGCTACAGCACTACATACTAAGCACCCTGTGCTTAGAAGCACCACACCACAGATCAGATCAGTAAATGGTGTGGTATTAATAAAGGCCCTCTCTGGACTGGTGGGACTGAATATTGTCAGTGGTTTGAATCTGTTCCTACACACAAACTAAAGCAGACTCCTATTTTAGCCCCTCAGTGCTGGAACATATCAGAAACCATCTACACTTCTGGAGCCAGTGAAATAAACTTGATTAATAACAATGGAGCTTATTCTCTGTAGTCAAGTGATCCAAAATGGGCTAAAATCTACCCTTCCTTGACTCCCCCTTGTCCCCTTCCTTGCATCTGTGTTGTCCCAGGGTGGACTCAACAATGAAACACCAAGTCTGAAGCTTCCTCTTTGTGACCTTTTCTCAACAACCTCAGCTGCAACATTGCGCTGCTTTGCCATCCCCATTGTGTCCTTCTAGAGCTCATCAAAACATGATTACATCTGGATTCTTTGAAAGTGTCCTGTAGTGCCTGGATTAGGTCCGCAGCTCTAGCTAGCTCAAGGGAAGATGACTGGAGCATGTCAGAGAGTGATTTGGCATCTCCAAGAATCTTCATAAATACTGCTCATCATCATCATCATCATCATCATCATCATCATCATCATCATCATCATAGCAGTCTGTCGTGGGCGACAATGACTGTTTCATTTAGGTCTGATCAGATTCCTCCACACAGCTCTGTCCTTAGCCTTCTGCTGCCAGGAACTCTTGCCTATGTCCAACTTCTTCAAGTTTCTTTTTACAGTCTCTTTATATCTGAGCCTTGGTCTACCCTGATTGCTTTTGCCCTCACATAACTGTGAGTAGAGTAACTGCTGAGGGAGACGCTGGTGGTCCATCCTCTCAACATGTCCGAGCAATCTCAGGTTCATCTGTATTAGCATGTCCTCCATTGATGGTAGACCAGCTCGTTTCAACACTTCTATGTTGGTTAGCTTGCCTTTCCATGAGATGTTCATTATGGCTCGAAGGTGTCTCGTCATGTACGCGTGGAGTTTCTTCGCCCGCACTCTGTAGACAGTCCAAGTTTCAGCACCATACAATAGAGTAGCCAGTACTGTCGCTCTGTACACTTTGCATTTCACACGGATTGACACATGTCGATTGTTCCACAGTCTCTCCCTCAAGTTTCCAAACACAACACTCGCTCTTCCCATTCTGAGAGATAGTTCATCCTCCAGCCTAGCATTCTCTGAAACAGTACTCCCTAGGTACTTGAAAGTCTTGCACTTGACTAGTGGCTCTATACCAATGCTGATCTCTTCTGGTAGTGATGCTGATAATTGGAACTTTGGTGGTGATAAAGGCACTCTGTCTTCTTGATGTTGATTTGGAGGCTGAATTGGCTAGCTGCTCTTGCAAATTTCTCCACTAAAGAGTGCATATCATGGATCCTGGACTACCTCACGAACCGGCCTCAGTTTGTGAGAACCCGGGACTGTGTTTCCGACACGATCATCAGTAGCACGGGGGCCCCCCAGGGAATGGTGCTGGCTCCCTTCCTGTTCACTCTTTATACTGAGGACTTCTCACACAACACAACACATTGCCATCTACAGAAGTTCTCTGATGACTCTGCGATCGTTGGTCTCATCTCCAGCGGAGATGAAGCTGAGTACAGAGGGCTTATCCAGGACTTTGTGGACTGGTGCCATCGGAACTGCCTCCAGATCAACGCGAGGAAAACTAAGGAGCTGGTGGTGGACTGCCGCAGGCATGGGCAGCCCCTCACAGCACCAGTAAATATACAGGGAACAGACATCGAGATGGTGACATCCTATAAGTACCTGGGTATTCATCTGAACAATAAACTAGACTGGTCACACAATACTGACGCACTCTACAAGAAGGGACAGCGCAGGCTGTTCCTGCTGAGGAGACTCAGGTCTTTTGGTGTACAAGGGGCGCTGCTGAAGTCATTCTATGACACGGTGGTGGCATCAGCCATCACTTTTGGAGTGGTCTGCTGGGGCAGTGGCATTACTGCAGCCGATAGGAAGAGACTGAACAAACTGATTAAGAAAGCTAGCTCTGTCCTGGGGCAGCGCCTTGATCCGATGGAGGAGATAGGAGAGAGAAGGACGGTGGCTAAACTGTCATCTCTGCTGGAGTCCGAGTTCCACCCTATGCAGGACATACTGGATGCACTGAGGAGCTCATTTAGCAGCAGACTACATCATCCCAGGTGCACAACCGAGAGGTTTCGTAGGTCCTTCCTACCAACGGCTGTCAGACTGTACAACCTAAGCAGGGCTGCTCGCAGAGATAGCAAAAAGACCAAACAAACTAATAGTTTTTTGGGTTTTTTTGAATGCAAAAGATGCAATTGACTTACACAATGGTCCTCTCCGGCATACAACTAGGAACATACCGGTCGCTATGGAGGGTGAGAATATGTATGGGCACATAATCATACCATGTAGGATAACTAAATAGACGGTTATGCTGTTTCATCCCACCTAGCAACAATGCTCTGCACTGTGTGTGTTTATATATTTACATATTTATTCCATCTAGCTACAATGCTCAGCACTGGGTGTGTTTATATTTATATATCTATATATTTATTCCATCTAGCTACAATGCTCCGCACTGTGTTTTTATATATCTACATATTATTCCATCTAGCTACATTTTTTTTTTTTTCTCTCGGCGCCACACCAGTAGGCTGCCTTTTGCAACAGCGGCTCGATTCCGAGTCTTTTTCCCTTCCTCTCTCTTTTGATTCGTCTTTTTTTTTCACCCCACTTATATCACGGACACACAGATCGTCCCAAATGTCTCCTGAGCCGGTGGACGGAGCCACTGTTTATAGCAGGATACAATACAGCAGGGAAGAGCTGCTAGCATTCAACCGCCACCCGGTCCCATTGGAAAAACTCGACATACCGAGAGAACTGAGGCGAAAACGCCGCGGCTGCCGGGCTGGAGTAAGGCGGAGGACAAAAAATATAAGGTACAGACCCTCCCTTCCATCTGTTGTCATGGGAAATGTACGGTCGATACTGGGAAAGTTAGATGAGCTAGCGGCTATCTCCCGTTATGATAGCACATACCGGGAGTGCTCTCTCCTTTTGTTTACTGAGACGTGGCTAACTGAACTAGCAGCAGATGCTAACATTGAGCTGGAGGGTTTTCACATGATACGAGCTGACCGAACACCAGACAGTGGCAAAACTAGGGGCGGTGGAGTGATAATGTATGTTAACAACAACTGGTGCAGACCGGGACATATCACTGTTAAACAACGACACTACAGCAAAGACATTGAGTTGCTAGCTGTTAGCATGAGGCCTACATATCTCCCGAGAGAACACTCACACGTGATCTGCATTGTTGTTTATGCAAATCCGACGGCGAACGCTGGGACAGCGCGTGACGTCATCCATTCAGTTACCAGCAGGCTGCAGACAGAACACCCAGATGCTCTTCTCCTCATCTCAGGCGATTTCAACCATGTTTCACTGTCTCCCATTCTACCCACGTTCACCCAGTATGTCACATGCCACACTAGAGACAATAAAACACTGGATTTATTCTACGCAAACACTAAGGAGGCGTACACCTCATCACAACTCCCCCCACTCGGGAGATCGGATCACAACTTGGTTCATCTCCGGCCGGTGTACAAACCCCTAGTGCACAGACAACCTCCGGCCGTGCACACTGTGGAGTTATGGTCTGAGGAGACAATGGACACTCTAAAGGACTGTTTTGAAGCCACCGCCTGGAAGCAGCTCTGCGATCCACATGGTGAGGACATCGATGGCCTCATTCACACCTTCACGGGCTATCTCAGCTTCTGTGTGGACAAATCCGTTCCCACCAAGACCATACGGCGTCACTCAAACAACAAACCCTGGATCAACCCTGAGATAAAAACACTTCTGAGAGAGAAGAAGAGGATCTTCAGGTCGGGGAACAGGGAGACGCTGAAGTCCGTACAGAGGGAGCTGAGGAGAAAGATCAGAGAAGGCAAGGACAGCTTCAGGAAGAAGATGGAGGACAAGCTGCAACAGAGCGACATCAGCGGGGTCTGGAGAAACCTCAAAACCATCTCGGGGCTCCAGAATACCTCCCCCCAGGCCACGGGGGGCAGGGAGTGGGCGAACAACCTGAATCTGTTTTTCAATAGATTTGACCAACCGCCCTCCCCCCTGTCTGCACAACAACCACTGCTGCCTCTAAGAAATCAAGTCCTGCTGCCCACTCCCCACTCCACCAACACCCCCCCACTCCCAACACACAGCCCCCCATCCTGACCCTGACCGAGACCCAGGTGAGGACGGAGCTGAGGAAGATCAAAGCGAGGAAGGCGCCGGGACCGGACGGCATCAGCGCAAAGCTCCTCAAGTCCTGTGCAGACCAGCTGTGTGGGATTGTGACGTATATCTTCAACATGAGCCTGAAACTGGGGAGGGTACCACAGCTGTGGAAAACATCTTGTGTGGTACCTGTACCAAAAACTTCCCACCCCAAAGACCTGAACAGCTACAGACCGGTGGCCTTGACGTCCCACTTGATGAAGACCCTGGAGAGACTGCTCCTTGCTCACCTCCGCCCCCTGGTGGAACCAGCGATGGATCCACTCCAGTTCGCCTACCAGCATGGCATTGGGGTGGAGGATGCGGTGATCTTCCTCCTTCACCGTTCTCTGTCCCACCTGGAGAAGCCCGGGAATATGGTGAGGATCATGTTCTTTGACTTCTCCAGTGCTTTCAACACCATCCAACCGATGATCCTGAAGGACAAGCTGCTGCGAGCAGGGGTGGACCAGCACCTGTCATCATGGATCCTGGACTACCTCACGAACCGGCCTCAGTTTGTAAGAACCCGGGACTGTGTGTCCGACACAATCATCAGTAGCACGGGGGCCCCCCAGGGAACGGTGCTGGCTCCCTTCCTGTTCACTCTTTATACTGCAGACTTCTCACACAACACAACACACTGCCATCTACAGAAGTTCTCTGATGACTCTGCGATCGTTGGCCTCATCTCCAATGGAGATGAAGCTGAGTACAGAGGGCTTATCCAGGACTTCGTGGACTGGTGCCATCGGAACTGCCTCCAGATCAACGCGAGGAAAACTAAGGAGCTGGTGGTGGACTGCCGCAGGCATGGGCAGCCCCTCACAGCACCAGTAAATATACAGGGAACAGACATCGAGATGGTGACATCCTATAAGTACCTGGGTGTTCATCTGAACAATAAACTAGACTGGTCACACAATACTGACGCACTCTACAAGAAGGGACAGCGCAGGCTGTTCCTGCTGAGGAGACTCAGGTCTTTTGGTGTACAAGGGGTGCTGCTGAAGTCATTCTATGACACGGTGGTGGCATCAGCCATCACTTTTGGAGTGGTCTGCTGGGGCAGTGGCATTACTGCAACCGATAGGAAGAGACTGAACAAACTGATTAAGAAAGCTAGCTCTGTCCTGGGGCAGCGCCTTGATCCGATGGAGGAGATAGGAGAGAGAAGGACGGTGGCTAAACTGTCATCTCTGCTGGAGTCCGAGTTCCACCCTATGCAGGACATACTGGATGCACTGAGGAGCTCATTTAGCAGCAGACTACATCATCCCAGGTGCACAACCGAGAGGTTTCGTAGGTCCTTCCTACCAACGGCTGTCAGACTGTACAACCTAAGCAGGGCTGCTCGCAGAGATAGCAAAAAGACGTAACAAACTAATAGTTTTTTGAATGCAAAAGATGCAATAGACTTACACAATGGTCCTCTCCGGCATACAACTAGGAACATACCGGTCGCTATGGAGGGTGAGAATATGTATGGGCACATAATCATACCATGTAGGATAACTAAATAGACGGTTATGCTGTTTCATCCCACCTAGCAACAATGCTCTGCACTGTGTGTGTTTATATATTTACATATTTATTCCATCTAGCTACAATGCTCAGCACTGGGTGTGTTTATATTTATATATCTATATATTTATTCCATCTAGCTACATTGCTCTGCACTGTGTGTGTTTATATATTTACATATTTATTCCATCTAGCTACAATGCTCAGGACTGGGTGTGTTTATATTTATATATTTACATATTTATTCCATCTAGCTACAATGCTCTGCACTGTGTGTCTGTGTGTGTGTGTGTGTATATATTTATTTTATCGTAATATGTACATATGTATATTAGCCGCTCTTGCTTGCTTGTTTTTTTCTTGCCTTCTGATTGTTGCTCTGAGTGTTGCTATCCCTGTGCTGTTGCAATCCTGGAATTTCCCCGTTGTGGCACTAATAAAGGCTTATCTTATCTTATCTTATCTTATCTTATCGCTCCGCACTGTGTGTGTTTATATACTTGCATATTTATTCCACCTAGCTGCAATGCTCCGTACTGTGGGTGTTTATATATTTACATATTTATTCCATCTAGCTACAATGCTCTGCACTGTGTGTTCATATATTCATATATTTATTCCATCCAGCTACAATGCTCTGCACTGTGTGTCTGTGTGTGTGTGTGTATATATATATTTTATAGTAATATGTACATATGTATATTAGCTGCTCTTGCTTGCTTGTTTTTTTTCTTGCCTTCTGATTGTTGCTCTGAGTGTTGCTATCCCTGTGCTGTTGCAATCCAGGAATTTCCCCGTTGTGGGACTATCCATCCATCCATCCATCCATCTTCTACCGCCTTTCCGGAGGTCCGGGTCGCGGAGGCAGCAGTTCAAGCAGAGAAGCCCAGACTTCCCTCTCCCCAGCCACCTGCTCCAGCTCTTCAGAGGGGATACCAAGGCGTTCCCAGACTAGCTGGGAGACATAGTCTCTCCACCGAGTCCTGGGTCTGCCCCGGGGTCTCCTCCCAGTGGGACGTGCCTGAAACACCTCAAGTGGGAGGCGTCCAGGAGGCATCCTAATCAGATGCCCATACCACCTCAACTGACTCCTTTCAATGTGGAGGAGCAGCGGTTCTACTCTGAGCCTCTCCCGGATGACTGAGCTCCTCACCCTATCTCTGAGGGTGAGTCCAGCAATCCTACGGAGAAAGCTCATTTCAGCCGCTTGTATCCGCGATCTCGTTCTTTCGGTCATTACCCAAAGCTCGTGACCATAGGTGAGAGTAGGAACGTAGATTGACTGGTAAATCGATAGCTTTGCCTTAGAACTAAGCTCCCTCTTCACCACAACAGACCGGTACAACGTCCGCATCACTGCAGATGCTGCTCCAATCCGTCTGTCGATCTCTCGCTCCATTTTCCCCTCACTCGTGAACAAGACCCCAAGATACTTAAACTCCTCCACTTGGGGCAGGAGCCTGTCCCCAACCCGGAGAGGACAATCCACCTTTTTCCGGCTGAGGACCATGGACTCGGACTTGGAGGTGCTGATTCTCATCCCAGCCGCTTCACACTCAGCGGCAAACCGTCCCAGCAAGAGCTGTAGGTCATTGCTGGATGAAGCCAACAGGACAACATCATCTGCAAACAACAGAGATGAGATCCTGTGGTCACCAAGCATGACACCCTCCATTCCCTGGCTGCGCCTAGAAATCCTGTCCATAAAAATTATGAACAGGACCGGTGACAAAGGGCAGCCCTGGCGGAGACCAACTCTCACTGGGAATGACTCCGACCGAGTGTTGGCAATGCGAACTAAACTCTCACAACGGTCGTACAGAGACCGAATAGCTCGTAACAACAAGCCCGATACCCCATATTCCCGAAGCACCCCCCACAAAAATCCACGAGGGACGCGGTCAAATGCCTTCTCCAAGTCCACAAAACACATGTAAACTGGTTGGGCAAACTCCCACGAACCCTCAAGAATTCTCGAGAGGGTAAAGAGCTGGTCCGATGTGCCACGGCCAGGACGAAAACCACATTGCTCCTCCTGAATCCGAGGTTCGACCAACGGCCGGACTCTCCTCTCCAGTACCTTGGCATAGACCTTCCCAGGGAGGCTGAGGAGTGTGATCCCTCTAAAGTTGGAGCACACCCTCCGGTCCCCTTTTTTGAAGAGAGGAACCACCACCCCGGTTTGCCATGCCAAAGGCACTGCCCCCGACCTCCACGCAATGTTGCAGAGGCGTGTCAACCATGACAACCCAACAACATCCAGGGCCTTGAGGTACTCGGGGCGAATCTCGTCCACCCCCGGGGCCCGGCCACCAAGGAGATTTTTAACCACCTTGGCGACCTCAGCCCCTGTGATAGGCGAGTCATCCCCCTCGTCCCCAAACCCTGCTTCCTCTGTGGAAGGCGTATCAGTGGGATTGAGGAGATCCTCGAAGTATTCCTTCCACCGCCCGACGATATCCCCAGTTGAAGTCAACAGTGTCCCATCCGCACCATACACAGTGTGGACGGGGAGCTGCTTTCCCCTCCTGAGCCGCCGAACAGTTTGCCAGAATCTCTTTGAAGCCGACCGAAAGTCTTGTTCCATGGCCTCACCGAACTCCTCCCATACCCGGGTTTTTGCTTCAGCAACCACCCGAGCTGCACTCCGCTTGGCCTGCCGGTACACCTCAGCTGCTTCGGGAGTCCCACAAGCCAACCAAGCTTGATAGGACTCCTTCTTCAGCTTCGTTGTGGGACTAATAAAGGCTTATCTTATCTTATATCTTCCATGGTGTGTGCAACTAGAGCACTGTCGTCGGCAAAGGGCATTTCTCTTACTATCTTTATTGATGTCTTACTCTTGGCTTTAAACTGTGCCACATTGAACAAGTCTGCTTCTTTCCTTGTTTGAATGTATACTCCTTCTGAAGTGTCTTTGAAGGCCACCTCAAGCATGGCTGCCAGATACGTATAGCGAGAAGAGCGTAGGTGCCAGCACACACCCTTGTTTCACCCAGTTCCTTACTGAAAAGTCTTTAGATACTGAACCACTCATTGCCACGTTTGCTTGCATACCTGTATGGAGTGCCTCGATCAGGCTGACAAACTTCTCTGTACAACCATATTTCTTGAGCACCTGCCAAAGTCCTTGTCGCGAAACAGCATCGAATGCTTTACTGAAGTCTATGAAGACTACATAAAGCGGCATGTTCTGTTCGATACACTTTTCTTGAACTTGTTTCAAGCAGAAAATCATGTCCATTGTGCTACTTCCACTTCTAAAGCTGCACTGGGTTTCCGGTAGTACATTCTGCGAGATGTGTTCACTGAGTCTGTTCAGTAGTACACGTGAGAGAATCTTACCGACAGTGGCTAGTACTGATATACCTTGGTAATTTCCACAATCCTTCCTGTCACCTTTCTTGAACAAAGGCACAAGCTTCTTTAGCCTCTTCAGTGAGATCTCCAAGGTTGTTTAGTAGTTGGTCAAAGTGGTCTGCAAATCTGTCCAGGATCTTGTCTTTCTCCTGTAAAACTCTTTCACCATCCATAGCCTTTAGTTGGATCAATCCTCTTGGTTTAGGGTCGTAGATTTCTCTCAAACCTGTGAAGAATGTTTTCATGTCCTTCCTGTCTGCTGCAGTTTGAAGTCTCTCCGCTTTTTCATCCCACCAGTTGGACTTCATCTCTCTGGTATACTTCTGTAGCTCACTCTGAGCCTTTGAGTATTTCTTCTTCTTCTTCTTCGACCTTGTGTTACACTGTTGGTTTTCCTGCCTAGCTGTATTCCTCGCTTCTAGTAGTTTGTTCAGGTGTTCATTATGCTCATCAAACCAATCTTGATGTTTCCTCTCAGGGTAGCCTAATACATCACTCGCAGTCTGATACACCGCATCTTCCAGTGTTGCCCATTTCTCTTCTATGTCATTCTCTGAGTTGTTGCTGTTCCAGTCTTTCAAGTTTTCATCCATTTCCTGTGTAAGTTCTTCCTGCTTCTTTTGGCCTTTCAGTGCACTAGTGTTTAGCTTCCGTGGTGGCTTCACATCCGTCCTGCAGTGCTGTTTTCGTCTGCAAATCCTTAATCTAGATCTCAGCATAACATGATCAGTGCCACATTCTGCACCTCTCATTGCTCTGGTGTCCAATACATCCCTTCTGTCTCTCTGCCTGTCTATGATGTAGTCTAATAAGTGCCAGTGCTTGGATCTTGGGTGCATCCATGTCTTCTTGTGTGTGTCCTTGTGCTTAAATAGAGTGTTGGTTATCACAAGGTTGTACTCTGAACATAGTGCAAGTAGAAGTTCTCCATTACCATTACACTTGCCTACTCCATGACTGCCTAGCACTCCTTTCCATTTCTCGGTTTCCGAACCAACTCTGGCATTAAAATCTCCAACGAGTATCAGCCTGTCATCAGTCGGTGCACGCCTGATAGTCTCACGTAAATCACTGTAGAACTTTTCCTTCATCTCCTCTGTGTTGGTTATTGTTGGGGCATATACACTGATGAGTGTGGCATACATCTTTCGCTGTAGTGGGAGTCTCATAGTCATTATCCTGTCGTTGATTGACACCAGTTCCTCATCAAGCATTGCTGCTATCTCCTTTCTAACTGCAAAGCCCACTCCTGCTTCTCTCCTTTCTTGAGTTGATCTCCCACTCCAAAAGAAGATGTACCCATGGTCTTCCAAGCTGTCATATCCAGGCAATCTTGTTTCACTAAGTGCAGCTATGTCTACATTGTACCTGTTCATTTCCAGGGCCACAAGCGCGGTCTGTCTTTCTGGGCGCTGTGATGTTGTTCTGTCCAACAGAGTACATACATTCCATTCTGCTACACACAAGGTTGCCGTTTTCCTCTTCTTTTGTCTTCCTGCTCCTAGCTTACTTTTCGCTGCCTGTCGGAGTGTGAGCAGATCAGCGCGGACCTTGTAAGCCCGGGCGGCGTCCGATCTGGTATGAGTTGCTTTCTGATTGAGCATTTCATGAAACTGCTTGCAAAGTATTTGAGTACTGCTAGCTTTTGCTGGACTAGCAGCGCATTCTTGACAGATAAAGGTAATATCAGAGGCAAGGACAAGCCAGGACAAACTGACTCCAGTGTCTGTTGCAGTGACTGACCAGAAGATAGGTTTGTTTATCTCTGCTCTTTGTGTAGTGCATGTCACAATGTACCGACTCGCACAGTCCACCACAGATGTGATGGATGAGACAGATGTGACAGATGTGGTTATCTGCCAGGATGTCCAGTCTCGCCCTGTGTAACTGGGAGTGGTCCACCACAGACCTGAGACAGATATTGTTTTTAGTTCTGCCAGGATGCCCTGTTTCACCCTCCATGCCCTCGGAAGGGTGGGGATGCTGGTTGAGTCACCGACGGCCCGACCCATGAGACAGGTAGTACAGATTTTCATGGTTATCCAGTAGCAAGCAAGCCAATGCCTGACCTGACAAAAATATTGCTAGACTTCCAATAAAGGGCAGGCCTATTTGTGGAAGTAGGCCTCGTGTATCCACAGATCTTTCCCCAGAGTTCTCCACATCTATTTCATGAAGTCCATGTGATACAGCCAGTAATCTGTCCATAAGGTTTATACACGCCTGCTACCTACATGCCCACCTTGTTTTAATGTAGGTGTGGTTTTCCTCTACTTTTTTGGTGTGTTTTGCCCAGGTTTTCAGGGTCAGGAGTTCCTGGCAGCAGAAGGCGGGGGACAGAGCTGCGCAGAGGAATCTGATCAGACCTACATGAAACAGTGATTGTCGCCCATGACAGACTGCTATGATGATGATGACAATGATGATGATGATGACATGGATGGCTCTCACGAGCCATCAGTGAGACGCTATAGGCAGCCGTGGGTTTGTATATTTATTAAATAAAGACACACAATGACAAAATAACAAGCATCGTGGGGCAAACACAAATAAATACAAACACTTACATATGGACAGCGAGGGCAGAACCTGACACTGTAGGAACTGACCTCAGGGATAGGGAAGCCAAACTGGAAGGAAACGTAGGAACGTCTGTGTAGGTCGCAGCCCTGAGCAAACAGAGCCACTCCCTTAAATGGGGAGGAATAGATTGATCAGCTGATGGAGGGTCATCAGCTGATCAGAAACAGGTGCTCAGCGGAGCTCCACTGACAGCCGGAAGCCCTGCTGAGACGCTGTCAAAATAAACATCTAGAACCACGCCAGAGGAGAGAGCAGAGACTACCGCACAGCCCGAGTGCCGACAGAGTCAGCACATGACCCATGACAGTTGCCCCCATTTCCGACGCAGATTCTAGATGCTGTGTAACACCCCCCCCCCCCCCACACACACACCTGGAAGGCCAAAAACACCACCCCAGGGAGGGAGGAGGGGGAAAGAAAAGACCGTGGAGGGCTAGATCCTGGTGACCAGAGTGGAGAAAGAAAAAAACCAACAGGAGACACTACAGAGTATGAGAAAAAAAAAAAAAGCACAGCAACCCTCCATAATGTACCAACAGGTGAACTATTATGCCCAAATAAGGAACAACTAGGCCTACTGGCCATAAACAGAAACTCGAGTCTAAAGACCAGGATATATAGTTCCATGGAAAAAACACATATCATCCCCCACAAAGGAAAGGGGGGAGAAAAAAATAACAAAACAAAACACTACAAACGTTGAAACCCTGCAGTTGTAAATCCACACACAAACTGTACAGGCAACAAATGGATATTTGAACAGAGGAAAAACAAAAAAACACTCGCTAGGAAGCGGTGACATAAACAATCTCATCCAAATACGATTTCGTACATATACAATTTCATACATATACAATCTCGTACATAAGACCCCCGCACACCCCAAATGGTTACAAGAGAACAGAAATAGCAACTCAGGGATGAAGGCAGTCTAAACACCACGGCATGAAAGTCGATAGTTCGGGGGACTGCCCTGGATCTAGCGTCCATATCGCTGGCAGGGGGGAAAGGAACAGTTCGGGCGGCCTACCCCAGTCCCATGCCAGGAAACACAATCTTTCTGGCCGCCGGGCCAGATCGCCGAACGGACATAAAAGCTTGTTGGGTGGCCAACCCAGAATGCCAAACAGGCGGGGCAGTCCTCCAGGCGGCCGACCCGCATCACCCAACCCCCAGGACCGCAGGAGAGCAGTATGGTGATGATTGTAGTGATGAAGATGATGAGCCAGTCTAGCGTCAGGCGGCAGAGGATCTGCAGCTCCCTCACCGACCTTGGACCAAACCGGCGCTGCACCCCCGTTGGACCCCGACCGGGTCAGCGCGGCACCCACGATGGACCCCATTTGGGCCGGAGCAGCAACCGCGATCGACCCTGATTGGGTCTCGTCGGTACCCACGTCGGACCCCGATTGGATCGGAGCAGCACCCTCGTCGGACCCCGATTGGGTCAGTGCCGCACCCGCGATGGACCCTGACTGGGTCAGCGCAGCACCAGAAACAACCTCCAACCCCGGACCCGGAACCTCCCGCACAGCGACCAGGAATGACTCAGCACTGGTGACCCCGGGAGAAGGCTCAGGAGAAGGCAAAGAACCGGGATCAGGATCACCGGTAGTGACAGAGCCCAGTGAGACAGGCTCGGATGCAGCAGACGGCTGCACCTGGCTCGTCTCCCCGAGAAACAGGCAAAAATGCTCCAGAATTGATAGAAGGAAGACAAAATGGAGCACTTGCCTGCACTCAAGTTCTGTCGCTGTCCAGGACTTCTTCGATCCGGGCTCAGGACGAAGAAGGTCATCATCTGGCTCCCACTCAGCTGTGGCGGGCTCTGCAGCCGACATGATGTCTTTCACAGCCTGAAGAACCTCCAACCCTGACGTCCACGCTGACGACACGCATGGCGTGGTGGCAGGGGTGCCTCGACCTGCTGGATTGGACTGCTCTTCCGTGGAGACCCGGGACGCTTCATCATCGGCGCAGGCTCCAAACTGCAGTCCGCTCTCCTCCTCTGCCCATGACGTAGCTGCGGGGCTGGAACCAGGCTATCCAGGGCTGCAGGCTCCCACCACATCTGGCGGTGTAGGCCTGGCGCCGCGGAATGCTCAGAGGAAGAAGACACAGAGGTAGCAGGTCCATTACTATTTACTGCAGCAGGTGGAGGGACTTCAGGGGACTGTGAACCCTGAACTCCACCCCCAGGAATCAAGCAAGGCAATTCACCTAATGTGGAAACAGAATGAAAAGTTACTTGCCTGGTCCGAGGAGGCCCGATGGAACCCGCTGCAGTAGACTTCGTTTCTCCCTTGCCCCGCTGGATGGTGACGGAGGGCCCCCTGGGAGGACGAGGAGGAGCCGCTCATGGTGGATCCATGATGGGCGTCGCCGACACAGGACTCATAACCTTCACAGGTGCCGAGGAAGACGTCAAGGAGGAGGGGATGACAGCCGAAGCGATCCGGGCACCAGGAGCTGACAGAACAGCGGGAGGAGGTGACCCTGGAAGAGAGGCTGCGGGAATTCCCTCCTGACGAGACGTAGGAGTGGCAGCTGTCAGAAAGGTAGAGTCTTTGTGACGACCCGGAACAGGATCCGAACGGGGTTCTTGCTGAGGCCTTTTGTTAGCTTTGTGATGATGGTTACCGGCAAAGGGCGAGGCGAAGGAGAGACCCGGGAAATGCCGCTTCTGTGTGGAAACAGAAGCAAGCAGGTTGGTGAACTCTGGATGGTCCTTTAACGCTGGATTCCTCTCCACCAGCCTGACTGCCGCCGTCACATGCTTTATCACCTGCGTAGGGTGAATGGTGGAGCGAGCAGCTGCCACTCGGTCCCTGATGGAAACAGCTGTCAGATGTAGCGTCTCCGGGGGAATTCCGACTGACGACACACTCTCTCGGGGATCACCCCTGGGCGGTACGAACTCCTGGCCTGGAGTGGGGACAGGAATGGGATCCTGAAGCGAGGAGCGAGGATACCTCCTCTTCGGCTTCCTGCCAGAGTTTCCCTCCAGCCCACGGAGTCTCTCCCGCTCCACAGCAATTTCAGCCTTCCTTGCCCTGACTTCCGGGTGGTTGGAATAGCGGGGAAGGTGATTAATGGTGTCCTCAGCAAGGTCCAGGTTCCAGCGTAAGCTGCTGGGAAAGCAATGGCTACGAGCATTGGAAAGGATTCTGTGGACCTCGATGAGAGCCATAATTAGCTCGTAGCCCAGGCTTGTGGCATAGCCCTTCAGCGGTGACGCCATCTCCCAGCATGCTGGTACACTGAACAAGGGAACTGACAAGTACAATTAAACAAACTACGGCCACTGGCATCTCTTTGGGCTGTGACCTACTGTTATGGATGGCTCTCACGAGCCATCAGTGAGACGCTATAGGCAGCCGTGGGTTTGTATATTTATTAAATAAAGACACACAATGATAAAATAAGCCTCGTGGGGCAAACACAAATACTGTAAATACAAACACTTACATATGGACAGCGAGGGCGGAACCTGACGCTGTAGGAACTGACCTCAGGGATAGGGAAGCCAAACTGGAAGGAAACGTAGGAACGTCTGTGTAGGTCGCAGCCCTGAGCAAACAGAGCTGCTCTCTTAAATAGGGAGGAATAGATTGATCAGCTGATGAAGGGTCATCAGCTATCAAATGATATTGTTTCTCCCTTATTTGGAACAATTTTTGGATATTTGCGGGCAGTGATATATTCTTCACTTTAAACATTATTACTGCAGTTTTAAAGTCAACCAGATCTTTCAACTTGAGAGCTTTTAATTTAAGAAAAAGTGGGTTTGTTGGTTCCCTGTAAGCTGTTTTGTTTATTATTCTAATAGCTCTCTTCTGAAGCATAAAGACTGGATTACAGCCGTGGACAAAATTGTTGGTACCCCTCTGTTAATGAAAAAAACCCCACAATGGCCAGCCAGACAAGACCCTGAGTCGGAGCCCAGTTACAGTGGCGGGGCTCAGCAGAGGAACTACTGAGGCAGACGGCGGTAGGTGGCGAGGCTCAGCGGAGGATCTACCGGGACCCCAGCCATACAGAAGCAGGATCGGAGCTCGGCTACAGCGGCGGTGTGCGGCGGGACTCGGTGGAGGAGCTGCCGGTACCCCGGCTGGACAGGAGCTCGGTTACGGCGGCGGTAAGCAGCGGGACCAGCAGCGGAGGGGGCTAGCTGAGGCCCAGCTGGATTCGAGGTCGGTCGGATTGGATACCGGTGTCACCAGCAGAGATTGTTTTACTATCCACAGGTCAGTAAAAATGCCACCAAAGAAGGAGGAAATGTAAGAGATCAAAAAATCTCTGAACTTCTTGTCAGAAGAAGAGACCAAAATGGTTAGCCAGCAGGCTAAAATATTAGGGCTAATGGAAGAAGTACGAGAATTAAAATTAACAATTCAGGAAAAAGACAAAAAAATTCCGGACTTGGAGCGACGTGTTGAGGATCTTGAACAATGTTCTCATATGGATGATCTAATTATAAGTGGACTAGACATGAAATGGTGATGGTGGCTCGTCAACCTGGGAAGGTAGCCCATCTAGGGGAAGGTAAACCCTGATTTCAACCCTCCGCTGCCTTGCAGCACACCCAGTCACGGGAAAGGCTTCGGGAGTCAACCCTGAGGAAAAATCCGGAGTCGGAGCCCCTAAGGCAGTTCTCTGTTGTGCTCAACATCGTTCTGGCAGCTCCTGTGACGGCGCTGGTGCCAAACTATAGCAGCCCTGCTGTTCCTTTGGATTCATCAGTGACGTGGAGAGGGGGGACATGCTGCATGGGTAACATCTTGTCCTCCATATATTCCTGCCCAGGCTTGAATCCTACCAACGCCCAACGCTGGAAGGCAGAAAACCGGTGCGCATCGGCCTGTTCAGCCACAGGCGGTGCTGTTCCAGCAGAGTAGATGTTTAGGATTCTCTTCCATGGTCATCATAGACCGACGGAGGCCGACGATACAGACATGAAATATCAATCATATGCTCATGCTACAACAGGACTGAGAGGTGAGGATGCTCCCACAAGTGAATCAGTCTCCCTGGAAAACCAGGTGCTTCAGTTCCTTAATAGTAGAGATATAAAGGTCGAAGCAAATGCAATTTCAGCCTGTCATGCTTTACCCAGAAAGGATAATAAAACAAAGAAATCAATTGTGATGCGCTTTGTGAACAGAAGGGTAAAGAATGACATACTGAGGCAGGCCAGAAAGCTACAGGGAACAGAAGTTTACCTAAATGAACATCTAACAAAAACTAATGCTGAAATAGCACGGCAAGCACGGATGCTGAAAAGACAAAATAAGATACAGGCAACATGGACAAGAAATTGTAGAGTTTGGATCAAACTAAATGGAACACCTGAGCAAGCAAAGAGTTACTGACTGTTACTGACTTAAATAAATACAGATGAACACTGATTAAGAAAATTAAGAGACAATGATAATCCATATTCACACACACGATAAGAATAGTTCTTTTGACATACCATGTCAATGTACTTAAAAAAAATAAGCAAAACAAACAAAAAACTTATGACTGACTTGAGTAGACATCAATTATCCCCAGTTGGAGGAAGTCATTTGACACAGAGTGAGGAAATTCAAACTCTGAAAATATGCCATTATGCTGAACATAAACTACAAGAGATGGAGAACGATATTGATCCTGATAACCACTTTTTCAATAATATTCATAATCATTGTGAATATTACACTGAAAAGCAATTCAAAAGTCAAGTGCCACTAGATGGTAACTATCAATAATACACTTCAACAGCAGAAGTCTTAACAAAAACTTTCCACAGATTCAGGACTATTTAAAACAGCTAGACAGAAAATTTACAGCTATTGCAGTCTCTGAAACCTGGCTTAATGAAGAGCAGGCTCCCCTGATGGCAATAGAGGGATATCAGATGTTTCATATTAACAGATCTCAAAAAAGGGTGGTGGTGTTGCACTGTATATTGATGACCTGTATAGGTGTAAGCTTGTAAATGGAATGTCCTTTGCACTACCAGGGATCTTGGAATGTGTTACTGTTGAGACTGACCAAGATAAAACAAAAAATCTTATTATAAGTTGTATATATAGAACGCTGGGAACTTGCATTGAGACATTCAGAGATAAATTAGTCGAGCTGTACAATAATATTACTAGTAAGAAAATGGTAGTAATTTGTGGCGATTTCAATATTGATTTACTAAATCCATATCAACAAAATGTAATTACAGAGTTCATGAACTCTATGTACAGCATGAGTCTATATCCCACAATAACACATCCCAGCAGAATCACAGTTCACACTGCTACACTTATTGACAACCTGTTTGTTAATATTATTGATAAGAAAATAGAAAGTGGATTATTGATAAATGATATAAGTGACCATTTGCCAACCTTTGCACTTATCCATGGCCACACGGGGGCCAATACAGAAAAAAATTTAAAATCGTTCAGATACAAATCACCAAATGCAATCAGTTCTTTTAAAGAGGACTTGCTGAAGCAAGACTGGACAGAAGTCTATGTATCAGATGTAAATGAAGCCTATGACACATTTATAAACATTGTAACCACTCTTTATGAAAAAAATTGTCCATTAGTAAAGAAAAAGCTTAAACATAAATTTGCCGATAAGCCATGGTTAACCAAAGGATTACAAAAGGCCTGTAAAAAAGAAAAAATTATTATATAAAGCTTTCCTAAAGAAAAGGACAAAAGAAGCAGAGCAGTGGTATAAAACATACAAAAATAAGTTAACATATATAATAAGATGTAGTAAAAGAGACTATTACAGTAAAGAACTGGAGGAAAAACAGAGACAATATTAAAAATACATGGACAATACTTAACAATATTCTTTGAAATAAAAGCAGAAATACAAGCTACCCGACCGATTTTTCAAAAAAATAATAAAACGACTCAGAGTGTGAATGCAGCTTCACCTGCAGATGAATTTAATACCTTTTTTGCTAACATTGGTCCTAATTTGGCTCGAGAAATACCCGTTACGGCACCTACAGGTGATGCAATAAGCAATAACACTGCTATAAAAGACTCCATTTTCATAAAGAACACAGACGAGAGAGAGGTCATTGAAATTGTTAAATCGTTTAAAAGTAAAACATCTACGGACTGTGATGGTATTGACATGCTCTTAGTCAAAACTATTATTGAATGCTTAGTGAAACCACTGACGTATATCTGTAACCTGTCTCTCCAAACAGGTATATTCCATCCATCCATCCATCCATCCATCTTCTACCGCTTTTCCGGAGGTCCGGGTCGCGGAGGCAGCAGTTCAAGCAGAGAAGCCCAGACTTCCCTCTCCCCAGCCACCTGCTCCAGCTCTTCAGAGGGGATACCAAGGCGTTCCCAGACCAGCTGGGAGACATAGTCTCTCCACTGAGTCCTGGGTCTGCCCCGGGGTCTCCTCCCAGTGGGACGTGCCTGAAACACCTCAAGTGGGAGGCATCCAGGAGGCATCCTAATCAGATGCCCATACCACCTCAACTGACTCCTTTCAATGTGGAGGAGCAGCGGTTCTACTCTGAGCCTCTCCCGGATGACTGAGCCCTCACCCTATCTCTGAGGGTGAGTCCAGCAATCCTACGGAGAAAGCTCATTTCAGCCGCTTGTATCCGCGATCTCGTTCTTTCGGTCATTACCCAAAGCTCGTGACCATAGGTGAGAGTAGGAACGTAGATTGACTGGTAAATCGACAGCTTTGCCTTAGAACTAAGCTCCCTCTTCACCACAACAGACCGGTACAACGTCCGCATCACTGCAGATGCTGCTCCAATCCGTCTGTCAATCTTTCGGCCCATTTTCCCCTCACTCGTGAACAAGACCCCAAGATACTTAAACTCCCAAGCTTTCCAAACTGGCTTTTGGTACGTGGTATATTTCCCAATGCAATGAAAATAGCTAAAGTAATTCCGATATACAAGACGGGTGACAGAGGGGAATTCTCAAACTATAGACCAATTTCACTATTGCCGCAATTTTCCAAGATACTTGAAAAAATATTCTATGAGACAATTGACAACTTCATACTGAAGAATAATTTATTGTGTGAGCAGCAATATGGGTTCAGACACAAGAGGACAACTGCATTTGCTCTAATGGAATTTATAGAAAAAATATCAACTGCCGTTGAAAATAAAGAGTATTCAGTTGGGGTATTCCTGGATCTTAAAAAAGCATTTGATACAGTGGATCATAGTTTATTATTAAAGAAACTACAAAATTGTGGTATTAGGGGGGTAGCACTGTCCTGGTTATGTAGTATGTATTGGTAACAAAAACTCACAGTTACTGAAGGTTACTTGTGGACTCCCACAGGGTTCAGTTTTGGGCCATTGTTATTACCTCCGCCAAGGAGGTTATGTGATCATCGGTGTTGGTTAAGGAATGGTCAAGGAATCTGAAAACGTACACACAAACACTGTATGGGGGGAACTGTGGCGCTAAACCGCCATTACGGAAAATGCCATTTTCGTCAATAACTACTGAACCACTAATCCTATCATTGTGAATCCAATTGCTAGTCATATGTTTTCATGGTCAAGGAATCTGAAAACGTACACACAAACACTGTATGGGGGAACTGTGGTGCTTAGCGGAGGTCTGCACTCTCCGAGTGCTTTTCTAGTTCAATATGTATATAAATGATATATGCAAAGTTTCAGAAAAAATGGACTTAATATTGTTTGCTGATGACACTAATCTATTATGCAGTGGAAGCAATTTGGAACAACTTCTGGATACACTTGGAAAGGAATTAGGAAAGCTTAAACTGTGGTTTGATTCAAACAAATTAACGCTCAATTTAAGTAAGACAAAATTTATAGTTTTTAACAACCATCACAACAACTTAGTATCTAAACTCAGTGTAAATGGTGTAGAGATTGAAAGGGTATCCGAAACTAAACTTCTTGGAGTAATAATTGATAATAAACTGTGTTGGAAGTCACATATTAATTATATTAAAGGTAAAATATCCAAATCAATCGCAATACTACACAGAGTGAAATATTTGCTGAATCAACCCACACTATATACTTTGTATCATTCATTAATACTCCCATACATGACACATTGTAATGAAGTATGGGGAAATACATATAAAACAAACATATATCCAGTCTTTATGCTTCAGAAGAGAGCTATTAGAATAATAAACAAAGCTGCTTACAGGGAACCAACAAACCCACTTTTTCTTAAATTAAAAGCTCTCAAGTTGAAAGATCTGGTTGACTTTAAAACTGCAGTAATAATGTTTAAAGTGAAGAATCTATCACTGCTTGCAAATATCCAAAAGTTGTTCCAAATAAGGGAGAAACAATATCATTTCAGAGGAACATGTATATTTCAAAAGCCTACAGTGAGAACAACCACCAAGCAACACTGTATTTCAGTGCAAGGAGTCAGATTATGGAACGATTTTGGACCTGAATTAAAATCATGTACAACGCTTGGACAATTTAAACAAAAACTAAAGGAAGAAATACTCCAAACATATATACAAGATGACATGGAAAATCACATAAGGATTGACATTTCCAGCCTGTATTGTGTTGTAGCTTAGTTTTTTGTCACATTTTGTCTTAGCTTTGTTCTGAATTGTAATCGCTCTTGTTTTGTTTTTCTTTTGAATTCTTGGATGGAATATGGGTGGGCAATATAAGCTGCAGCTTCAGCCATCACCCATTTCAGATAACTTATGTTGAACTGTATAATCAGAGGAGTTATTGTCTAATTTGACCTTGTCGGATTTTCTTTCCCCCTTTGTTATATTATTCAGTTTCTTTTAATCTGTACTTTTAATCCATCCGAAATAAAGATTCATTCATTCATTCATTCATTCATGTTACGCTGTGTCCACCAGAGGGGATTATGACAACCTCTCATTCCATGTATTAGTCCTGTCATTCCATGTAACCTCCCTCCAGCTTCTTCTATACTGTCCATACCTTGATTTTCAGAGAGCTCAGTGATGACTGCTGTTCACTCCTCTCATCCCTGACATTAGTCTTTGCTTCACTGCTTGCTGGAGCTACTTTTTTCTTCACTAGAAAGAAGTTCTCAATATTTTGAGACTTTTCATTGGTCCCAGTGTTGTCCCTATCTGTCCACTGTCTAGCCCTGAAAATAACAGCAATTCATGAAGTTCAGTCAAGTCACAGAATTATTTCATAGGGCTGAACCTTGTATGAATCATTGGTGACCTCTTATTTTATCCTCCACAACTTGTCAGATGAAAAACACTGATCTCCACTTTTTATTGTTGGTTCAATGTACACTGTCAGAAGTCTGAAATATAACCTCACAAATACAGAGTACAAAAAGGTATTAGACTGAATCAAAGATCAGACTTAAGACACGCAGAGCCTTTTAGAATTAGAAGTTTTACTTGCACAAGGAGTATAAGATAAGATAAGATAAGATAAGCCTTTATTAGTCCCACAACAGGGAAATTCCAGGATTGCACATTGTATCAACACACATACAGGGTGAGTTGAATACTGCCGGACAATCCGCAGTTGCTTTCTTTATATACATGGAGTATGTGATAAACTCAGCAAAAGCAGAACAAACAGAATTACCACATAAGCAAAAAGTACGCTCCGTATGTCTTCAAGTGTGTGTAGGAGATAAATTGTATGAACACTCTGTTCATGCAATGTCCCCTGCACACACAGGGTGTACAGGGGACAAGTCTTGATACAGCATATATGTCAACACTCTTATCACACATCAGATGAATAACAGAAGGGTGATGCAGCTTAGTCACTAACAGTGATTATAAGAAGCACAAGTTGTATTTATGACTAATAAGAAAAAGCATCATACATATAAGAATATCAATCTTCATTTCATGAATCATTAATAAAATGATAACTGTTTATATGCATACAGTATATACAATTTTTTCCCAACATTTTCCTCCTGTTTATTATTTTATTAATCTTTTTAATCATATGCAATTATCAGTATAAAGTAACTTCAAAAGATTTCCTACATTGACATTATTAAGCATTCATGTGGCATATAGCTAGAGCACTG
>CM035848.1:305796763-305954206 GCA_020510985.1 Pholidichthys leucotaenia
ATAAGCCTTTATTAGTCCCACAATGGGGAAATTCCAGGATTGCAACAGCATAGGGACAGCAACACTCAGAGCAACAATCAGAAGGCAAGAAAAAAAAAAAAAAACCCAACATCTAGTAAACATATGTCCATATTACTATAAATGTATATATATATAGACACACAGTGCAGAGCATTATGGCTGGTGAATGTGCAGCAGAAAGTCTAAGCTCTCTCTCCGCGGATGCAACGGGCCAGCTGGAAGTCTTTGGGCATGATGGTGGCCCCCTTAGCGAAGAAGAGACCACCAGGTGGGCCTCGCAGGTCTCCTGCAGAGCCATGACGGCGAAGCTCAGGAAACGCAGGACGGTCTTGAAGTCCTGAGCGATCTCCCTCACCAGGCGCTGGACGGGCAGCTTACGGATGAGCAGCTCCGTGGATTTCTGGCAGCGACGGATCTCTCTCAGAGCCACGGGCCTGTGACGGCGAGGCCTCTTCACTCTGCCGGTGGCCAGAGCGCCTCTCCGAGCAGCCCTGGTGGCTAGCTGTCTCCTGGGGAGGGGGGGGGGGGGCTTCTTCCTCCAGTAGATTTTACGGGCGGTCTGCTTGATTCTTGCCATCGCTCTTTATATTCTGTCTTATATTTCTTTCACGCCGCCTAAACTCCAGCCCGGCACCCGCATCGTTTTTGCTACAGCTCCCGGTATGTCGAGTTTCCCATTAGCACCGGGCGGCGGCCAAGTGCTAGCTAGCACTAGCTCCTCCCCGCTGTAACGTCTCCCGCTGCAAACCGTGGCTCCGTCCGCCGACCCGGGAGACCCCCGGGGCGATCCGTGCGTCCGTGATATATATACAGAGTGAAAGGTGTAGAAAGAAGAAGGAAGATAAAAAGAAAAGGCTGTTGCAACAGGCAGCCGACTCGTGTGGCGCCGCCGGTCCGGCGGAACCGGAACCGGAAAAAAAAAAAAAAAAAAAAAAAAAGCCAGTGATATTCCTGAAAAGGCAGAAAGGTGATATTCCTGTGCAATGAATAAAATGAAATTCCTGTAAACTGGAGAGAAGTGATCTTCTGTCTTGGTTTGAGGAGGACGATGATGCTACAATGTTATCAATTACAGAAGGAGCAAGCTGTCTATAGCTTTTTTCCGTTGTGTTGACACATGGCATAGAAGAAACAATCTGCATAAATTTAGTAACAGCATCATCTGAGAGGCATCTACTGTAATAATATTTTTGTTTAGGAGCCAAATAGTCAGAAATAGTAAAATCAAAGGTTAACAGACAATGGTCTGACAGTACAGGGTTATGAGGAGACACTACAAGATTTTCTATTTCTATGCCATATGTCAGAACAAGGTCCAATGTATGGTGGAGGTAATGAGTAGAATCTCCTACTTTCTGAGAAAACCCAATCGAGTCTAATATTGAATTAAATGCCACATTAAGGCAGTCACTATCTACATCCACATGTATATTAAAGTCCCCTACTATAATTATTCTATCAGATTTCAGCACTAAATCAGCTAAGAAATCAGCAAATTCGGATAAAAATTCTGAGTAGGTTGATGGGGGACAATAAACTATGGCAAATAAAATTGGGTTTAACCTAAAATTACTAAAGTGCCCAATACTGAGGACCAGGCCCTCAAAGGAATTATAACATGTTTTTTGCTTTACATTAACTAGTAATTTGGAATGGTAAATTGTTGCTTCTCCTCCTCGACGACCAGAACTTCTGGGATTTTGACAGTTTAAATAACCAGAGGGAGTTGATTCATTTAAACCAACATAATCCTCTTGCCCTAACCAAGTCTCTGTAAGGGAAATTAAATCAATCTGATGATCAATTAACAGATCATGGACTAACAGAGACATGGGAGTTAGAGACCTAATATTTAATAAACCACATTTAATTTTTAAATTATGAGGAGGAACAGAGGCCAACTCATTCAATTTAGAGGCTTTATGTTTAATTTGAGTTTTACCAATATTTTGCTTTATCACTTTGGGATGCTTATACATTATATTTTTATTTACTTTGGAGGGAGCAGACAACGATTCTCTGATGGGGAAGACAGGGGCTAAGCTGAGGGGTGGCGGATGAAGAGGAGCTGCAGAGAGGCGTGTAAGACTGCGACTCTGCTTCCTGGTCCCAACTCTGAGTAGTCATGGTTTTGGAAATTTGGATAAAAAAGATGCCAGATTGTTAGATAAATGAGAAGCACCATCCAAAGTGGGATGAATGCTGTCTCGTCTCATAAGACCAGGTTTTCCCCAAAAAGAGCTCCAATTGTCAATGTAGCCCACGTCATTTTTAGGACACCACACAGACAGCCAGCGGTTCAAGGATGACGAGCGGCTAAACATGTCATCACTGGTCAGATTGGGGAGGGGCCCAGAGAATACTACAGAGGCAGACATCATTTTGGCAAAGTCACACACCGATTCTATATTAAGTTTCGTGACTTCCGACTGCCGGAGACGGATGTCATTAATGCCGGTGTGAATAACAATTGTGGAACATTTACAGTTACTTTTAGCCAGCATTTTCAAATTTGACTCAGTGTCGCCTGCTCTGGCCCCAGGAATGCATTGGACTATGGCCGCTGGAGTCTCTAGGTTCACGTTTCTGACTACGGAGTCGCCAATGATCAGAGTTTTTTCCTCAGCGGGTGTGTCGCTGAGCGGGGAAAAACGATTAGAAACGTGAACAGGTTGGTGGTGTACCGGGGCTTTGCGACTAGGCTTCCTTCTCACCGTCACCCACCCAGTCTCCTCGCTGCTGAGGAGAGCCGGGGAACCGCTGACAGGGGGCCTAAGCTAGCTAGCTCCGCTGCAGCTAAGGGGCGTCCGTCGAGATTAACTGGCGCAGACGGTGTTTCAATGCAGCGGAGCCGGGATTCCAAATCAGACAACCTCGCCTCGAGCGCCTCAAAAAGACAACATTTATTACATTTACCGTTATCACTAAAAGAGGCAGAGGTGTAGCTAAACATCTGACAGAGAGAGCACACCAGAGGAGGAGAGGAAAGAGAGCTAGTAGCCATAGCTAGTGGCTAGCTAGTGGCTGGAGAGCAAACCACACAGGCAGACAGCAAAACAGGAAGTGACGATACGTTACCACAAGGAAGTGACGATCCCAGTTCCAGACCTGACGATCCCAGTTCCAGACCAGATCAGATCAGATCCAGATCAGAATGTGAATAAACCTGACTCATGAGATAAACTCTGCCTCGTCCTTTTCACTTTTCCACACTGATGACCCTAAGACGTATCATGAGTGAAAGAAATTCCCCCGAACCAGCCGGGTCAGGAGCTCCCAGCCAGGCGTATGCCGCTACCGTCCAGCTACCGGACTTTTGGCGAGACAACCTGTGCTCCTGGTTCCACTTGGTCGAAGCACAGTTCGCCCTCCGGGGGATAACGGTAGATGAGATGAAATTCTACCATGTAATTGCCAACCTCGACAACCGCATGGCTCGGCATGTGCAGAGCCTTTTGGAGAAGCCACCGGCCGACGACAAATACGGTGGGTTGAAGGCTGCGCTCATCCAGCGCTTCACTCTCTCAGTCCAGGAGAGAGCGGAGAGGCTCCTGGCTCTGAACGACTTGGGAGATGGCACGCCCGTTGACCTGATGGAGGACATGCTGAGGTTGAGGGGCTCAGACGGCGACGACTTCCTCTTCACCCACATTTTCCTGAGAACCTTACCGTCGGCCACGAGAGCGACCCTGGCCAGTTCACCGTTGTTGGCCCAGCGGGACTTTCGCGCGCTGGCCCACAAGGTGCACCAGATTCTCAACGCCAGCAAACAGCGCGCGGCCACCGTGGCAGCGACGGAGTGCGGCGCGACGGCTGGAGACGGCGAGGGGCCAGAGACAGCGGTAGCAGACCCATCGAAGACGGCAACAGCGGGTGCCAAGGATCGCGGAGGAGACACCCTCTGTTTCTACCATCGCCGCTTTGTAGAGAAGGCACGCAAATGTATACCACCGTGCCATTTCAAGCACTCGGGAAACGCCAAGACCGGGGGTCGGTAGCAGTTGCGGGTCCGGGGAGGAGAACAAGCTGCTCTACTTGAAGGATGCGTGCTCGGGGAGGCATTTCCTCGTGGACACAGGCTCCCAGTTGAGTTTCATCACACCTTCCTCCGTTGACCGGCTGGCGCCTTCCAGTGGTCCCGGGGTGTCAGCAGCGAACGGCTCGGCAATTAAGACCTTTGGTGAGAGGACTCTACTTCTGTCCCTACACGGCCGTACATTTGAGGGAACTTTTGTCATAGCTGCAGTGAATTTCAATATGTTAGGGGCTGATTTTCTGTGCTCACATGGTTTGTTGGTTGATCTTGCTAACAGGTGCCTGGTTAATGCACTCTCTTTTTATTCTATTCCCTGTACAGCTTGAGTGGCCCCACCAACAGCACAAGCCAACGTCACAGCTGCAAGTGGTAAGTTCCACACACTGCTCACTCAGTTCCGAGCACTCACGGTCCCAACATTTTCGGCGGCCGTAGCTAAACACGGGGTGGAACATTTTATTACTACCACCGGACCGCCCGTTTTTGCAAAAGCCCGGCGCTTGGATTCAGCTAAACTGACCATAGCGTGCAAGGAGTTTGCCAACCTGGAAAAGTTGGGCATCATCAGGCGTTCGAAAAGCCCATGCGCTTCACCGCTTCACATGGTCCCGAAAGCTGATGGCTCGTGGCGACCTTGCAGAGATTTCCGCAGGTTGAACAATGCTACAGCGCACGACCGCTACCCAATCCCGCATATCCAAGATTTTTCAGTTCATTTGGCGGGGGCGCACGTTTTTTCTAAGATAGACTTGGTCCGCGGGTACCACAAGGTCCCAGTGCGCGCTGAGGACATACCCAAAACAGCGATAATAACTCCGTTCGGTCTATTCGAGTATTTGCGCATGCCATTTGGACTTAAAGGCGTGGTGCAGACGTTCCAGCGCATGATGGATGTGGTGTTGCGCGATCTCCCTTTCGTATTCGTCTGCCTGGACGACATCTTAGTAGCCAGCGCATCCGAAGACGAACACGAAAACCACCTCACGGCAGTTTTCCAGAGGTTGGGAGAGCACGGTTTAATAATCAACCCAGCGAAGTGTCAGTTCGGGGTGGCGCAGATTGATTTTTTGGGGCATCGCGTCTCTCCAAAAGGAGCAGTTCCACTGCCTGACAAAGTGCGCGCGGTAACAAATTTTCCCCAGCCACAAACGGTCAAAGCGTTACAGGAGTTTTTGGGAATGGTGAATTTTTATAACTGTTTCCTCCCCCGCGCAGCGCAGCTCATGCAACCATTGTATGCCACACTAAAAAAACAAAAACCCACAAATAAAATCGAATGGTCTCCGGAGCGAGAGCGAGCATTCTCGGAAGTCAAAACAGCCCTGGCAAACGCTGCGTTGTTAGCACATCCAGACCCAACGGCCCGCATAGCGCTCACAACTGATGCGTCAGATGTGGCCATTAGGGCGGTCGTGGAGCAGCATGTAGCCGGGGCTTGGCAACCGCTCGCCTTTTTCAGCAGGACCTTGCGCGATAGTGAACGAAAATACAGCGCATTCGACAGGGAGTTGTTAGCTCTCCACTTGGCCATTCGCCACTTCCAGTTCTGGCTGGAGGGACACCGTTTCACCGCGTTCGTTGACCACAAGCCGCTGACTTTCGCGATGGCCAAGGTTTCAGAACCGTGGTCACGCCGGCAGCAGAGACAACTGGCCGCGATCTCAGAGTTTACTACGGATATCCAGCATGTGGTGGGTAAACTTAATGTAGTGGCAGACTGTCTCTTGCGCGCCGTGGCGGCTCCAGTCCGCGTAGGGGTAGATTTTGCAGCCATGGCCGCGGATCAGGTTAGCGACGCAGAAGTGCGCGCGGCCCCAGTCCGCGTAGGGATAGATTATGCAGCCATGGCCGCGGATAAGGTTAGCGACGCGGACGTGCGCGCGCTCCAGTCTGGCCCAAGAGGGTTAAGGCTGGAGAACAGGGTGCTGCAAGACGGTATGCCCCCCCTAATCTGCGATGTCTCAACTGGGCGACCGCATCTGGTGGTACTGGCCGTGTGGCGCCGTCGCGTTTTTGACTTGATTCATTCTCTGGCGCACCCGGGAGTGTGCGCGTCGGTCAAAATGGTAGGAGAGAAATTTTTATGGCCGAGCCTGCGCAAACAAGTTAGGGAGTGGGCAGCAGCCTGCACGGCCTGTCAACGAGCCAAGGTACACAGACACACGAGAGCTCCTTTGGAGCCGTTTCACATCCCGGCTAAGAGGTTCAATCATGTTCACGTGGACCTTGTAGGCCCCCTTCCGTCGTCACAGGGTTGCACACACCTTCTGACAATGGTAGACCGCACCACACGCTGGCCGGAAGTGGTCTCACTGGCGTCAACCACAGCCGAGGAGGTGGCACGCGTGTTTTTAACAGCATGGGTAGTGCGCTTTGGAGTTCCGTTGGACATTACATCCGACAGAGGCCTTCAATTTGTTTCCGAGCTTTGGTCAGCAATGGCCCGCAGCCTGGGGGTAACGATCCACCGCACAACCGCGTACAATCCGCAGGCTAATGGGTTATGCGAACGTTTTCACAGGTCATTGAAAGCGGCTCTCAGAGCGTCGCTTACGGATGCAAATTGGGTGGACAGGCTACCATGGGTCTTATTGGGGTTGCATTCTGCACCTAAAGAGGATTTAGAAGCCTCCCCGGCTGAGCTAGTTTTTGCGCAGCCACTTCGGTTGCCCGGGGAGTTTCTCCCAGATAATCCTGCACCAGAATGTTCCCCAGCTCAGCGGTTGCAGCGTGGCACGGAATCGGGTATGCTGCCTGGCCCCGTTCACCACAGTTTTCCACGTGTTTTTATACCTAAGGCTTTAAAAAACGTGGAGTTTGTTTTTGTCAGACACGATGCCCATCGCCCACCGCTACGACCACCTTATGATGGACATTTAGAGTGCTGGAAACAGGGGATAAGCATTTTTTGCTAGATTTGGGGGGCAGGAAGGAGAAGATTGGCATTAACAGGCTCAAACCCGCCTTTGTGGTGGCGGACGAGGATGTGCGGTTGACCAGGGCTCCTCGGCGCAGCAGACCCCCTAGGGGACATTCCCCAGAACACCCACAGGGATTGACTAACAATTCTCACCCTCAGACAGCAGCCCCCCAGCAGGAGGGTGCCATGAAAGTGTTGAAGCCTGCTTACAGCAGATACGGGAGGAGACTGAGGCCCAAGCAGCATGTGGGCTGATGTGTAATGATTTTATCATGACAGGCAGACTGTTATTCTGTTGTTACATCTTAGACGTTTGGGGGGGGGGGTCATGTGGGACACATGTGGGTTTCATATGCACAAATGTATATCACCTTACGCTTCATATGTATATCACTGTATGCTTCACGTCTCAGATGAACAAAGGACTGAGCCTCCTTGGAGATAACAGGAGGATGTGAAATGTGGTCTTTAGTATGCAAAGAGATGGACGTGGGGGATTTCCTGGATGCCAGTGACTTTGGGTGGAGGTGATAAGATCTGAAAGGGATGCATTGTTACTTGGGATTAAATGCAATGTGACTGGAGCTTTGAAGCTCCTGGGGTATAAAAAGGGATGAAGGTCTGGGTTTCTTCCTCTTTCTGTTTTGCTGATGTTGGAGAATGTGAATAAACCTGACTCGTGAGATAAACTCTGCCTCGTCCTTTTCACTTTTCCACATAACCACTCTTTATGAAAAAAATTGTCCATTAGTAAAGAAAAAGCTTAAACATAAATTTGCCGATAAGCCATGGTTAACCAAAGGATTACAAAAGGCGTGTAAAAAGAAAAATTTATTATATAAAGCTTTCCTAAAGAAAAGGACAAAAGAAGCAGAGCAGCGGTATAAAACATACAAAAATAAGTTAACATATATAATAAGATGTAGTAAAAGAGACTATTACAGTAAAGAACTAGAGAAAAACAGAGACAATATTAAAAATACATGGACAATACTTAACAGTATTCTTGGAAATAAAAGCAGAAATACAAGCAACCCAACCGTTTTTTTCAAAAAATAATAAAACGACTCAGAGTGTGAATGCAGCTTCACCTGCAGATGAATTTAATAACTTTTTTGTTAACATTGGTCCTAATTTGGCTCGAGAAATACTCATTACAGTGCCTACAGGTGATACAATAAGCAATAACACTGCTATAAAAGATTCCATTTTCATAAAGAACACAGACGAGAGAGAGGTCATTGAAATTGTTAAATCATTTAAAAGTAAAACATCTAAGATAAGATAAGATAAGATAAGCCTTTATTAGTCCCACAACGGGGAAATTCCAGGATTGCAACAGCACAGGGATAGCAACACTCAGAGCAACAATCAGAAGGCAAGAAAAAAAACAAGCAAGCAAGAGCAGCTAATATACATATGTACATATTACTATAAATATATATATATACACACACACAGACACAGTGCAGAGCATTATTGCTAGATGGGATGAAACAGCACAACCGTCTACTTACTTATCCTACATGGTATGATTATGTGCCCATACATATTCTCACTCTCCATAGCGACCGGTATTTTCCTAGTTGTATGCCGGAGGGGACCATTGTGTAATGCCTGTTTTCCACTAGCCCAGCACACCTCGGTACGGCTCGATTCACTTCAGTACGGCTCGGAATGCTTCTGTCTCCATTAGCACGGTGTTGTGCTTGTGCTGTGATGATTTGTTAGGAGGTTTTAGAAGCGGGGCAGCAGCAGATTCTCAGCGAGGCGGGGCCACACTCCCGTGACGTTACGCACCCGACTGAGTCCTTATTTACACGAGACAAAAAAGGATCCAAGGATTATTGCCTTGCTCGCTCTGTGGTTTTATCTCACAATTAATTTTATCTCATAATTAAGCTGCAACAACACAAGTCACTTTTGTTTTGAATTAACTGCCAAATGACCTAGAAATAATGAGCTGAAACTTGTTTTTATTCGTATTAAATAATGAGACGGTGGCACACTGGCCAACACCCAATTGTATTATTTTTTACATCCTAGGGCATTTTGGATGTACTGAATTAAAAAAAAATCATGTTTTTCACCTTCAGGTCAACGTTTGGAACAACAGTATTATTATTTTCCGTTTAGATGATGCTACACTCCTTCTAAAGTATTGTAAATCTCTGAATTTGGAATGCCGATAGAACATTCAATTTACATATACTTGTACCTACTTTGACTTGGTGCTAATTTTTTATGATATTTCAATAAAAAGAACAGAAAGCTTTCAAAAAGATTTGTTTTTTGGTCTAGTTAAAAATTACATTACCTTTACAATGGTTGACCCCTGACAGGATGATCAGCATCATTTTGATCAGACTAGGCAATGGAATTTCTATGTAATTATACTGTTTTATAATTCAGTGTTATAACAGACAAACCACACTTTCCAAAACAATTCCATTTTATTTTTTACAAAATATTAAAAGAAAAAAAAACTTTGCAACACAACATGAAGGTTAATCGATATTTTATACACGCCGACCACTGAGTGCCTCTACATCAGCTTTCCAAACTGGGTCACGAAGACTCGGCTGAATGAAGCCGTCTCTGCCAGCTGTTGGTCAGGAAGGCTCGGTTGAATTAATCCAGACAGGCTGTCGCGGCGGACGCGTGGGATGATTCTACAAGGAAAATGCACACAACAAAATACAGCACGAAAGTGCAATATATACAGAAAAGACAATAGTTTTTAACAAGAATACATAAGCTTATTTCAGCGTATTGTTCACATGAATAATTAAAATAAAAGCTTTAGTCCGCAGTGTGCTGCAATAAAGCAGCGATCATCCACAAATGAACAGCTTTTTTATTGCATAAATAAACTGAGCGTCTTACCGAATATATTTGCAAAAAAACGCACAATAAAAAAAAATTAAAACTCACCGTTAAAGGACTCCGATGTCGAGACCTCCCGGTATATTTTTTCATTCCGGGCGGCTCCGTCTAACTCGCGCTGAATACGTTCGTCTGACAATGCAGTGAGCAGACACTGCAGCTCCTTATTGCTCCATGGAACACCCTTATTACGCGAAGCCATTTTTGATAGAGAATAAATGAAAATAGCACAGCAATACACTGAAAAGGAACTGCCAACAGTGGTTGCATGCTGAGTAAAGGCGGTCGTGAAGATTCTTTTTTTTTTTTTTTTTCAAAAACTTTATTGAGAAGGTCGTGAAGATTTGGTAGATGAGGAGGAGGAGAGGGGCAGTTACAACCTGACCAATCAGCGCCGGTTACGACCTGACCAATCAGCGGCGACCAGTCTGTTAACGTCACAACACGGCACAGCTCAGCACTGCTGTACCCTGCCCTGGAGCGGGGCTGAGAATCGCGGCTGTTAAACCGTGTTGGGGCTTGTGGAAAAGCATACAAAGCGTGCTGAGCCGTCCCGTATAGCGCTAAAGCGTGCTAGTGGAAAAGTTGCATAAGTCTGTTGCATCTTTTGCATTCAAAAAACTATTAGTTTGTTACGTCTTTTTGCTATCTCTGCGAGCAGCCCTGCTTAGGTTGTACAGTCTGACAGCCGTTGGTAGGAAGGACCTGCGAAACCTCTCGGTTGTGCACCTGGGATGATGTAGTCTGCTGCTAAATGAGCTCCTCAGTGCATTCAGTATGTCCTGCATAGGGTGGAACTCAGACTCCAGCAGAGATGACAGTTTAGCCACCGTCCTTCTCTCTCCTATCTCCTCCACCGGATCAAGGCGCTGCCCCAGGACAGAGCTAGCTTTCTTGATCAGTTTGTTCAGTCTCTTCCTATCGGCTGCAGTAATGCCACTGCCCCAGCAGACCACTCCAAAAGTGATGGCTGATGCCACCACCATGTCATAGAATGTCTTCAGCAGCGCCCCTTGTACACCAAAAGACCTGAGTCTCCTCAGCAGGAACAGCCTGCGCTGTCCCTTCTTGTAGAGTGCGTCAGTATTGTGTGACCAGTCTAGTTTATTGTTCAGATGAACACCCAGGTACTTATAGGATGTCACCATCTCAATGTCTGTTACCTGTATATTTACTGGTGCTGTGAGGGGTTGTCCTTGCCTGCGGCAGTCCACCACCAGCTCCTTAGTTTTCCTCGCGTTGATCTGGAGGCAGTTCCGATGGCACCAGTCCACGAAGTCCTGGATAAGCCCTCTGTACTCAGCTTCATCTCCATTGGAGATGAGGCCAACAATCGCAGAGTCATCAGAGAACTTCTGTAGATGGCAGTGTGTTGTGTTGTGTGAGAAGTCCGCAGTATAAAGAGTGAACAGGAAGGGAGCCAGCACCGTTCCCTGGGGGGCCCCCGTGCTACTGATGATCGTGTCGGACACACAGTCCCGGGTTCTCACAAACTGAGGCCGGTTCGTGAGGTAGTCCAGGATCCATGATGACAGGTGCTGGTCCACCCCTGCGCGCAGCAGCTTGTCCTTCAGGATCATCGGTTGGATGGTGTTGAAAGCACTGGAGAAGTCAAAGAACATGATCCTCACCATATTTCCGGGCTTCTCCAGGTTGGACAGAGAACGGTGAAGGAGGAAGATCACCACATCCTCCACCCCAATGCCATGCTGGTAGGCGAACTGGAGTGGATCTATGGACTGTGATGGTATTGACATGGTCTTAGTCAAAACTATTATTGAATGCTTAGTGAAACCACTGACGTATATCTGTAACCTGTCTCTCCAAACAGGTATATTTCCCAATGCAATGAAAATAGCTAAAGTAATTCCGATATACATGACGGGTGACAGAGGGGAATTCTCAAACTATAGACCAATTTCACTATTGCCTCAATTTTCCAAGATACTTGAAAAAATATTCTATGAGAGAATTGACAACTTCATACTGAAGAATAATTTATTGTGTGAGCAGCAATATGGTTTCAGACACAAAAGGACAACTGCATTTGCTCTAATGGAATTTATAGAAAAAATATCAACTGCCATTGAAAATAAAGAGTATTCAGTTGGGGTATTCCTGGATCTTAAAAAAGCATTTGATACAGTGGATCATAATTTATTATTAAAGAAACCACAAAATTGTGGTATTAGAGGGGTAGCACTGTCCTGGTTAAGTAGTTACTTAAAGAATAGATATCAGTATGTATGTGTGGGTAACAAAAACTCACAGTTACTGAAGGTTACTTGTGGAGTCCCACAGGGTTCAGTTTTGGGGCCATTGTTATTCAATATGTGTATAAATGATATATGTAAAGTTTCAGAAAAATGGACTTAATATTGTTTGCCGATGACACTAATCTATTATGCAGTGGAAGCAATTTGGAACAACTTTTGGATACACTCGGAAAGGAATTAGGAAAGCTTTAACTGTGGTTTGATTCAAACAAATTAACGCTCAATTGAAGTAAGACAAAATTTATAGTCTTTAACAACCATCACAACAACTCAGTATCTAAACTCAGTGTAAATGGTGTAGAGATTGAAAGGGTGTCCGAAACTAAATTTCTTGGAGTAATAATTGATAATAAACTGTGTTGGAAGTCACATATTAATTATATTAAAGGTAAAATATCCAAATCAATTGCAATATTACACAGAGTGAAATATTTGCTGAATCAACCCACACTATATACCTTGTATCATTCATTAATACTCCCATACATGACATATTGTACTGAAGTATGGGGAAATACATATAAAACAAACATATATCCAGTCTTTATGCTTCAGAAGAGAGCTATTAGAATAATAAACAAAGCTGCTTACAGGGAACCAACAAACCCACTTTTTCTTAAATTAAAAGCTCTCAAGTTGAAAGATCTGGTTGACTTTAAAACTACAGTAATAATGTTTAAAGTGAAGAATCTATCACTGCCCGCAAATATCCAAAAGTTGTTCCAAATAAGGGAGAAACAATATCATTTCAGAGGAACATGTATATTTCAAAAACCTTCAGTGAGAACTACCACCAAGCAACACTGTGTTTCAGTGCAAGGAGTCAGATTATGGAACGATTTTGGACCTGAATTAAAATCATGTACAACGCTTGGACAATTTAAACAAAAACTAAAGGAAGAAATACTCCAAACATATTTACAAGATGACATGGAAAATCACATCAGGATTGACATATCCAGTCTGCGTTGTGTTGTAGCTTAGTTTTTTTTGGTCACATTTTGTCTTACCTTCGTTCTGAATTGTAATCGCTCTTGTTTTGTTTTTTCTTTTGAATTCTTGGATGGAATATGGGTGGGCAATATAAGCTGTGGCTTCAGCCATCACCCATTTCAGATAACTTATGTTGAACTGTATAATCAGAGGAGTTATTGTCTAATTTGACCTTGTTGGATTTTCTTTCCCCCTTTGTTATATTATTCAGTTTCTTTTAACCTGTACTTTTAATCTATCTAAAATAAAGATTCATTCATTCATTCATTCATTCATTCATTCATTCATGACCTGTATAGGTGTAAGCTTGTAAATGGAATGTACTTTGCACTACCAGGGATTTTGGAATGTGTTACTGTTGAGATTGACCAAGATAAAACAAAAAATCTAATTATAAGTTGTATATATAGAACGCCGGGAACTTGCATTGAGACATTCAGAGATAAATTAGTCGAGCTGTACAATAATATTACTAGTAAGAAAATGGTAGTAATTTGTGGAGATTTCAATATTGATCTACTAAATCCATATCAACAAAATGTAATTACAGAGCTCATGAATTCTATGTACAGCATGAGTCTATATCCCACAATAACACATCCCAGTAGAATCACAGTTCACACTGCTACACTTATTGACAACCTGTTTGTTAATATTATTGTTAAGAAAATAGAAAGTGGATTATTGATAAAGTGACCATTTGCCAACCTTTGCACTTATCCATGGCCACACGGGGGCCAATACAGAAAAAAAGTTTTAAAATCATTCAGATACAAATCACAAAATGCAATCAGTTCTTTTAAAGAGGACTTGCTGAAGCAAGACTGGACAAAAGTCTATGTATCAGATGTAAATGAAGCCTATGACACATTTATGAATATTGTAACCACTCTTTATGAAAAAAATTGTCCATTAGTAAAGAAAAAGCTTAAACATAAATTTGCCGATAAGCCATGGTTAACCAAAGGATTACAAAAGGCGTGTAAAAAGAAAAAAATATTATATAAAGCTTTCCTAAATAAAAGGACAAAAGAAGCAGAGCAGCGGTATAAGACATACAAAAATAAGTTAACATATTTTTTTTTTTTTTTTTGTTACTTATTTGTACCCGTAGGTAGACTTGGTTTGCAGTCTGGTGACAAGCCACCGGCTGCTGGTCGCTGCGTGCGCGAGCGCCCTAAACCTACATGTTTTTGGTGTGCGGGAGGAAACCGGAGAAATCCCGGAGTAAACCCGCGCAACACGGGGAGAACATGCAAACTCCACACAGCTCACTGTTGGTCGGGGGCTGGGATCGAACCCACGATCTCATGATCCCCGTGGTCCCCCGGCCGAGGGTAAAACTGTGCTGCCACAGTGCTAAACCACTGCGCCACCGTGCAGCCCGGTGCACGGTGGCGCATATATAATATATATATTATATATATATAATATATATATTATATACTGTATATATATATATAAAATAAGATGTAGTAAAAGAGACTATTTCAGTAAAGAACTGGAGAAAAACAGAGACAATATTAAAAATACATGGACAATACTTAACAATATTCTTGGAAATAAAAACAGAAATACAAGCTACCCAGCCGATTTTTCAAAAAATAAGAAAACGACTCAGAGTGTGAATGTAGCTTCACCTGCAGATGAATTTAATAACTTTTTTGTTAACATTGGTCCTAATTTGGCTCGAGAAATACCCATTACGGCACCTACAGGTGATACAATAAGCAATAACACTGCTATAAAAGATTCAATTTTAATAAAGAACACAGACAAGAGAGAGGTCATTGAAATTGTTAAATCGTTTAAAAGTAAAACATCTACGGACTGTGATGGTATTGACATGCTCTTAGTCAAAACTATTATTGAATGCTTAGTGAAACCACCGACGTATATCTGTAACCTGTCTCTCCAAACAGGTATATTTCCCAATGCAATGAAAATAGCTAAAGTAATTCCGATATACAAGACAGGTGACAGAGGGGAATTCTCAAACTATAGACCAATTTCACTATTGCCGCAATTTTCCAAGATACTTGAAAAAATATTCTATGAGAGAATTGACAACTTCATACTGAAGAATAATCTATTGTGTGAGTAGTAATATGGGTTCAGACACAAGAGGACAACTGCATTTGCTCTCATGGAATTTATAGAAAAAATATCAACTGCTGTTGAAAATAAAGAGTATTCAGTTGGGGTATTCCTGGATCTTAAAAAAGCATTTGATACAGTGGATCATAATTTATTATTAAAGAAACGAGGCTGCTGAACTGGAGAAAGTCCTACAGGGCCTGAAATGTGGAAAGGCAGCAGGATACGATAACATCTTCCCAGAATTCATGAAAAATCTTGGCCCCCGAGCCCTAACCTGGTTGACACAATTCTACACAAGGATCACACAAACAAACTCGATCCCAAAGAAATGGCGGACAGCAAAGGTCATTGCCATCCCAAAACCTGGCAAAGACCACAAATTACCAGCAAGCTACCGCCCAATCTCCCTACTCATCGCTCCTTACAAAATCATGGAGCGCCTAATTCTGCAACGCATTTCCCCAGAGGTAGAGGATATTCTAAGTGTGGATCAAGCAGGTTTCCGCAAGGACCGCAGTACAGGAGAACAAGTACTGGCCCTAACCACCTTCATCGAAAATGGCTTCGAGAGCAGACTGAAGACAGGGGCTGTGTTTCTCGACCTTACAGCCGCCTATGATACGGTCTGGCACAAAGGCCTCCTCCTGAAACTTATAAAGGCGATCCCTGCTTGGGCAACAGCAATTATAAAAACCCTGCTGACCAACCGAAGGTTCAGAGTCCACCTCAGTCAGAACACAAGTGCATGGAGAATGCAGAAAAACGGACTCCCACAAGGCTCAGTTCTAGCTCCAACTCTGTTCAACCTCTACATAAACGACCTGCCTACTACAAAATCCCGCAAATTCACCTATGCAGACGACATCTGTTTGGCATTCCAAGCACCAGACTTTGAACCACTGGAACGGGTGCTCACGGAAGATCTTGCCAAACTGGACCAGTTCTGCAAAATCTGGCGCCTAAAACCAAGCCCAGCAAAAACTGTCTCCAGTGTATTCCATCTCCACAATGCAAAAGCTGCCAGAGAACTAAACATCCACCTGAGCGGACTCAAGCTTAAGCATGCCCCAAATCCAACTTATCTTGGAGTGACCCTTGATAGGACCTTATCCTTCAAGGAACATCTAAAGGGGACGGCTGCTAAGGTGAAGGTACGAAACAACCTGCTCTGCAAGCTCGCTGGTGCAAAATGGGGGGCGGCAGTCTCCACCCTGCGCACCTCAGCACTGGCCCTTTCATACTCTGTAGCAGAATATTGTGCCCCTGTCTGGTCCAGGTCATCTTACACACACCATGTAGACACCCAGCTCAACACAACCATGAGAACTATAACTGGAACAATCCGCTCAACACCACTCCCCTGGCTCTCTGTACTGTCAAACATAGCCCCTCCACACATCCGGCGAGCAGCATTAACTCAAAGGATGCTCCAAAAAGTTAAAGATTCTCCTCACTTACCAATCCATGCAGATATCTACACTCCACCCACTGCCCGACTTTCATCCAGACGGCCGATTTGGAAAAACCCTCCCCCAGCTGACTTTACCATCCAGACAGCTTGGCAAGAGGAATGGGAGACCAAGGAGGTCCCAAACAAACAGCTGGTGATAAACCCCAACCAACAGGTCCCGGGCACCAACCTCCCAAGGAGACAGTGGTCTACACTCAATCGCTTCAGGACTGGACATGGCCCCTGCTTGGCCAGCCTTTACAGATGGGGCAGTAGCCCTAGCCCACTGTGCGCATGTGGAGAGGAGCAAACAATGGAACACATCATAGAGGCTTGCCCGCTCCAAAGACTGGAAGGAGGATTACACACCCTCCATACAGCAAACCAGGAGGCAACTGCTTGGCTTAAGGACTTTGCATTCGCTAAATAAATAATTAAAGAAACTACAAAATTGTGGTATTAGGGGGGTAGCCCTGTGCTGGTTATGTAGTTACTTAAAGAATAGATATCAGTATGTATGTGTTGGTAACAAAAACTCACAGTTACTGAAGGTTACTTGTGGAGTCCCACAGGGTTCAGTTTTGGGGCCATTGTTATTCAATATGTATATAAATGATATACGTAAAGTTTCAGAAAAAATGGATTTAATATTGTTTGCCAATGACACTAATTTATTATGCAGTGGAAGCAATTTGGAACAACTTTTGGATACACCCGGAAAGGAATTAGGAAAACTTAAACTGTGGTTTGATTCAAACAAATTAACGCTCAATTTAAGTAAGACAAAATTTATAGTTTTTAACAACCATCACAACAACTTAGTATCTAAACTCAGTGTAAATGGTGTAGAGATTGAAATGGTATCCGAAACTAAATTTCTTGGAGTAATAATTGATAATAAACTGTGTTAGAAGTCACATATTAATTATATTAAAGGTAAAATATCCAAATCAATTGCAATACTACACAGAGTGAAATATTTGCTGAATCAACCCACACTATATGTATTGATATGTGAAGTTCATATGGAGTCACCACTAGAGGGCAGTATGACCCCGGCCATGACCTGACTATAAAAGGAGATGTACATGTGCCACTGTGTGGTTAGTTGTTAGTTGCAGTTGAAGTGACAAGTAAAAAGTCCTAACTGACACCCGGTGTGTGCGCCTCGTCATTACATGTTCCAGGAGAACATTACATGGTACCAGGAGTAAATTACATGATACCAGGATAAAACTACGAACCGACGGCGAAGATGAACGCTCTTCGACAGCCGGACGAGTTAAAGTTGACCGGTAACGTCAACGAGAACTGGAAAGTATTCAAACAGAGTTTTGAACTTTATTCGCTTGCTATCGGTCTCCGTGACGAGGAGAGGAAAATAGCATTACTGCTAACAGTAGCAGGGCGAGCGGCGCTAAATGTGTTTAACACATTCGTCTTCACGGAAGAAGAAAAAGGCAACTTCGACGCCGTGATGAAGAAATTTGACGACTATTGCACACCGAGAAAGAATGAAACGTACGAGAGGTATGTGCTCAGAAAAAGACTTCAGAAAGAGTCAGAGTCCATCGAGCTGTATGTCACAGACCTACGGTTGAAATGTCAGTCATGCAACTTTGGAACATTGAGTGAGTCAGTGATACGGGACCAAATTGTAATTGGGGTCCAAGACAACAAATTGCGGATGCAATTACTGAAAGAGACTAACTTAACGCTGGAGAAAGCGATACAGATTTGCCAAGCGTCTGAGAGTACAAAGGCACAATTAAAGACTTTTAGCAGCAAGGAAAAAGAGACTGCTGAGGTCGATGCAGTGCAGCGCGCGAAGCCGAAAGGAACGTTGCAGGCAAGAAAAAGGAAGGCAAACCCAGAGCGCGCGCGCGGGAACTGTGAGCGGTGTGGAAGGCAACATGCGCTGAAACAGTGTCCAGCATTCGGGAAGGAATGTCGCAAGTGTGGCGGAAAAAAAAATCACTTCGCAAAGACCTGCTTCTCAAAGAAGAGGGTGCAACTCGTGGAGAAAAAGAGCGACAGCGAAGAGGATCAGTTTTACGTGGACGCCATCGAGGGAGAGACGAGCGCTGACGAATGGATAGTGTGCTTGGAGATGAATGGCACGGACATGTCACTGAAGCTCGACACAGGGGCGCAGGTAAACATCCTGCCAATGAAAGATTTTAAAAGACAAAAGATAAAAAGATTAATCTGAGAACATATGACGATAAGCCAATACCCACTAAAGGAATGTGCAGGGTTACACTGTCAAACAAAGATAAGACAGTGAATGCATTGTTTGTACTTGTTGATGGAAATAGACAAGCAATTTTGGGTTTAAAAACATGCGATCAGCTAGGTCTGATCAAAAGAGTGAATGTCATTGATACAGACAAGGTGAAAGCACGAGAAAATACAGAGGCTACAACAAGTAGGCACAAACACACTGACTGGGTGAAAGAATACAAAGAGGTGTTCAAAGGAATAGGCCGCCTACCAGGCAAACAAAAAATTAGGCTGAAAGAGAATGCAGAGCCAGTCATACATGCAGCAAGAAAAGTGCCAATAGCTCTTAAAAAGAGGCTGAGAGAAACACTAGACTCACTGATAGCAGACGGAGTGGTCAGAAAAATAGAAGAACCAACTGAATGGGTTAACTCCTTAGTTATAGTGGAGAAGCCAAATGGAGATTTGAGATTGTGCATAGATCCAAAAGATCTAAATAAAGTAATACAGCGGGAGCATTACAGGCTACCAACAAAATCTGACATAACCAGCACAATGAGTGGAGCAGGTTACTTCACAAAATTAGATGCCAAATCTGGGTTTTACCAAATAGTGCTCGACGAGGAAAGCGCTAAATTGTGCACATTTAATACGCCATTCGGAAGGCATTGCTTTCTACGAATGCCATTCGGGATTAGCTCAGCCCCTGAAATTTTCCATAGAACTGTGCAGCAATTGTTTGACGGAATAGAAGGGGTGGGAGTTTTTCTTGATGATGTGGTAGTCTGGGGAAAAACAAAAGAGGAGCACGACGAAAGGTTGGCTAGAGTTCTCACACAGGCGCAAAAGTCAGGTATGAAACTGAATAAGAGTAAGTGCCAATTCGGGGTACGGGAGATTACATACCTGGGAGAGAAATTATCTGGGGCAGGCGTGCAACCAGATCCGGAAAAAGTGCGGGCCATAGCAGAGCTGCCAGTACCGCAGGACAAAACTGACTTGCAAAGAGCCCTAGGGCTAGTCAATTACATGGGAAAATTTATCCCAAATCTATCAGCTAACACAATAGCTCTTAGAAGCTTGTTAGAGACCAATACAATGTGGCAGTGGATGGCAGAGCATGCCAGAGAATGGGAGTGGCTCAAAAGCAGTCTAATAAAGGAGCCAGTGTTAAAATTCTATGATCAGGACAAACTGCTAAAAGTGTCCACAGATGCGTCCAAAGCCGGCCTAGGAGCTGTGCTATTGCAAAAACATGACACAGAGTGGTATCCAGTCGCATACGCATCGCGCACCATGACAAGCGCAGAAAAAAATTACGCGCAAATAGAGAAAGAGACTCTAGGTGCAGTGTTTGGATGTGAGAAGTTTCATGAATATGTGTATGGACGGTCAGTAATACTAGAAACAGACCACAAACCACTGATTGCGATCTCACAGAAGCCACTGGGTGACGCACCACCGCGCATCCAGCGTCTAATGTTAAGATTACAGAAATATGACTTGAAATTTGAGTTTACACCAGGCAAGCAACTAATTGTAGCCGATGCGCTGAGTAGGGCTAGCTTGAGCAACACCAGCAGCACAACAGAGGAAGCTGTGCAAGTACATCTCTTTCAGGGTCTCTTTCAGGGCACGGTCCCACTTATATCACGGACACACAGATCGTCCTAAATGTCTCCTGAGCCGGTGGACGGAGCCACTGTCTATAGCAGGATACGATACAGCAGAGAACAGCTGCTAGCATTCAACCGCCACCCGGTCCCATTGGAAATACTCGACATACCGAGAGAACTGAGGCGAAAACGCCGCGGCTGCCGGGCTGGAGTAAGGCGGAGGACAAAAAATATAAGGTACAGACCCTCCCTTCCATCTGTTGTCATGGGAAATGTACGGTCGATACTGGGAAAGTTAGATGAGCTAGCGGCTATCTCCCGTTATGATAGCATATACCGGGAGTGCTCTCTCCTTTTGTTTACTGAGACGTGGCTAACTGAACTAGCAGCAGATGCTAACATTGAGCTGGAGGGTTTTCACATGATACGAGCTGACCGAACACCAGACAGTGGCAAGGCTAGGGGCGGTGGAGTGATCATGTATGTTAACAACAACTGGTGCAGACCGGGACATATCACTGTTAAACAACGACACTGCAGCAAAGACATTGAGTTGCTAGCTGTTAGCATGAGGCCTACATATCTCCCGAGAGAACACTCACACGTGATCTGCATTGTTGTTTATGCAAATCCGACGGCGAACGCTGGGACAGCACGTGACGTCATCCATTCAGTAACCAGCAGGCTGCAGACAGAACACCCAGATGCTCTTCTCCTCATCTCAGGCGATTTCAACCATGTTTCACTGTCTCCCATTCTACCCACGTTCACCCAGTATGTCACATGCCACACTAGAGACAATAAAACACTGGATTTATTCTACGCAAACACTAAGGAGGCGTACACCTCATCACAACTACCCCCACTCGGGAGATCGGATCACAACTTGGTTCATCTCCGGCCGGTGTACAAACCCCTAGTGCACAGACAACCTCCGGCCATGCACACTGTGGAGTTATGGTCTGAGGAGACAATGGACACCCTAAAGGGCTGTTTTGAAGCCACCGCCTGGAAGCAGCTCTGCGATCCACATGGTGAGGACATCGATGGCCTCATTCACACCTTCACGGGCTACCTCAGCTTCTGTGTGGACAAATCCGTTCCCACCAAGACCATACGGCGTCACTCAAACAACAAACCCTGGATCAACCCTGAGATTAAAACACTTCTGAGAGAGAAGAAGAGGATCTTCAGGTCAGGGAACAGGGAGATGCTGAAGTCCGTACAGAGGGAGCTGAGGAGAAAGATCAGAGAAGGCAAGGACAGCTTCAGGAAGAAGATGGAGGACAAGCTGCAACAGAGCGACATCAGCGGGGTCTGGAGAAACCTCAAAACCATCTCGGGGCTCCAGAATACCTCCCCCCAGGCCACAGGGGGCAGGGAGTGGGCGAACAACCTGAATCTGTTTTTCAATAGATTTGACCAACCGCCCTCCCCCCTGACTGCACAACAACCACTGCTGCCTCTAAAGAAATCAAGTCCTGCTGCCCACTCCCCACTCTACCAACACCCCCCCACTCCCAACACACAGCCCCCCATCCTGACCCTGACCAGGACCCAGGTGAGGACGGAGCTGAGGAAGATCAAGGCGAGGAAGGCGCCGGGACCGGACGGCATCAGCGCAAAGCTCCTCAAGTCCTGTGCAGACCAGCTGTGTGGGATTGTGACGTATATCTTCAACATGAGCCTGAAACTGGGGAGGGTACCACAGCTGTGGAAAACATCTTGTGTGGTACCTGTACCAAAAACTTCCCACCCCAAAGACCTGAACAGCTACAGACCGGTGGCCTTGACGTCCCACTTGATGAAGACCCTGGAGAGACTGCTCCTTGCTCACCTCCGCCCCCTGGTGGAACCAGCGATGGATCCACTCCAGTTCGCCTACCAGCATGGCATTGGGGTGGAGGATGCGGTGATCTTCCTCCTTCACCGTTCTCTGTCCCACCTGGAGAAGCCCGGGAATATGGTGAGGATCATGTTCTTTGACTTCTCCAGTGCTTTCAACACCATCCAACCGATGATCCTGAAGGACAAGCTGCTGCGCGCAGGGGTGGACCAGCACCTGTCATCATGGATCCTGGACTACCTCACGAACCGGCCTCAGTTTGTGAGAACCCGGGACTGTGTGTCCGACACGATCATCAGTAGCACGGGGGCCCCCCAGGGAACGGTGCTGGCTCCCTTCCTGTTCACTCTTTATACTGCGGACTTCTCACACAACACAACACACTGCCATCTACAGAAGTTCTCTGATGACTCTGCGATCGTTGGCCTCATCTCCAATGGAGATGAAGCTGAGTACAGAGGGCTTATCCAGGACTTCGTGGACTGGTGCCATCGGAACTGCCTCCAGATCAACGCGAGGAAAACTAAGGAGCTGGTGGTGGACTGCCGCAGGCATGGGCAGCCCCTCACAGTACCAGTAAATATACAGGGAACAGACATCGAGATGGTGACATCCTATAAGTACCTGGGTATTCATCTGAACAATAAACTAGACTGGTCACACAATACTGATGCACTCTACAAGAAGGGACAGCGCAGGCTGTTCCTGCTGAGGAGACTCAGGTCTTTTGGTGTACAAGGGGCGCTGCTGAAGTCATTCTATGACACGGTGGTGGCATCAGCCATCACTTTTGGAGTGGTCTGCTGGGGCAGTGGCATTACTGCAGCCGATAGGAAGAGACTGAACAAACTGATTAAGAAAGCTAGCTCTGTCCTGGGGCAGCGCCTTGATCCGATGGAGGAGATAGGAGAGAGAAGGACGGTGGCTAAACTGTCATCTCTGCTGGAGTCCGAGTTCCACCCTATGCAGGACATACTGAATGCACTGAGGAGCTCATTTAGCAGCAGACTACATCATCCCAGGTGCACAACCGAGAGGTTTCGTAGGTCCTTCCTACCAACGGCTGTCAGACTGTACAACCTAAGCAGGGCTGCTCGCAGAGATAGCAAAAAAGACGTAACAAACTAATAGTTTTTTGAATGCAGAAGATGCAATAGACTTACACAGTGGTCCTCTCCGGCATACAACTAGGAGCATGCCGGTCGCTATGGAGGGTGAGAGTGTGTATGGGCACATAATCATACCATGCAGGATAGCTGGGTAGACGGTTATGCTGTTTCATTCCATCTAGCGGCAATGCTCTGCACTGTGTGTGTTTATATATTTGCATATTTGTTCCGTCTAGCTGCAATGCTCCGTACTGTGGGTGTTTATATATTTATATATCTACATGTTATTCCATCTAGCTACATTGCTCCGCACTGTGTGTGTTTATATACTTGCATATTTATTCCACCTAGCTGCAATGCTCCGTACTGTGGGTGTTTATATATTTACATATTTATTCCATCTAGCTACAATGCTCTGCACTGTGTGTTCATATATTCATATATTATTCCATCCAGCTACAATGCTCTGCACTGTGTGTCTGTGTGTGTGTGTATATATATATATTTTATAGTAATACGTACATATGTTTATTAGCTGCTCTTGCTTGCTTGTTTTTTTTTTTTTTTTTTTTTTTTCTTGCCTTCTGATTGTTGCTCTGAGTGTTGCTATCCCTGTGCTGTTGCAATCCTGGAATTTCCCCGTTGTGGGACTAATAAAGGCTTATCTTATCTTATCTTATCTTATCTTATCTTACATGTAGACTCTATTAAGGCACACATGCCAGTGTCAGATGCAAAATGGACGAAGATAGTGAAAGAAACACAAAAAGATGAGAAACTAAAAAGAGTAATGGAACAGATACATCAGCCAGGACAGGTTATGATTGACAAGCCTTACCAACACTTTAAAGGTGAACTGTCTGTGTTAGATGGGGTTCTGTTAAAAGGTACAAGGATAGTCATACCTACCTCCATGAGATCAGAAATGGTTAAATTAGTGCATGAGGGGCATTTGGGTATTGAAAAGTGCAAAAGACGTGCACGGGATGTTTTGTATTGGCCCAACATGCACAAGGACATTGAGGCATATGTGCAGCGCTGTGACATTTGCCAGCGCCACAGGTATCAACAGCCAAAGGAGCCTATGAGGCCCCATGAGAAGCCTCAAGGGCCATGGAGAAAAGTGGGCATGGATCTATTTCAGCTTAAGGGCAAGGACTATCTGTTAGTCATGGACTATCATTCCACCTACCCAGAGTTTGCAGGGTTGAGTGACACAACAGCAGAAAAGGTGATTGCACATACAAAGACAATGTTCGCACGCCATGGAATTCCAATGACTGTTGTAAGCGATAACGGACCACAATTCACGAGTCAGTGCTTCAAAGACTTTGCAGACACATATGGGTTCAAGCACGTGACCTCAAGCCCTCTGTACCCACAGTCGAATGGGTTAGCAGAGAAAGGGGTGCAAATTGTGAAGCGCATACTGAAAAAGGCTGCAGACAATGCAGAAGACCCACATCTGGCGATCCTGAATTACCGAGCATCACCACTGGAGAATGGACTGTCCCCAGCAGAAATGCTCATGAACAGAAAACTCAGAACGCGACTTCCATCAGCATCTCAGGTGATGGAAAAGAGAGATGTGAGGCATGATGAGAGGCAAACTGAACTGTACAACAGAACAGCACGACCTCTGAGACCACTTGCACATGAGGACATAGTGCGAGTGAGATGTGATGGAGAATGGGGACCGCTGGAAAAAGTGGTTAAAGAAACAACTCCCAGATCATATGAAGTCATCACAGAGCATGGAAAAACAATGAGGCGAAACCGACGTCACTTACTGAAAGTGCCTCAGACAAAAATGAGAGTCACAGACAGTGAAATAAGCGACATGCTAATTTCCAGCCAAACCGAACAACCAGAAATGGCGGAGAACCAAAACTTAGAGACAGACACTAACGAACAGACTGAGGTGACACAAATCAGAAGATCACAAAGGCAAATTGTGAAACCGAAAAGATTGATTGAGGAAATGTAAGGAGTACTGAAAAAAAAAAAAAAGTGTTGATGTTGAATTGTAAACAGAGAAAAAAATGTGTTGATGTTGAATTGTAAACAGAAAAAAAAAAAATTGAACTTGTGATTCAGTGTACAAGGTGAAAGAAATGTAAATAGAAATGGAGTTTATTTTGTATATAGAAATTTGAGAAAAAGTTTATAGTTGGACATGACCTTACTTGAAAAAAAAGGGAGATGTATTGATATGTGAAGTTCATATGGAGTCACCACTAGAGGGCAGTATGACCCCGGCCATGACCTGACTATAAAAGGAGATGTACATGTGCCACTGTGTGGTTAGTTGTTAGTTGCAGTTGAAGTGACAAGTAAAAAGTCCTAACTGACACCCGGTGTGTGCGCCTCGTCATTACATGTTCCAGGAGAACATTACACTATATACACTACCATTCAAAAGTTTGGGGTCACTTAGAAATTTCCTTATTTTTGAAAGAAAAGCACTTTTTTCAATGAAGGTAACTTTAAACTAATCAGAAATACACTCTATACATTGCTAAAGTGGTAAATGACTATTCTAGCTGCAAATGTCTGGTTTTTGGTGCAATATCTACATAGGTGTATAGAGGCCCATTTCCAGCAACTATCACTCCAGTGTTCTAATGGTACAATGTGCTTGCTCTTTGCGTCAGAAGGCTAATGGATGATTAGAAAACCCTTGTGCAATCATGTTAGGTCTGCAATGCTGTAATTGCTGCAAATGGAGGATTCTTTGACGAAAGCAAAGTTTGAAGGAAAAAAATTATTATTTCAAATACAAATCATTGTTTCTAACCTTGTCAATGTCTTGACTATATTTTCTATTCATTTTACAACTCATGGTGGTAAATAAGTGTGACTTTTCATGGAAAACACAAAATTGTCTGAGGTGACTCCAAACTTTGGAACGGTAGTGTACCTTGTATCATTCATTAATACTCCCATACATGACATATTGCACTGAAGTATGGGGAAATACATATAAAACAAACATATATCCAGTCTTTATGCTTCAGAAGAGAGCTATTAGAATAATAAACAGAGCTGCTTACAGGGAACCAACAAACCCACTTTTTCTTAAATTAAAAGCTCTCAAGTTGAAAGATCTGGTTGACTTTAAAACTGTAGTAATAATGTTTAAAGTGAAGAATCTGTCACTGCCCGCAAATATCCAAAAGTTGTTCCAAATAAGGGAGAAACAATATCATTTCAGAGGAACATGTATATTTCAAAAACCTTCAGTGAGAACTATCACCAAGCAACACTGTGTTTCAGTGCAAGGAGTCAGATTATGGAACGATTTTGGACCTGAATTAAAATCATGTACAACGCTTGGACAATTTAAACAAAAACTAAAGGAAGAAATACTCCAAACATATATACAAGATGACATGTAAAATCACATAAGGATTGTCATATCCAGTCTGCGTTGTGTTGTTGCTTAGTTTTTTGTCACATTTTGTCTTAGCTTTGTTCTGAATTGTAATCGCTCTTGTTTTGTTTTTCTTTTGAATTCTTGGATGGAATATGGGTGGGCAATATAAGCTGCGGCTTCAGCCATCACCCATTTCGGATAACTTAAGTTCAACTGTATAATCAGAGGAGTTATTGTCTAATTTGACCTTGTTGGATTTTCTTTCCCCCCTTTGTTATATTATTCTGTTTCCTTTTAATCTGTACTTTTAATCTATCCGAAATAAATAAAGATTCATTCATTCATTCAAGAACATCACGTATGAGAAAAATATTGTCCATTGATAGAAAAATTCCATATTATCCACATTATTATTATATTATTGTTCTTATATTGGATCATGCCTTTCCTGTTCATGTCTGATGTTTATATACTAACTCCTTGTAGAATAAGTTCAGTTACTTCACTGTATTATTCCTTTATCGTATTATTCTTTTATATATTATATGTGATGTATTTTTTGTGAGCCATTATTTGTCTCGTAAATTCTATGTCCCAGAGTCTTGAATGCCTGTGGGTGAATGCCTGTGAAGGTTAGGTCAGAAATGAAGATGTAAAGAATGACCTGAAATAATCTCTTTTGTTTGACCTACTTTGCTTAGTTTCTGTGACCAGGAATGTGCTAAATCTTTCAGCTCATGTAGATTAGATTTATAGACACTCTGTCTGTCTCTGAGATGTCTCTGACATCTCCTCCTCTGTTTATCTATCCTGAAGAACAGCTATAAATACCAAGCTTAGAAAATGTATGTTCAGAGATTCGGTGTGCGAGTGCTGAAGGCCACGCTCTGTAATCTCTCCATCAAATGGCCATTGGGGTTTTTCTTTTCTTCTTTGCTTTTACAATAAATATACTTAAATGCAATACTCCGCCTGATCTTTGACTTAGAATAATTATGCTAAAAATTATTCTTTCATCCATAATGGTTTGGCCAGGAATACAATATGCTTGATCTGTATCTATAAGTACATCCAAAACATTTTTCAGTCTATTTGATAGGGCTTTAGAAACACCTTGTAGTCTGTGCAAAGAAGAGCAACGGGCCACCAGTTTTTAAGCAAGGCCAAGTCCCCTTTCTTAGGCAGCAAAGATAGTACTGCACGCTGACAGGAAACCGGTAAAGATTCAGTTCTGTAACAGTCAATTAGAACATCATAAAAGTCTGATCCAATAATATCCCAAAAATGCTTAAAAAAAAGTCAGAAGAAAGACCATCAATTCCAGGTGCACGTCCCAGAGCCATTTGATTAACTGCTACAGTTAACTCCTCCAAAGTCAGTTCACAGTCCAGAGCAGCCCTTTCCTCTGGGCTGAGCTTGGGAAGACCTTCAAAGAGTTGATTTTGAGATTCTATACAACATGGTTCTGCCCCAAACAGGGCCCCATAGAAATCCACTGCATGGCTCCTCATCTCAGATAGATTTGTAGTTATTTGGCCATTTGGGAATTTTAAACAAGTCATCAATTTCTTTTTTGCAGCAGACTTCTCCAGATTGAAAAAAAAAAGACGTTGGAGCATCCATATCTTTTAGCTGAGTAAACCGGGATCTAACAAGTGCCCCCTTCACTCTTTCCTGCAGGAAAGAGCTCAGGGCTGATCTCTTCTCCTGCAGCAAAGGACATGAGGTAGAATCCTGATCTCTGATCAAACTCTCCTCCAACCTCTTGACAGTGTCCTCAAGTTCACAAACTTTGGTTTTAATGATAGCAGTCGAGTTTGCAGTATACTGTTGACGAAAAAATGTGAATTTGCACCTTGCCAACTTCCCACCACTGTTCTAAGGAACTAAAACAAGGCTTTGTAGTCCTCCAGTGTTCCCAGAAACACACAAAATATTGACAAAAAGTGGTGTCTTGAAGAAGCTTATTATTGAAATGCCAATAAGATTTAGTTTGTTCCCCTGGTGAAATAATTAAAATCACAGAGGCCAGATGATGATCTGTAAAACCAACTGGACTTATGTTACTGTGAAGAATTCCTGGGCCAAAACTATGAGAAACATATATTCTATCTAATCTAGCAGCACTGACCATATTATCTGTGACTCTGACCCAGGTATACTGTCTAGTTTTTGCATGTTTAACTCTCCATGTATCCAAGAGGTCAAACTGTACAGTGATATTTTTTAAAACTTGTGATGACTGAAGATGGGGTTTTGCATTAGTTCGACCCACAGTAAAATCCAAGGTACAGTTGAAATCACCAGCAACAATAAGTTGGTCTTGATGATAGCTCTGCAATTCATTTTTAAGTTTATTGAAAAAGGCACTTCTTTCAGAACTCTGATTTGGAGCATAAACGTTACTCAAGCAAACCACGGAATTCTCTATTTCTGCCCTAACAAAGAGCAGTCTGCCCTTCACTACCTCCACTACAGACAAAACTGCTGCATTCACAGATTCCCCAAACAAAATGGCTACTCCTGAACTAAAATTTGTACCATGACTGAGTGAAAAAGGACCCTTCCACCACAAGCACCAGTCCACTTCATCTGCTGAAGTGGTATGAGTTTCTTGCAAAAACAAAATGTTTAGATTTTTTTTGTCTAAATAATTCACTAATTAATTCCCTCTTATGATTGTCCCTCCCACCATTGATGTTTCAAAATCCTAATTTTATGTTTTGCATAGGGAGATAGAAGAGGAGACAGAGGGCAGAGAGAGACAGCAAAGAACAGTAAATATATAGGAACACTGTGTTGTGCATACCCATGTAAGTTATTTCATCTGTCGGGTGTGCATGACCTTTTTACTTCCTGCTGATTTACGCAGAGTTGTTAGGAGCTTTTTAAGGCCAAAGCATTTTCTGTCATCCGGGAGGTCAAGACCAACTTGTCTTTTTAGCACATTAACAGATCTGATAAATTTATCAGCGTCACTGAAATAATCAGTGACTTTAACGGCTCTTTTGTAGGTTTCATCCAGAAAAACATTTATTTCTTCCAGTGAATACAAACTTGTGTTTTTACTGCATGTTTCTCCCGTGGACACAGTATCAGAATCAGAATCCATTCCCTCATCCTCACAACTTAACTGGCTGTTTGATACAGCTGTCTCAGTTGATTGATCATGGCCTACAATTTCCTCAATGCCACTTACCACAGCTGACTGGCATTGTTCCGTTAGCTGTTCAGAAATGCTAGCAGCTACCGGAACCACAGCTGCTGATTTCACAAGCTCTTTCTCACAGCTAGATTCTGATACACCATCAGTACCTGTCTGGGCCTCATCACCAGCCATGCTCCAAACCGTAAGCTGAGCTGCAGGCGTCACAGCCGGGCTGGCCACAGAAACAGCACCAGGCTCTGGAGCAGGACCGGCAGAAGGCCCCGCAACGTCATCTGTAGTAGCAGTACGAGCGGAGGTTGCACCGCTGGTTTCAGCTGCAGCTTCATCAGAGCCTCCAGCCCGTTGCTTGTGCAGACAAGCAAACCATTTATTGCCCACGTCTCCACATTCAAAACACTTCATTTGTCCTGAGTGTTATGGTAGAGGCCTAGTCCATACACTATCCTTGAGCGCCCTCTTGGGGCTTGGGTGTGTAACTGTTTTGCCTTTAAAAATAAATGGCTGTCAGCACTTCAACTGGAGCCCTCTCAGTCTCATTTAATCTAGAAATGCAAAGAAAAGTGAACAAAGTGTGCGACTGGTTAGCATGCTAATTACTAGCTACCAGCTAGTTCCAGTGTTCTGGTGACAGTTGTCATGTCTAGAAAACCAGGTCTGCTGTGGAAGCACCCCCTTCACGGCTCTGGGCTCTTCTGCAGTACCAGCTCAACAGCTCTATGGTTTATGAACACTGATTACTTTAAATAATCCTAAAAGGTTCATACTGTCTTCTAAAATTCTGGGCACATAATCATACCATGTAGGATAACTAAGTAGACGGTTATGCTGTTTCATCCCACCTAGCAACAATGCTCTGCACTGTGTGTGTTTATATATTTACATATTTATTCCATCTAGCTACAATGCTCTGCACTGGGTGTGTTTATATTTATATATCTATATATTTATTCCGGGCAGCACGGTGGCGCAGTGGTTAGCACAGTGGCAGCACAGCAAGAAGGTCATGGGATCGATTCCACCCTTGACCATCGTGGGTTCAATCCCACCCCCAGACCATCGGTGACCCTTCTGTGTGGAGTTTGCATGTTCTCCCCGTGTCTGCGTGGGTTTACTCCGGGCACTCCGGTTTCCTCCCACATGCCAAAAACATGCAAGTTAGGTTAATTGGCATCAAAAAACTGGGGATTCTAAATTGTCCTTAGGTATGGATGTGAGAGTGAATGGCTGTCTGTCTCTCTGTGTTGGCCCTGTGATGGACTGGCGATCTGTCCAGGGTGTACCCTGCCTCTCGCCCAAAGATGCTGGGATAGGCTCCAGCCCCCCCGCGACCCGAAAGGATTAAGCGGTAGAAGATGGATGGATGGATGGATGGATATATTTATTCCATCTAGCTACAATGCTCCGCACTGTGTTTTTATATATCTACATATTATTCCATCTAGCTACATTGCTCCGTACTGTGGGTGTTTATATATTTACATATTTATTCCATCTAGCTACAATGCTCTGCACTGTGTGTTCATATATTCATATATTTATTCCATCCAGCTACAATGCTCTGCACTGTGTGTCTGTGTGTGTGTGTGTATATATATATATTTTATAGTAATATGTACATATGTATATTAGCTGCTCTTGCTTGCTTGTTTTTTTTCTTGCCTTCTGATTGTTGCTCTGAGTGTTGCTATCCCTGTGCTGTTGCAATCCTGGAATTTCCCCGTTGTGGGACTAATAAAGGCTTATCTTATCTTATCTTATCTTAAAATAATGATAGAAATATTTTCTTTTCTGTCAGACAGTGAAAAAGGTTGTTTTCACCTTCACATGTTTGGCCACTTCTTGCAGCCTTTTTCAGAAGGGTCACATGATGTTGTGACAATCAGCTGTTTGATCAGCTGTTTGCTGTCTGGTAAACCTGGATAAAATGCCTCATCTATAGACTCTGGGTCAGTAACTGTTAACCTGGATTGTGATTTTATTCTGGGGACCAACCTCCATCAGGCTGTGGCTCTAGCCTGATGACCAAGCAGTTTACCTGCCTTGTCTCCCATTTCAGAATACCGTTGTCTTGTTTTGAACAACTGTATTTCAACTTTAGATGTTAGCAAGAGTTCAGACTCAGTTTGAACTTTCAGACGTTGGTCATAAAGAGTGGGGGTAGGGTTAATAGCATACTGTGGATCAGTTTCCAGCAGTTGATCTGAAAGCCAGTTTATCCTGTCCGTAGCCACCCTTTTCTGCTGGTAAGCAAAAGAGATGGCTTGTCCCCTCAGGTATGCCTTCCATGTCTCCCAAAGATTACCTCTGGAAATACCAGGAGCATCATTTCCCTCAAAAAAGTTAACAATTTACTCTGAAAAGAATTTGTTAAATTGTGGGTGAGTGAATAAAATGAGAGAGCCTCCACTGAGTATGTGAAGAGGTATTGTTAGGAAGGTTCCAGACTATCGATGTTGGAGCGTGATCTGAAATAACTATACTATGATCTTTGGTGTCACTGGCCCAAGGTAACAATCTGTTATCAAATAAAAGAGTCAATCCTCGAGTACGTGTGACGGACATGTGAATAAAATAAAAAAGTTTTGGCAGCTGGGTTCAAGGATCTCCACGGTAACATCAGCCTAGGTGATCCCTAAAGGATTTCACTGCTGTGGCAGCATTAGACATTATAAAAGGCCTGGAGGAAGACCTGTCTAATTTAGGGTCCAAAACAAGGTTAAAGTCGTCTCCTATGATCGGGTAGTGACTATCTATATCAGGGAGAGAGGAGAGAAGATGAGATATAAACTTGTCATCATCACAAACAGGGACATAAGCCCTCACTAAGATGACTGGAAAATCATAGAATTTACCTGAAACAGCCACAAAACCTGCATTAGGGTTGATGATGGATTAATGAGGGAACAGCCCATGCAGCCCATGAAACAGCTTTTGGCTTAATTGTCCAATTCCTTGTTACCCCTGAAATGAGATTTAGTGTAAAAGTGGTAGCAATTCCTAAACCCTGAAATAATAAATTATAGGTTTCATGGTGTTGATTTGACAGTTTTCAGACGTGGCTGCAAAGAAGGGGTTAATTTACCATGTTGTGGTCACTTTAAAATCCTACAGCTGTGATTTTCTATTCCAAGGCGTACTAATGCAAGAAATCAAACAGATGGGGGCAGCTCACTTTGTTGCCCCTTGGCCACAGCTCTAGAAGGAGCAGACTGGTTGGTTGTGAGGAGCTCCTGTCTCCTCCAGATGAAGTTGTCCTCCTCCAGTCCAGGATGGGAAGTTTCTCCTCTCAATGGTTCTGCAGGTTTCTTCCTATCAGAACGTATCTCAGAACGTTCTAACGTTCTACCTGCCCTCTCTGTTCTTACGTCATGTTTCCTCCTGAACACGTCACACATGAATTCTGATCATGTGATTTAGTAGATATTTCTGCTTCATTAGTTTACTGCCTGATTTATATTAAAGGCAAATATCAGCTTTCATTAATTATCTTTTTCTATTACTGATGGAAAAATTCTGTTACACTGAGTTATATGAATTTTTATGAATATGAATATGAATGTGTTTTCTTTATAAAGCTTAATGTGTATACCTAGGACATCCTGTTACCATATTTGGAGTTGTTGAGTAGTGGAATAAACAGATTGAAGGATGCTGATGTGACTGTGAACGTTCAGTTCTATCACTGACTGTAAAGCTTATCACTAGTGTTTTCTGCACTGATTCAGCAGATACAGTCTTAGTCATGAATGAAATAATCAAGCAGCTCAGCAAACTTTGTCAATTGAGTCATGAATGAACTATCAAGAAGTGACCTCACCCTGACGGCCCCTTGGATATAAATAGCCATAATCAGTCTGTTAGTTAAGCTAATGCACTGCAGCAGTCTGTGAGAGCTGTACTCTGTATTGGCTTCCACTGATCAGTGCAATTAAATTTGTTGAAACTTTGATCCAGCCTGGTTTTTGACTGAAGGTCTACAAGAATTTTTCTAACATACTTGGCGCCTGAACCACAGGGACTCCATATATGGACAGCTGTGCACAGCTGCGGAGAAGCCCTCCCCCGACTGTTTTTTTTTTTTACTTATTTTGTACCCGTAGGTAGATTTCTTCTGCAGTCCGGTGACAAGCCACCAGCTGCCGGTCGCTGCATGCGCAAGCGCCCCTTAACTCCCTAACCTGCATGTTTTTGGCATGTGGGAGGAAACCGGAGAAATCCCGGAGTAAACCCATGCAAACACGGGGAGAACATGCAAACTCCACACAGATCACTGTTGGCCGGGGGCAGGGATCGAACCCACAATCCCCGCGATCCCCCGGCCGAGGGTAAACTGCTGCCGTGGTGCTAACCACTGCGCCACCGACTGTGACCAACAACCTGGTTTTTGTGAAGTGGAGGCACGGTCCTGAGGTGCTGGCGGCTGGAGAGTGACGAAGGAAACCTGCAGGTGGATCACAGTGAGTAAATTTAATTGATAAATTGACACCCGTTTTGAGTCCTGGTGGGTTTGCTTTAGTTGTAAAGCAAGCGTTTGAGGTAGAGGCTTGGTGGTCCAGGTTTGAGTCCGCAAATGGAAATGCACATTTCCACTGCATAAGTGGACCTGATAAACACGCGAATAATCAATGTAAGATCTTATCAACATCACAAGAGAGCATTAATTAAGAAAATTCAATGTGAGATCTCACCAACATCACAAGTGAGCATTGATTAAGTGATATCGTGTGAGATCTTATCAACATCACAAGTGAGCATCGATACAGCCAGGGTTAACCTTAAAAATACAGGTAGATAGCACTAATATCACAAGGAAAAACTCTAATGTGATAGTAAGAACCAAAGTACCTTAAGGCATAGATTAAAACAGGTCCAAAACAAAGTAAAATAATCCTTGAAAAAAAACACACAATAAAATGACCTCAAATTATAATAAAATAAATACATCAAATAAATAACTGCAGTTTGTTTGTACGGTTGTTCATGTGCTTGTTCGTGTGTGTTTTTAATGCTTTATAGGTTTTTAATGCTTTATGGGTTTACTTTGTGAGAAAAAGAGAAAAAATGAATTTGTTTTCAGAGCAACAGGAGATTGACGATGAGAACCATGGGTTGCCAGATCTGCTTATTATAAGTGGATTTGAGATTGCTTACTAACATGTGCTCATTTGAACTTGATATCCGACCTTGCTATTGTATGCGTTTGTTTGTGTGTACGGACTAACTTGTTTTGTGCTGAAGCTGTAATAAGGTCACACTGAACTGGGGATTTTGATAAGATGAAATGTTTTAGATATCCCAAGATAATTTAACAGTAATTTCTTTTTGTTGTGCAGTTTCTGTGGGATCTTGCTTTATGATAGTTTTTACTTGTGTTAAGCAATTTAATCTTGCTTTGTTGGGAGATGATTTTTGTTTAATTTTTAACTAACATTATCAATTGCCAAAAATTTTCACTTATTTTAAACCCTCTGAATGTGTATGTTATGACATAACCCCTAGTGGTCAAGAGTGGTAAATATTTTTTGTCAAAGTACCTCTGAATATTTTTGAGTACCTCTGAATATTTTACCTCTGAATATTTTACCTCTGAATATCCATATTTTGCATTTTGTCGGTAATTTAAATTCTGTACCACATCTACAAAGTCTTATGATTATCCCACATAAATTTTACTTGTATCCCGCGGCTATTTTTGGCATACAAAGCCAGAAAAGTGATGGTGATGATCGTGGACAAATTAGCTTTCTGGGCTAAATGCTAAAACAGGAAAAGGAAATGAGGAGTTTTTCTTCTTTGGTGTATTACGTGTCATCCACTGAGTCCTCCAACGGATGTCTGCAACCTTTTGAAACTGGCAAATCAGTACAATCAGTACAAATCCCCAAGGCTGGCGATCATGTCAGTGAGAAGACAGACACAGTGCCGCGTTCTGCCACTAGGGGCATGAAAATTCTCACACTCAAAGAGTTGAGTAAAATTACCTGCCAGCAGAGCAAGAAAATTTGATTTTTTTTTTCTTTTGGTTGGGATGCCTAAAGGCAGGGGCAACAATGGATTCAGATGGATTACGGGGGAAAATCTCAGAGTAAGAGTGTGAGCCCTGGCAGCAATTCCCATATGTAAAATATATGAGGAAAAAATATGGTGATGAAAGTGTCTGGCTGGTGCCTATCTGGTCCGAAATGGGTTTTCCAGATGGAAGATCATTCAGTCTCCATCAACTACATTATCTGAAAGAAAAGTTAGATGAGAAAATGCAGGAATGTTAAATGCATGAGTGAACTGTGAGTGTGATGGTTTGTTTTTAGGGAGCAGCATCTCAGTTTCGTTGCATTGTTCATTAACAATCGAATGACAATAAAGGCACTTTGACTTTGACTTTGAAATAAAAATGTATGATGAATAAAAGAGAGCTTCTTCCATCTAAACAAATTATGACACTGAATACATGAAAAGTAAATTAGTTTCATAGGACACTGTGTGAGAATGTGTTTGTATGAAAATGTATGAGAACGTGTACACAGGGAGGTACAAAAGTGGAAACAAAAGCCTATTTGGTAACTATACAGTTGATATTTATTAGAGGTGTGGGCTATTAAATGCTCCTATGACCCCAAGTATTAGAGCAAAGTCAGAAGGATCTGATATAAAGAAATATTAGAAGGAATAAAACTGAAACTAGGGCCCTATGGATGCATTTTTCTTCTTTTGATTTTATTTTTCTCTTCTTGACAGACCTTTTGTGGGGGTTTTGAATTTTTTGTAATAATTCTGTGGCTCACATTTTACCTTATATTTCCACTTTTATTGTTGCACTTGTGACTTTATTTAAAGTCCACCGATGCAGAAGTTGATATGACCCTATGAATCTGAGCAGAAAACATGTTTTATTTTATTTTATTTTGGTTTATTTTAGGTTCATTATGGTTCATAACGCAAACATGAAACTCTCATCACATCATTATGCATAAACAGCTGAATTAATTACTCTAACTGAAGCTTGTAAACTAGAGATAGACAAAACTTTAACAACCAAAATACTGCAACCCACCAGGAGTCATGGCGTCCAATCACATGCAAGCCCTGTGGGTTGGGGTGCACAGAAAAAGTTCATCAAACTGCAGTTTTAACGCACGCCTCGGTGGACACATAGTATTAGGGGGACTGAGACATCTGTGTTGCATGGCAGTCTTCGGGTCAGAGAACAGCCCTCCTCTCTCCGCTGAGAGGCTGGCTTTGCAGCATCAGCTGCTGGTGGGTGGAGCTGCTTAGAATATTCAGAGATCCAAACCTTTTAAGTAAGTACAAGACTTAAAATCTCTTTCCAAACAAGTCTAACACAATTAAAGTTTTTGTGGGTAAAAAAGCCGCAATAAACTATTTTGGGAAATACGCATTTGTCTTTGATGGCAAGTCATGAGGCTGAGCATGGTCTGTCCACCGTGCTCATGCTCTCGGTTCATTTCTGATTATTTGCTATATTTTCTCAGTTCTGGGTTATTATTTGACTGTACAGTTGGTTATGTGTTTTCAGTGTGTCTGCTGTAGTTCTGTTTTCAACTTTGTTAAGATCGGCCTGGTGACATGAGCCCTCACCCGTTCCTTAGTTACTGTTTGTCATTTCCTGATTGAGCTTTTATTTTGACAGTATGCTTTGTTGTCATCCTGTGCTAGCTTGGTTCGTGCTCTTGCACATGATCCACACCTGCAATCATTTGTTATCATTGGTATCTTGCCCTATTTAAGACCACTGCTCCATTCATTTTTCGCTGCAGTCTTCAGTTTCCAGACGTAACTTTAACGTCCTGTTCTGTCTTCACACTCTTTGTTACCATGTCAGTCTACCTTGCCTTATAGTTTGGTTTGTGCACTTTGTATTTTATATTTGCAATAAATCTCACAACTCACAGTCCAGTGCCTGGGTCTCCTATTTACCCAAGGGGCAATCCATGACACAAGACCGCAGCCAGTAACTGACCCTTGCCTCTTTGTTGCTGTTTTATAGCGTTTCTCAGTCCATACTTTGCAGCTTTGTACTCAACCTCACAGCCTGATTTAAATGCATGAGAGCGAGCACCCAGCATCTGATGTACATGACCGTTGATCTAGGACTGCTGGTTGGAGAACTTCCTGACCTGTATTGTGGGTATGATGGTATCATCACATGTGCTGACGTCCCCATTCATGTATTCAGCATAATCCTGTATGTTTACAGAAGAGTCTGGGGTGGCTGCAGCTTTAAACACATCCCTGTCTGTGCAGGCAAAACATTCTTGTAGGATAAGATAAGATAAGATAAGATAAGCCTTTATTAGTCCCACAATGGGGAAATTCCAGGATTGCAACAGCACAGGGATAGCAACACTCAGAGCAATAATCAGAAGGCAAGAAAAAAAAATGCTCTCAGTCTCTGGAGTCCAGCGCTTTTTTGCTCAATAAGACGGTTTGTGTCATGAATTGCTCGTCAAGGAAGGAACGAAGACCCAAATGCTGAACTGTCATTGTCATATTCATTGAACAAAACAAAAAGCAGGTCCAAACAGTGCACAAAACACAAAAATCCAAATAGTGCAAAATAACTCACAAGCTGAGAAGGTAACGGAGAAGGCAGGATGATTCAGGAAATTTCACCAGAATTGGGAAAGGGTTCTGATGCTTAACGACAGAAAGCAGAGGCTCCAACAATGAATAATAGAAACAACGATCTTAAATAGGACATGGACTGAATGAATACAACTGAATGCAGGTGTGGATCTCATGAGAGGGCAAGGGGTAACAATGATTAAAATAGAGATCAGCTGGGAGTAATGAGAGGGAGAAGATGGGACTGACAGCTGACAGGAGCACCACCCACAACAGAGCAAAAAACCCAGAAGTGCCACTGAAAGTTGCAGGGCGGGAGAGGGACAACAGGATACAAATTTGATGTGATGGCAAATAATGATAAATAACATCAAATATGTAAATAACAAAACTATAATGAACGTAAACAGGAAAATAAATCATATTAAGAAACAATACAGAATATGTGAAAAATCAACCAAGGATAAAATAACAGGAATCAGAATTAAAAAATACAACACCATACAAATATAGAAAAAAGGCAAAGAGACAGAGCATGGTGGGATCCCCCATGCTCAGATCATGACAGAGCCCCCCTCCTCAAGCGGTGGAAACCAGAAACCTTGGGCAACATTGAAGGAAAAGGACCCACCCACACAAAACCCACCCCATTAAAAACAAGAAAACAACCCCACCCCGGGCAGGAGGAGGGGGAACCAGGCATGGAAGGACCGAAACAAACCAGAGAAAATAAGAAAAAATTAACATAACTCACACCCCAGCAACACCCAGACTAGGAGGGAACAAAAAAAAACAAAAAAAACCCACCCAGGACACACACCCACTCAGAACCGGGCACCTAGGCTCCCTGGACCAAAGAACTAGACAGTTCAGGTGGCCAGCTAAAGTCCCAGACCTGACAGATGGCGTGGTGGTAAGAGATCGGTGGCCTGCCGGAGAATGTGGGCCACCCAACCCAGCAGTGCAGCCAGTCAGGTGGTCGGCCAGAGATTATTAGCCACCTAAACAGAAGGGGTGGCCTAGGAGGTGGCTCCCCCACAGGGAGGACCAACAAGGAAGAGGACAGTGGAACTGAGGAAACCACGGTGGCCTCAGGCAGAGGAGAGGGAACCACGATGGCCTCGGGCTGAGGAGAGGGGACCACGATGGCCTCTGGCAGAGGAGAGGGGACTACAACAGTGTCTGGCAGAGGAGAGGGGACCATGGCGTCATCTGGAAGAAGTGAGGTTCCCACAATAGCATCTGGCAGAGGAGAGTGGACCACAATGCCTTCAGACTGGCCTGTAGCACCGTCGGTGGTCCTGGACTGTGAAATCGCAGCACCCACGGTGGCTCTGGGCTGAAGCAAAGCAGCACCAATGGTGGCTCAGAGCTGGAGCAAGGCTTCACCCGCGGTGGCTCTGGGCTGGACAAAGCAGCACCCGTGGAGGCTCCAAGCTGGAGCAAGGCAGCACCCACGGTGGCTCCGGGCTGAAGCAAGGCAGCAACTGCAGTGGATCCGGGCTGGAGCAACGCTATACCCACAGTGGACCCATACTGGGTCATAGCTTCACCCACGGTGGACCTGGCCTGGGCAAGAGCTACACTCACGGTGGACCCGAACTGGTCAGAGCTTCACCCTCGGTTGCCCCTGGGCTGGGACGTAATTCCCACAGTGGACCCAAGCTGGAGTGCAGCACCCACATTGGATTAAGGCTCAGGCGCAACACCCACGATGGCCCTCAACTGGAGCACAACACCCAAGGAGACCTTGAATGAGGAGGAGCTGCACCCACGGAGGTCATGGGCTGGGACGGAACACCCGTGACAACCTCAACTAGCTGGGAAGCAGCATCCTCAGAGGCCCCAGACTGTAACGATGCACCCGTGATGCTTGACCCATAGAGACCTCAGGCGGCGAGCCCAAACCCACAGAGACCTAAGACAAAGTTGGATGAATCTTGGTGACCCTGGGGAAAGGCTCAGATAAGAGGGACAGAGACACAGGGTCAGGGTCACTGGTGGCATTGGAGCCCGGTGAGATGAGCTCAGGCGCAGCTGATGGCTGCTCTTGGCTCTCCCCACCAAGAACCAGACAAGACCTCTCCAACATGGAAACAATTAAAACAAAGGAGAGCACTCACCTGAGCTCAAGCTCCATGACCGTCCAGGGCTCCGTCGATTTAGGCGGCCATGTCTTGGGCCCTGCCCTCTGGAGGTCCAACTTCGGCTCTGCTGTGGCGACCCCTACAGCAGGCTTGGTGGTTTCTGCAGTCCTGGGACCCCTCAGCAAAGTGACCCATGCAGGTGGTTCGTCCAGCATGGATTGTGGAGGTTGGTTTTCTGCTGGCACTGAATCCTGCGCTGTTGAAGCCCGGGGACGCTCAGTCATCGCTGCAGGCTCCGGATCATAGGCAGTGCTCTCCCTCAATCCAGACCACTGCTGCAGGGCTTGAACCAGGTCCTCAAAGGCCAGAGGCTCCTCCATTTTTCGGTGGCTCAATCCTGCAACCGGCGGATACTCAGGGGCAGAGGAGGAGACACGGAGAGAAAAGGGTAAAGGTCTTTACCTGCAGCAAGCTGTGAGAGCTCAGGGGACTGCATAAACTGAGCCTCACCACCGGGAATCAGGCAAGATAATTTTTGTGTGTGCAACTGAGAATTAAAAGACACTTACCTGTGTTCCCGGGGCATGATGTCTCCTGCTGCAGCAGATGTAGAATCTGCCCTCTCTGTGGCTGCTGTGATAGTGAACCCCTCTGAGGAAGGCAGAAGAGCTGCCCCAGCAGACGTGGTGACAGGCGGAGCCGGGAAGGAGGCGACTGGTCCCTCAGCAGCAGAAGGAATCGCCAAGGAGGAGGGAGAGGCAGAAGCAGCGGATGAGGAGGCTCACGGGACAGCCAGATAAGACAGACCAGAAAAAGGAACTGTTGTGAGAGTTTTCAGCCTCAGCGACGGAGGGGCTGCTGACAAGTAGGTGAAGGCATTCCTCCAGCTGTCCGAAGCTGGATGGCGGCATTTTGGGGGCAGATGGACCGGGAGCAGGAACTGGCAGACAGGGGGAGCAGGAGGACGTCTTCCGCGGAGAGTGCCTCCAAGACGGCTTTGGGCCTGCTGGAGGATTTTAGCCTAGCATGTAGCCCTCCTCTCTTGCCTTGCCAATGGCACCGCCTCTGACATGCTCTCTTGGGGTCAGCATGCTCACGTGGGCTTGGTGCTTCGGAGCCTTCCTGGGGATGGTGTTGATTGCTGCATGGTCTCACAATGTATTGTAGATCAGGTGGTATAAAGCCAGTAAACTCCGTGACTGCTTGACTTGGCAATATCCAGTAGTGTCTGTGGGTCATATGTTAGCAGTGTATGACCTCAATGTACTGGAGAAAGAACAGCAACTGTGCAAAAAAGGAGAAAAGTCGGCATTCGTGAGCGGAATGAGCAAAGATGTTCACCATCGGTGGGCGCCATCTTGCTTTTTTTTTCGATGCTCAAACACACCCCAACCATCACACTTTGACCAGTTCACTGGATCTAGAAGATCAAACCCACTCCGACCATCACACTTTGAGCAGTTTACGTCACTCTTTACCACCTGTGTTCTCTGCAGACCTTGTTGTCATTGTTGGTCTGGTACTCTGAGTTCTTCTTGTTCACGATGTAGTTGGTCAGGTGCATGAACTTGTTACTGAAGGTCTTCATGGAAGTCAAATAACTGGGGGGACCACATGGTTTACAGTCAATAACCAAATGTGGTTTAGGTCCTCCAGTTTGCTTCATACCATTCATAGCATCAGCTACAGCTGTTCTAGATGTGATTATCACTGCAGCTAGGAGAAACATCCTTTATTGTGTCTGCACTGATGTCTGTAGACGGATTATCAGTCAGTTTTTCTGTTCCACTCACAGCCTTATTAGGTACATTTACAGGAATCATAAATGATAAAACAAACACTTCAATGTACTGCATGGTATACAATGTGTGTTCCTTCAGCTTTAATGCCTCAGTAGTTTCTTCTGGTAAACCTCAGTATGATGGTTTGTTTTTTGTTGTTTCTGTGGTACGGTACGACGAGACAGTGTGGAGACCTTATGAATGAACGGTTCCCTTTGTATGAAGTCTAAAACCTGCTGCTCTGGAGGATGTCTGGGCCATTTGGACCACAGATAATACTGATGTTTTGTGGTGGAGTAGACCATTACAGCCTGGGGCACAGAGTCATCTATGATTTCCAGAATTGATGTGATCCCGATCCAATCCGATTCACTCCAAAAAATCTCCATCATAATAACAATTTCACAGGAAACAAAACCTCAGAGACCCGATGCTGTAGACCATCAGGAACACTCTAACCTGGTTAATTAGTTATATCAATCATCACATGAAGAACTGACCCAGGATCAGTTATATTGATGACCTTTTTACCTGACTTGTGATGTGGCACCAGTGTTATGAAGAACGTTGCTTTCTTCTCAACTCCCAGTGAATTCTCTGCTTCCCATCCATCCTCTGTCCAGTGTGACATCTCAGTCACAGAGAAACCTAAACACTAATCTTCTAAACGAGCAGCTGCTGAAGTCTAAAACATTTTCATCACATGAACATCTTATTTCTGTCCTCATTTGTCTTCAGAAGCTGTTCTCACTGTTTGATAGATATCAGAGAAAAGCCAAAATCCACCAGTGGGTGCTGATCCATGGGCGGACCACCATGAAAACAGTATCAGACCTGAACCCCAGCAAGACTCCCACAGAGTTATACAAGAATCCAATGATGCACTGATGGGGCTAGATAGCCTGGTATTCCTGGTAGATAAACTAACTTCTCCAGGCATCTGGTATCAGTGATGGAGGAGCAGAACTCTTACTTACAGCTGGCAAAGTGGACCACTCCATCAGAGAAGACAAAGACCCTGAGTGGGTTGTAGAAAGTGACATAGACGTTGATCCTAAGGTCAAACTTGTTCCCGCTGATGAGGTAGGGCTTATGAAGAAATCTGCAGACAGAAGCTCAGGTTAGTCCAGGGACGTGGAGTCAGACATGGAACGTGTTCTACCACTGAAGACGTTTCTGTCTTACTTCTGATCAAGCAATGGTCTTTTATGGGGAACCTGGCTCCATTTGCGGATCACCTGGATACCATTTCCTCTGGCTGATGCTGGTTGTTGAAGGAACGAGAAGTCATGACTCACAGCAGTGATAACACCGAAGATAACTAGAAACAATGACTAGCGGCCTAACAGGGATAGTACTCGGAACAAAGGTGATGTTAGATGTTGATGACTGGATGTGAGGAGCACTCTTCAGCCACATTTAGAAATGGCCTGTTTGATTGTTCTAGCAGACTCAGAAGATCAGTGAAGTAGAGCATCATGATTTACCATTTTTAAAACTATGACCAAATCAGAATTAAATTTAAATATGTTTCACTGCTGTTGGAATGAACAAATTAAAGATTGTTCAAGTATTTCTTCACACAGAGGGAAAGTGTGGTTTGAAACAAGAACCACAAAAATATCTTCTGGTCAATTTTTCATTATCTGTACAAGATTTATGACTTGTTTCTTCACATTTGTCTGTTTTCCTCATCAGACTGCAATGTTTTACCAAGATTTGGGATTTAATCCTTTTGTCGACTTTTTCATAAATTTTGATATTTTGAGCACAATCTTCTATTTTTCTCATAAGATTTTCTGCTTTTGTAAATTTGTTACTTTTCACATAAAGTTGCAGCCATCTTTGAATAAAATTTTGGCTTTTTCCTGCATATTTTGTGGGTTTTTCTCCTTCATAAAATTATAACCTTTTCCTTAAATTCTGAATATTTCTGGCAAAATTTTTCAGCTATTCTGGCAAATTTGTTTGTAAAATTTTTACTTCTTATGACTAAAACTACAGCGTTGTTTTTTTAATTCAATTCAATTCAACTTTATTTATATAGTGCCATTTCACGACAAACAGTCATCTCATAGTACTTTCAACTGTAGGGGAAACCCCCACAATTGCAGAAAGACCCCAGCAATCAGGCGATCCCCTATGAGCAAGTGCTTGGTGACGGTGGAGAGGAAAAACTCCCTTTTAACAGGAAGAATCCTCCAGCAGAACCAGGCTCAGGGAGGGGCAGTCATCAGGCAGTAAAGACGATATATGCAATTACCGCCCAATCTCTATCTTACCAGTCCTATCTAAGGTTCTTGAAAAAGTTGTAGCTACACAGCTGATAGACTACTTACAAGACAGTCAACTTCTTCATCCACATCAATTTGGTTTTAGACCAGGATACTCAACAGAAACAGCAAATTGTTGCCTTATTGAAAACGTCAAACAGTCCTTGGACAGGGGTAATGTGGTAGGAGCTGTTTTTCTAGATCTCAAAAAGGCTTTCGATACTGTAAACCACAGTTTGCTTTTATCCAAAATGGTATCTTTTAACTTCTCCCCAAATACATTAGAATGGTTTGCATCTTATCTCCAGAATAGAGAACAGTGTGTAAAAGTTCACCAGGATAAATCCTCATTTTTAAACAACCGCATGGGTATCCCACAAGGGTCCATTCTTGGTCCTTTACTTTTCAGCATTTTTATTAATGACTTGCCGTTACACTGCTCAGCTGCAACATGCCAACTTTATGCAGATGATGCAGTTATTTACACAGCTGCCAAGACTCCAGCACAGGCTGCAGATGTACTGTCTACAAGTATGGTTGATGTCCAAGAGTGGCTCCTCAAGAACCATCTATTGCTGAACCTTCAGAAAACAGTCTCAATGTGCTTTTCAATCAAAAAATGTAACCTGCAACATTTTAAAGTTAATATACATGATCATGACATCAGTTTAGCTACAGAATTCAAATACCTTGGCATTGTACTAGATCCTCAACTCAAATTTAATCTTCATATAAAGAAAATTTCAAAAACAGTAAAAAAAAATCTGAACTGCTTTAAATTAATTAGATATTACATACCTTACGAAGCAGCTGCACTGTATATGCATTCTATGGTTTTTTCTCATATATCATACTGTTTGACAGTCTGGGCTCAAGCAGCCCCTTCCACAATAAGACATATAGGTTCATTATATAATCAAACCCTAAAAATCTTGGACAAAAAGCCCATTAGGTGGCATCACTGTAATGTTTTAAAAAAAATACAACCTATTGAGTTTTGAGAGCTTCATTGACCTCTGTCTTCTGAAATTAACGTTCAAATGTTTCCATAAATCAGCACCCGAGCCACTTGCTGGTTTCGTCCAAAGACAGGACAGCAGCAGAGCCACCAGGAGTTCTGTTAACAATAACTGTAAAATATTCCACCGCAGAACCACATTTGGACAAACAGCTTTCTCTATAAAGGGCAGTCACATCTGGAACACAATGCCAAATGAAATTAAAATAATAACGGACTTTAAAACATTCACTAAAAAGGTTAAAAACTGGCTGAAAAATAAACAAGAATGTACTCATGTATGAATTAATTGTCTGCAAAGTGAGAGTGAATGAAGGGAAGGAATAAATGTGTTTGTTTATAGTGAGTGACGGAGGGAGGAAGGCCTGAAATAGGCAAATGTGAGTCAGGTTGTTATATTTGTGTATTTATAATATTTATAATATTTATGTTAAATGTGAGTCAGGCTGTTATATTTGTGTATTTATAATATTTATAATATTTATGTTAAATGTGAGTCAGGCTGTTATATTTGAGTATTTATAATATTTATAATATTTATAATTGTGTATTTATAATTTTTCTGCATTGATGTATGTGGTTATTGTGTATATTTTATTTTATTTTTTTTTTCCCCATCTATACTTGATTCTTTTTTCTAAAGCCCATCCAGGGACAAGAGTTGCAAATTAGCTAACAGCTATACACTCTATGTGCAACACATCAGATTGATTGTCTTTGATTAATTGTCTATGTTTATTGCACTGTCCCTGTCAAATAAACTAATCTACTACTACTATCTGCTGCGACTGGCTGGGGGGGTGAGGGGACAGAGAAGATGAAAAGAATAGACATGTAGAGAGCAAACAGCACGATGGGGACTCAATCTATGGGAGAGAACAAACAAATGTTAATGACCAGCAAAAAAAAAAAAAAAAAAAAATTCATTGAGAGTGAAGAAAGGAGTGAAGCCCAGTGCAATTATTGGAGGTCCCCCGGCTGTTTAAACCTATTAGCAGCATAACTAAGGGAGGGTTTAGAAACACATGATCCCTCCCTGATTGTAGGCTATATCAAAAAGGTAGGTTTTAACCCTATTCTTAAAAACAGAGATCTAGTCTGACTCCCGAATCCAGATTGGCAGCTGGTTCCACAGGAGAGGAGCTTGATAACTGAAGGCTCTGCCCCCCATTGTACTTTTGGAGATTCTAGGTATTACAAGTAATCCAGCATTTTGGGAGCATAGTGCTCTGTTAGGATAATAGGGTAATATCAGATCTTTTAAATAAAAAGGGGCCTGATTGTTTAGAGCTTTAAAAGTGAGAAGAAGGATTTTAAACTTAATTCTAAACTCTATGGGAAGCCAATGACGGGAGGCCAGAACCGGAGAGATATGATCTCTCTTTCTAGTACCTGTTAAAACTCTTGCTGCAGCATTTTGGATCAGCTGAAGACTTTTTAAAGATGTTTTAGGACAACCTGATAATAAAGAATTACAATATTCTAATCTAGAGCTAACAAAAGCGTGGATCAGTTTCTCAGCATCACTCTGAGACAAGATGCTCCTAATCTCGGCAATATTATGCAAATGATAGAAGGCAGTCTTAGAAACAAATTTAATATGTGAATTGAAAAACAGATCTTGATCAAAAATAACTCCAAGGTTCCTCACAGAGCTATTAATAGAAAGAGTAACTGCATCCAAACTAAAAGTTTGATTTGGAAAGGAATTTCTAAGGGTTTTTTTGGACCAACAAGAATGACTTCAGTCTTATCTGAATTTAACAGCAGGAAATTACAAGTCATCCAAGCTTTGATTTCCTTAAGACAGGCTTCTAACTTGGCTAATTGACTACTATCATCTGGCTTCATTGACAGGTATAATTGTGGGTCGTCTGCTTAACAATGAAAATGTATACAGTACTTTGTAATAATGTTGCCTAACGGAAGCATATATAAACTAAAAAGAGTAGGGCCTAGCACAGATCCCTGTGGAACTCCATGACTAAGCTTTGAGTTGAAAGAAAACTCATTATTGACATGAACAAACTGGAACCTATCAGATTAATAAGATCTAAACCACTGCAACGAAGTTCCATTAAGTCCAACATAGTGTTCTAATCTAGGAAGTACAATATTATGATCAGTAGTATCAAAAGCTGCACTAAGGTCTAAAAGGACAAGTACAGAAACAAGTCCATTATCAGATGCATTCAGGAGGTCATTAGTGACCTTCACTAAGGCTGTTTCAGTACTATGATGGATTCTAAACCCAGATTGAAACTCTTTAAATAAACCATTTCCCTGCAAGTGGTCAAATAATTGAATCGGTGAATTCAAAAGGGGCCCAAGTCCAAGAAATATGTTTTTGCAGGAAATCAAAGAAATTGCATATCTCAAAGGTAGTCTATGCCAGATGGTTCATACTTTACTCAGATATAGCACAAGGCCATAGCTTAGAATTGCTATAATATGAAGCATTTCACTTTTTTAATTTCAGATGATTGGCAAACTAAAGTCCCTGGACCTGGGCCCTTCTTGAATTAAACAATAAGAACATATGAAAAGAAGCGCATATCATCTATTTCTCACATGTTGAAAACATTTTTTTTTAATTATGCCATGTTTTGAACACCTTTTATGATCACTTTAGATTAGATTAGATTCAACTTTATTGTCATTACACATGTATGAATACAAGGTAACGAAACACAGTTTAGCATCCAATCAGAAGTGCAAAGGACAGCAGTGCAGTATATACGGTAATTAACAGTATGTGCAATTTAAGCAAATATATGCAAATATATGCAGCAGTGCAGAAAGTTAAGAGTACTGTTATGTGCAAATAATGTACAATAAGTTAGATGGGCAGTTACGTACAGGTGAGGATGGTAAGAGATGATGATAAGAGAGTCAGCAGGGAGCTAAGTTCAATAACGTGACAGCTGTTGGAAAGAAACTGTTCCTAAACCTGCTGGTTGTAGTCCGAAGGCTTCTGAATCGCCTTCTGGAGAGGAGAAGCTGGGACAGTCCATGAGCAGGATGGTTGGAGTCCCTAAGAATGCTGCGTGCCCGGCGCAGACATCTTTTCCTGTAGACGTCCTCTATAACTGGAAGTGGAGTCCCTGTGATGCGTTGGGCGGTTTTCACCACCCGCTGCAGCGCCTTACGGTCAGCGACAGAGCAGCTCCCATACCAGACTGTGACACAGTTGGTCAGGGTACTCTCTATCACGCAGCGGTAGAAGTTGCCCAGGATGTCAGTTGACAGGTGGTTCTTCTTCAGTGTCCTCAAGAAGAAGAGGCGCTGATGGGCCTTCTTGATCAGGCTGGTGGTGTTAACTGACCAGGACAGGTCCTCCGAGATGTGGGTCCCCAGGAATTTGAAGCTGGGGACACGTTCAACAGCTATGCCATTGATATGGATGGGGTCATGTGTCTCTCCCCTCTCCTTCCTGTAGTCCACTATGAGGTCCTTGGTTTTGCTGGTGTTAAGGAGTAGGTTATTGTCAGCGCACCAAGTAGCCAAGTGCTCTATATTCAAACTACTGTTTTGATAACTGCCAGCAAATGAGATTTTCATCTAAAAGTGGGCAGATTAACATAGAGGTCCATCTACCGATAACTAATCATCAAAGTCAGACTCATCTTCACGCCTAGCATCACAAGCTGTTAAATTACTGAGGAACTGCTGAGCCTCTGGTGAAAGATATTTCGCCAATTTCTGAACATCCTTTACTTTAGCTGCCTTTACACCAAGTTGCTCGCTGTAGAGTGGCTCCTCTGGGTAAAAGACGCCTTCTTTTTGGCCTGACCTCTTCATCACTTGAGTCAAACTCGTGTTGCATTGGCGTCTTGGATGACTGGTGCTGCCACCTATGGCTTTAAGTTTAATCCATGCAGGAAGGGCCCAAGTCCTGGACTTGGGTCTCTCTTGCACTCAATGCATAAACAATGCTGTGAATGGTCAATGCATTAAAGTTGACTTGGGACGTTTTTGCACATAATCAGATAGCTTGTCTCTTAAAGTTCATTAAACATGCAATATCTGGGTTTTGAAAAAGTGTGGACTTGGGCCCTTTTGGAATTCACTGATTCAATTGCGTAGCAACAACTCTTTCTAAGATTTTTGAAATGAAAGGGAGATTAGAGATTGGTCTATATTAAGCTAAAACTCCTGGATCCAGCGTTAGCTTTTTGAGTAAGGGTTTAATTACAGCAGTTTTAAAAGCCTGCAGTACATGGCCTAAAGTTAATGAAGAATTGATTATTTGAAGAATAAAGCTACCAATAAATGGGAAGACTTCTTTAAATAACCTGGTAGGAATAGGGTCTAAATGAGAAGTTGAAGACCTGGATGAGGAAACTATTTTGTCTAACTCTAAAAGGTCAATTGGAGTAAACTGATCCAAACAGATGTCAATTGAAGGAGTTGTAGTAGTTACTGTATTTAAGTTAATGGTGGGAAGAATCTGACTGATTTTATCTCTGAAAGATGAAATTTTATTGTTGAAAAAGTTCATGAAGTCCTGACTAGTAAGCTCTAAGGGAATGCTAGGATTGACAGAGTCCTGACTCTGTCAGCCTGGCTACAATGCTGAAAAGAAACCTGGGATTATTCTTGTTCTCTTCTATTAATGCAGAATAATAACTCGTTCTAGCTTTTCTAAGATATTTTTTATAAATTAAAAGATGATTTCTCCAAGCTAAATAGATTTCATCTAAATTAGTGGAGCGCCATTTCCTTTCTAATTGACAAGTCTTCTGTTTTAAGCTACGAGTTTCTGTGTTGAACCAAGGAGTTAGAAATCTCTGATTAGACTTTTTCTTTTTTAAGGGGGCCACCAAGTCTAGAGTCTGATGCAGAGAAGCTGTAACACTATCCACCATGTTATCAATTACAGAAGGAGCAAGCTGTCTATAGCTTATTTCTGTTGTGTTGACACATGGCATAGAAGAAACAATCTGCATAAATTTGGTAACATCATCTGAGAGGCATCTACTGTAATAATATTTTTCTTTAGGAGCCAAATAGTCAGAAACAGTAAAATCAAAGGTTAACAGACAATGGTCTGACAGTACAGGGTTATGAGGAGACACTACAAGATTTTCTATTTCTATGCCATATGTCAGAACAAGGTCCAACTTGGTGGAGATAATGGGTAGAATTTCCAACTTTCTGAGAAAACCCCATCGAGTCTAATATTGAATTAAATGCCATATTAAGGCAGTCACTATCTACACTACGTTCAAAAGTTTGGGGTCACTTAGAAATTTCCTTATTTTTGAAAGAAAAACACTTTTTTTTCAATGAAGATAACTTTAAACTAATCAGAAATACACTCTATACATTGCTAATGTGGTAAATGACTATTCTAGCTGCAAATGTCTGGTTTTTGGTGCAATATCTACATAGGTGTATAGAGGCCCATTTCCAGCAACTATCACTCCAGTGTTCTAATGGTACAATGTGTTTGCTCATTGTGTCAGAAGGCTAATGGATGATTAGAAAACCCTTGTGCAATCATGTTAGGTCTGCAATGCTGTAATTGCTGCAAATGGAGGATTCTTTGACGAAAGCAAAGTTTGAAGGAAAAAATTATTATTTCAAATACAAATCATTATTTCTAACCTTGTCAATGTCTTGACTATGTTTTCTATTCATTTTACAACTCATGGTGGTAAATAAGTGTGACTTTTCATGAAAAACACAAAATAATTGTCTGGGTGACTCCAAACTTTTGAACGGTAGCGTACATCTACATGTATATTGAAGTCCCCTACTATAATTATTCTATCTGATTTCAGCACTAAATCAGTTAAGAATTTGGCAAATTTGGATAGAAATTCTGAGTAGGTTGATGGAGGACGATAAACTATGGCAAATAAAATCGGGTTTAGCCTAAAATTGCTAAAATGCCCAATGCTGAGGACCAGGCCCTCAAAGGAATTATAACATGTTTTTTTGCTTTACATTAACTAGTAATTTGGAATGGTAAAATTGTTGCTACTCCTCCTCCACGACCAGAACTTCTGGGATTTTGACAGTTTAAATAACCAGAGGGAGTTGATTCATTCAAACCAACATAATCCTCTTGTCCTAACCAAGTCTCTGTAAGGGAAATTAAATCAATCTGATGATCAATTAACAGATCATGGACTAACAGAGACTTGGGAGTTAGAGACCTAATATTTAATAAACCACATTTAATTTTTAAATTATGAGGAGGAACATACACCAAGTCATTAAATTTAGAGGCTTCGTGTTTAATTTGAGTTTGACCAACTTTTTGTTTAATCTCTTTGGGATGCTTATGCATTATATTTTTATTTACTTTGGAGGGAGCAGACAATGATTCTCTGATGGGGAAGACAGGGGCTAAGCTGAGGGGTGGCGGATGAAGAGGAGCTGCAGAGAGACGTGTAAGACTGCAACTCTGCTTCCTGGTCCCAACTCTGAGTAGTCAAGGTTTTGGAAATTTGGATAAAAAAGATGCCAGATTGTTAGATAAATGAGAAGCACCATCCAAAGTGGGATGAATGCTGTCTCGTCTCATAAGACCAGGTTTTCCCCAAAATGAGCTTCAATTGTCAATGTAGCCCACGTCATTTTTAGGACACCACACAGACAGCCAGCGGTTCAAGGATGACGAGCGACTAAACATGTCATCACTGGTCAGATTGGGGAGGGGCCCAGAGAATACTACAGTGGCAGACATTGCTTTGGCAAAGTCACACACCGATTCTATATTAAGTTTCGTGACTTCCGACTGCCGGAGACGGATGTCATTAATGCCGGCGTGAATAACAATTGTGGAGTATTTACAGTTACTTTTAGCCAGCATTTTCAAATTTGACTCGATGTTGCCTGCTCTGGCCCCAGGAATGCATTGGACTATGACCGCTGGAGTCTCTACACTGCAAAAACAACCCTACTTGATGTAAGCCAGATATTCTTAAAACTGATCAAATTTTCTTATTTTGAGCAAAAAAATCTGCCAATGGGGTAAGCAAAATTTGATTGGCTAGAATTCTTAAATCTAGCAAATAAATCTAACCGTCATGTGCCTTAAAACTAGAAAAAAATGTCTAAAAGTTAAGAAAATTGTGCTTATTATAAGAAATTGCTTTTGTAAGAAATGTTTACTTAAAATGAGTGTACTACTTTCTTGATTAAGCTGATTTCAAGATTTATTTGCTTACTTCAAGAATTTACACCTTAATTTAGATTTTCAGGAAAAAAAATAGCTTACAACAAGACAAATTTTCTTAAAACTGAATATTTTCCATTCTGATTGAACTGACTATAAGAATTTATATCTTAACTCTGAGAATAATAATTAGCAAAAATGGCTTAGAATAAGACAGTTTGTTGAAAAAGTACACTAAAAATTAGTGTCTTTGTCTTAATTCAAGGCAAAAAAAGCATTCTTATTTTTAGCATTTTTATTGAAACAGCAACACGTCATTAATTGAATTTTGACAGGTCTATTCCAACAGCATAATGCATAACATTACCAAACACTGAGCAAAGACTACTGTGTAACATTGCCACTGTAAAAAGTGCATATTCCAGATACGATAATAGGAATAATGTGACAGTGTAACATTCTAACTGCTAGCGTCAAAACAAAAAATCCTGCAGCATGCAATAATCAACATTCCAGCTGCTGCTTTGCATAATTTCCCAGAGTAACAAGTTTAAAATCACACCAACAAATGCATCTAACATTTGACAAACATTTTCTGAAACAACTTCAACTTCCAGGAGTCAGAGAGAGAAGGCAGATGGAGTCTGAGAGAGAGAGAGACTCATTCAATGAAAGACTTCCACTCACCAAGGGCCTTTTTGTAGGAGGGGGTTGAATCTCGATCATCAGAATCAGAATCAGCTTTATTGGCCAAGTATGCATAACACATACAAGGAATTTGACTTTGGCTAAAAACTTGCTCTCGTTGTTCAGGTTGAGGATTTAAATGTCACCATGGGATGAGACGCCGTCTCGGCGCTCAGCCCATGTCTCCGCCTCTCATTAGACAGCGTCTCAGCTGGCTCCCAGCTGTCAGTATTACGGGACGGCTGGGGCCAATTAATCCTCATCAGCTGGGGCGCTGCTAATGAGAATAAAAAGGAGCAGCCTCGATCACTCGGGGCTGCGACTTAAAGCACTACAGGCTGAAACCCCTATTCCCTGCGTCAGCCCTTACTCCTCTTGCAGTAACCTCGTGAGTGTTCCCTGCTGTGAGTATTATGCCTATTCGGCGGTGCCAGCCCTTTACTCCTGTACCGTTCTACTCGTGAGTTTAATCTGTTTATCAGTAGCTGTGCTTTGGGTCTACAACGACCATGTTCCTTACCCCGTGTCCTTATCCCTTGTTCCTAACCCTTCCTTATAATAAACATCTCAACTCACTGGCTCACCCTCAGCTCTTACTGTGTGGCTCCCTAGAGCCACATGTAACATTAAATAAGATTTAAATAAGGATTCAATGACAACAGAGTATGTACAGTAAATTACAGTCTGTCCACGTTTCTATAAAAGGATGCAAATATATACAGGAATATATGCAGTTATTTACTCAGACTATCCACACTTCGCAGAAATATATGAAAAAATATACAGTCACACAGTATTTCAATGTGAACTCAGATTCAGTGATATAATGTGGATGAAGTAAAAAGCAGTGTGAGAGTTATGTGCAATGTAATAATGGATGAAAAGTCATGAGTACAGCAACAGGTAGGACTAGGTGAATGTTAGGAGTTCATCAGAGTGATGGCTTGAGGAAAGAAACTGTTCCTGTGATGGGTGGTTTTGACCTTCAGTGATCTGTAACGACGACCAGAAGATAGAAGTTCAAACAGTTTGTGGCCGGGGTGTGATGGGTCAGCGCAGATGTTTCCCGCCCGTTTCCTGGTTATGGACCGATATAAGTTCTCAATGGAGGGTAGGTCGGCACCAGTGATCCTCTCCGCAGACTTAATGATCCGCTGCAGTCTGGTCTTGTTCTCTTTAGTGGCAGATCCAAACCAGACAGTGATGGAAAAGCAGAGGACAGATTGGATGATGGCGGTGTAGAAGACAACCAGCAGCTCCTGAGGCAAATCAAACTTCTTGAGCTGACGCAGAAAAAACAACCTCTGCTGGGCCTTTTTCCAGACAGTGTCTATATGGAATCTTTGAGAATTTCAGTCTGCATTGCAGACAGCAGTGTGGAAATACACTTCGGGTATGTGAGGTGGAGGGCATAGTAATATGCCATGAGATAGAGCAGTCCCTCATAAAGATCCTTCCGGTCAAAGGTGGTCACTGGTGTGCTTCCAACAGCAATCATGCAGTTCAATTCAATTCAATTTAACTTTATTTATATAGCGCCATTTCACAACAACAGTCATCTCATAGCACTATCAACTGTAGGGGGGACCCCCACAGTTGCAGAAAGACCCCAGCAATCAGGCGATCCCCTGTGAGCAGCACTTGGCGACGGTGGAGAGGAAAAACTCCCTTTTAACAGGAAGAAACCTCCAGCAGAACTAGGCTCAGGGAGGGGCAGTCATCTGCTGCGACTGGCTGGGGGGTGAGGGGATAGAGAAGAAGAAAAGAACAGACATGTAGAGAGCAAACAGCACGATGGGGACTCAATCTATGGGAGAGAACAAACAAATGTTAATGACCAGCAAAAAAAAAAATTTCATAGAGAGTGAGGAAAGGAGTGAGGCCCAGTGCATTACTGGAGGTCCCCCGGCTGACTAAACCTATTAGCAGCATAACTAAGGGAGGGTTCAGAAACACATGATCCCTCCCTAATTGTAGGCTATATCAAAAAGGTAGGTTTTAGCCCTATTCTTAAAAACAGAGATCGAGTCTGACTCCCGAATCCAGATTGGCAGCTGATTCCACAGGAGAGGAGCTTGATAACTGAAGGCGCTGCCTCCCATTGTACTTTTGGAGATTCCAGGTATTACAAGTAATCCTGCATTTTGGGAGCGTAGTGCTCTGTTAGGATAATACGGTAGTGTCAGATCTTTTAAATAAAAAGGAGCCTGATTGTTTAGAGCTTTGTAAGTGAGAAGAAGGATTTTAAACTTAATTCTAAACTCTATGGGAAGCCAATGAAGGGAGGCTTCAGAGACGAGCACAACTGGACAAGGCAGGGGTCCCTGGTGCAGGTAGCCATCAGGGTCTTCTGAAGAGTACATGACAGAGGAAAAAAAGGGGATTAGAACAAGACCTCAAGACTACTGGAGCCTGTTTTATCCATCTGCAATGCACCGGTGAAGGTGGCCGTCGAAGTGCAACATCGCATGGATTATATTATTGAGGATCCACTTGGGATTCTATCAGAAAAACAGCGGCTGAACTGGTTAGGATATGGCTACGCTTCAGTCTTTGCACATGTTCTTTATGATGGCCGAGCTCAGATTTTTAAGCCATCACGCAAAACTACTGGTACAAGCAGACGAACAATCAACTGGCACATACGGCATATAGGCCAAACTCTACTACTGCTGTTATTTCTAGCAGGGGACGTTCATCTCCACCCTGGACCTATCCATCAACAAGCGATTTCTGCAACCATGCAAATTTCCACCCCGAGCATGGAGTTTTTGACTCCGAGGCTGTTAGAATCGCCAATTGGTCCCCTTCAACCAACATCATTATCCCCGCAACTTACCCGGGATTTGGTGCCGGGTGTCATCTGTGGAACCCCTGCGAACGCTGCCTGTGATGGTCGACTGGCCGAAGAGTAGTTCCGTCAGACGGTTTTGGAGGAAAAAGCATGGATGGATGATCGGCCATGTTTCACCACTGCTGCTGGAGATGGCATATTGAACCGTCTGGGCTCTGGCGCTACAGCTGCAAGGTGACCGGTGTTGCATCCCGGAGGAATGCCGATGAAAATGTTATCCAGTGATTTCCGCTTACTTGCAGGGTTGGAAGAATCCAGGGTCGTTGCCTCTGTCACTGGGGTGAGTCCTGAGGTTCGCATTCATGTATTATCAGACAGTAATCACACTGACTCACCTGGGACAGAATGTAAACAACAACGGAATCCCGCGAGGGACAAAAGGACTTCCTATCAACGCGCATCGTCAAAACAGAGAGAGCAAAAGCTCTTCCAAACAGTAAACCACGCACAAGTTATTTGGAACACAGAATCCAAATCTAAAGGCTTGTTAGGAGGTCATCTGAATATGAGAGCAATCTCAAACTCTACACCAAAGTGCTGGTCTACAGAGCTGTATGTATCACCACCTTACTATATGGATGTGAGGCATGGACTATTTACAGCCGCCATCTGAGAAGCTTGGAGACCTTCCATGTAAGATGTCTCCAGAAGATCCTTGGCATCACTTGGAAGGACAGAGTGCCGCACACAGAAGTGCTGGAGAGAGCTAACAGCTGCAGCGTGGAGTCCATCATGGCCCAGCATCAACTCAGGTGGTTGGGGCATGTCATCTGGATGCCCAGCCACAGACTCCAATGCAGAATCCTGTATGGTCAGTTGCACCGTGGCCAACGCAGCGCTGGTGGGCAGAAGAAGCGCTTCAAAGATCAAATGAAGTCCATCCTGAAGAGATGTCAGATCAACCCCTCTTCACTGGAGGAACTCGCTTCCTGCCGAGACATCTGGCGCTTCCACTCCTCACAGGGAGTGGATTATATGGAGGAACAGTGCACACAACACCGGACAGCAAAGCGTGCAAAGAGGCATGCTCGCCAAGTCCCCCTGCTTCCCCCAGCACCTCCTTCACATGCCCGGTCTGTAACCAAATCTGCAGATCCAGGATCGGACTATTCAAACACCAGCAGACTCACAAATAAAGAAGATGGTCATCATCGAATTGATGGCTACCAGAGAGAGAGAGAGAGAGAAGCATATTACCAAAAATGGATCAGATACGGAATATGCTTATTGAGTCTAATTTGGATTTTCTATGTATCTCTGAAAGTTGGTTGAATTGTAATGTATCAAATGATCTAGTAAGTATACCAGGATATTTATGTTACAGAAATGATAGAATCTCAAGCAAAGGAGGGGGTGTCCTAATTTATATAAGGGAATGTCTTAAATGTGTCGAACTTAAACTGAATATAAATTTGGAGTGCCTGGGACTTAATGTAATTCTATCACCAAATATGAATTTTAACATTGTTGTAGTCTATAATCCCCCATCTCATGGTGATGAGTTTTACAATGAATTCAAGAGTCTTCTTTCCATCTGTGATAAATGTAATGAATGTATTGTATTCGGTGATTTTAACATTAATTGGATGGATAAAAATACCAAAGGCAAATTGAAATCAGCTATGGGGAAATTTAGATATGTACAATTGATTGATAAACCCACCCGTATCACAAGGACATCTGAAACTCTTATTGACTTGATTTTCACTAATAGGCCAGAGAGAGTCATAAAAACATATAATTTGATTACTGGACTTTCAGATCACAACATGATGCTGGTTGTAAGAAAGCTATCAAAACAACGCCTTGTCCATCCATCCATCCATCCATCTTCTACCGCTTTTCCGGAGGTCCGGGTCACGGAGGCAGCAGTTCAAGCAGAGAAGCCAAGACTTCCCTCTCCCCAGCCCCCTGCTCCAGCTCTTCAGAAGGGATACCAAGGCGTTCCCAGACCAGCTGGGAGACATAGTTTCTCCACCGAGTCCTGGGTCTGCCCCGGGGTCTCCTCCCAGTGGGATGTGCCTGAAACATCGCCTCAAGTGGGAGGCGTCAAGGAGGCATCCTAATCAGATGCCCATACCACTTCAACTGACTCCTTTCAATGTGGAGGAGCAGCGGTTCTACTCTGAGCCTCTCCCGGATGACTGAGCTCCTCACCCTATCTCTGAGGGTGAGTCCAGCAATCCTACGGAGAAAGCTCATTTCAGCCGCTTGTTTCCGCGATCTCGTTCTTTCAGTCATTACACAAAGCTCGTGACCATAGGTGAGAGTAGGAACGTAGACTGACTGGTAAATCAACAGCTTTGCCTTAGAACTAAGCTCCCTCTTCACCACAACAGACCTGTACAACGTCCGCATCACTGCAGATGCTGCTCCAATCCGTCTGTCGATCTCTCACTCCATTTCCCCCTCACTCGTGAACAAGACCCCAAGATACTTAAACTCCTCCACTTGGGGCAGGAGCCTGTCCCCAACCCGGAGAGGACAATCCACCTTTTTCCGGCTGAGGACCATGGACTTGGACTTGGAGGTGCTGATTCTCATCCTGGCCGCTTCACACTCAGCGGCAAACTGTCCCAGCAAGAGCTGTAGGTCATTGCTGGATGAAGCCAACAGGACAACATCATCTGCAAACAACAGAGATGAGATCCTGTGGTCACCAAGCATGACACCCTCCATTCCCTGGCTGCGCCTAGAAATCCTGTCCACAAAAATTATGAACAGGATCGGTGACAAAGGGCAGCCCTGGCGGAGTCCAACTCTCACTGGGAATGACTCCGACTGAGTGTTGGCAATACGAACCAAACTCTCACAACGGTCGCACAGAGACCGAATAGCTCGTAACAACAAGCCCAATACCCCATACTCCCAAAGAACCCCCCACAAAAATCCACGAGGGACGCGGTCAAATGCCTTCTCCAAGTCCACAAAACACATGTAAACTGGTTGGGCAAACTCCCACGAACCCTCAAGAATTCTCGAGAGGGTAAAGAGCTGGTCTGATGTGCCACGGCCAGGACGAAAACCACACTGCTCCTCCTGAATCCGAGGTTCGACCAACGGCCGGACTCTCCTCTCCAGCACCTTGGCATAGACCTTCCCAGGGAGGCTGAGGAGTGTGATCCCTCTAAAGTTGGAGCACACCCTCCGGTCCCCTTTTTTGAAGAGAGGAACCACCACCCCGGTTTGCAATGCCAAAGGCACTTCCCCCAACCTCCACGCAATGTTGCAGAGGTGTGTCAACCATGACAACCCAACAACATCCAGGGCCTTGAGGTAATTAGGGCGAATCTCGTCCACCCCCAGGGCCCGGCCACCAAGGAGATTTTTAACCACTTTGGCGACCTCAGCCCTTGTGATAGGCGAGTCATCCCCCTTGTGATAGGCGAGTCATCCCCCTCGTCCCCAAACCCTGCTTCCTCTGTGGAAGGCGTATCAGTGGGATTGAGGAGATCCTCGAAGTATTCCTTCCACCGCCCGACGATATCCCCAGTCGAAGTCAACAGTATCCCATCCGCACCATACACAGTGTGGACGGGGAGCTGCTTTCCCCTCCTGAGCCGCCGGACAGTTTGCCAGAATCTCTTTGAGGCCGACCGAAAGTCTTGTTCCATGGCCTCACCGAACTCCTCCCATACCCGGGTTTTTGCTTCAGCAACCACCCAAGCTGCACTCCGCTTGGCCTGCCGGTACACCTCAGCTGCTTCGGGAGTCCCACAAGCCAACCAAGCTTGATAGGACTCCTTCTTCAGCTTAATGGCCCCCATCACCACTGGTGTCCACCACTTGGTTCAGGGGTTGGTTCAGGAGGGATCATGGGGGTCCGGTGCTATGTGGATTAGGTGGCGGTCAAAGGCGGAGACCTTGGCGGACTGATCCCAAACCCCCGAACCAACGCCTTGTCCACCATATTAAAAATGAAAATCAATCTAGGTTCACAACAGGTATTTCTAAATCAAACATGGCTCATTTTGAACAGGACTTAATGAATGCAAATTGGGAGAATGCAACCAAAGTGTCGAACTTAACCCCTTGACGCCTGAATTTATTTCCAACTGTGAACAATTTTTTTTAAATTTGTTTTTTTTGTTTTTGTTTTTTTTTTTGGATTGATGCAAATTCGCGACAACAGGTGTCAAGGAGTTAAAGAGTAGTGTCAGTAATTTTATGTCAACCTTAAGCAACTTACTTAGTAAATACACAAGAACCTGGAAAAGCAGACCTAAGAAATGCTCCCTCCCATGGTTTAATAAGGACATTCTTCAGCTTATGAAAAAGAGAGATCTTGCTCTCAAAAGGTCTCTGGTCACTAAAACCAACACTGACCATTTCATTTTCACTAGTCTAAGGAACAAAGTGGTGTCTGAGCTTCGGAAAGCTAAGACTAATTACTTCCTTAGACTAATTGAGGTGGCCAATGGGAGCAGTTCTAAACTCTGGCAACACATTAACTTTAACTTTATTTCAACTTTATTTATTTATATAGCGCCATTTCACAACAACAGTCATCTCATAGCACTATCAACTGTAGGGGGAACCCCCACAGTTGCAGAAAGACCCCAGCAATCAGGCGATCCCCTGTGAGCAAGCACTTGGCGACGGTGGAGAGGAAAAACTCCCTTTTAACAGGGAGAAACCTCCAGCAGAACCAGGCTCAGGGAGGGGCAGTCATCTGTTGCGACTGGCTGGGGGGTGAGGGGATAGAGAAGAAGAAAAGAACAGACATGTAGAGAGCAAACAGCACGATGGGGACTCAATCTATGGGAGAGAAAAAACAAATGTTAATAACCAGCAAAAAAAATATTTCATTGAGAGTGAGAAAAGGAGTGAGGCCCAGTGCATTACTGGAGGTCCCCCGGCTGACTAAACCTATTAGCAGCATAACTAAGGGAGGGTTCAGAAACACATGATCCCTCCCTAATTGTAGGCTATATCAAAAAGGTAGGTTTTAGCCCTATTCTTAAAAACAGAGATCGAGTCTGACTCCCGAATCCAGATTGGCAGCTGATTCCACAGGAGAGGAGCTTGATAACTGAAGGCTCTGCCTCCCATTGTACTTTTGGAGATTCTAGGTATTACAAGTAATCCTGCATTTTGGGAGCGTAGTGCTCTGTTAGGATATTACGGTAGTATCAGATCTTTTAAATAAAAAGGAGCCTGATTGTTTAGAGCTTTGTAAGTGAGAAGAAGGATTTTAAACTTAATTCTAAACTCTACAGGAAGCCAATGAAGGGAGGCCAGAACCGGAGAGATATGATCTCTCTTTCTAGTACCTGTTAAAACTCTTGCTGCAGCATTTTGGATCAGCTGAAGACTTTTTAAAGATGTTTTAGGACAGCCTGATAATAAAGAATTACAAAAATCTAATCTCAAGCTAACAAAAGCGTGGATCAGTTTCTCAGCATCACTCTGAGACAAGATGCTCCTAATCTTGGCAATATTACGCAAACGATAGAAGGCAGTCTTAGAAACAAATTTAATATGTGAATTGAAGGACAAATCCTGATCAAAAATAACTCCAAGGTTCCTCACAGAGCTATTAAGAGAAAGAGTAACCACATCCAAACTGAAAGTTTGATTTGGAAAGGAATTTCTAAGGTTTTTTGGACCAACAAGAATGACTTCAGTCTTATCTGAATTTAATAGCAGGAAATTACAAGTCATCCAAGCTTTGATTTCCTTAAGACAGGCTTCTAACTTGGCTAATTGATTACTATCATCTGGCTTCATTGACAGGTATAATTGTGTGTCATCTGCATAACAATGAAAATGTATACAGTGCTTTCTAATAATATTGCCTCACGGAAGCATATATAAACTAAAAAGAGTCGGGCCTAGCACAGATCCCTGTGGAACTCCATGACTGAGCTTTGAGTTGAAAGAAAACTCATTATTTACATGAACAAACTGGAACCTATCAGATAAATAAGATCTAAACCACTGCAACGAAGTTCCATTAAGTCCAACATAGTGTTCTAATCTATCAAGTAGAATATTATGATCGATAGTATCAAAAGCTGCACTAAGGTCTAAAAGGACAAGTACAGAAACTAGTCCATTATCAGATGCAATGAGGAGGTCGTTAGTGACCTTCGCTAAGGCTGTTTCAGTACTATGATGGATTCTAAACCCAGATTGAAACTCTTCAAGTAAACCATTTCCCTGCAGGTGTCAAATAATTGCGTAGCAACAACTCTTTCTAAGATTTTTGAAATGAAAGGGAGATTAGAGATTGGTCTATAGTTAGCTAAAGCTCCTGGATCTAGCGTTGGCTTTTTGAGTAAGGGTTTAATTACAGCCGTTTTAAAAGCCTGTGGTACATGGCCTAAAGTTAATGAAGAATTGATTATATGAAGAATAAGGCTACCAATAAGTGGGAAGACTTCTTTAAATAACCTGGTAGGAATAGGGTCTAAAAGACAAGTTGAAGGTTTGGATGAGGAAACTATTTTGTCTAACTCACAATGGTTGATTGGAGTAAACTCATCAAGACAGACATCAATAGAAGGAGTTGTAGTAGTTACAGTATTTAAATTAACTGTGGGAAGAATCTGATTGATTTTATCTCTGATGGATGAAATTTTATTATTGAAAAAGTTCATAAAGTCCTGACTAGTAAGCTCTAAAGGAATGCTAGGATTGACAGAGTCCTGACTCTTTGTCAACCTGGCTACAGTACTGAAAAGAAACCTGGGATTATTCTTGTTCTCTTCTATTAATGCAGAGTAATAACTCGTTCTAGCTTTTCTAAGAGATTTTTTATAAATTAAAAGATGGTTTCTCCAAGCTAAATAGATTTCATCTAAATTAGTGGAGCGCCATTTTCTTTCTAATTGACGAGTCTTCTGTTTTAAGCTACGAGTTTCTGTGTTGAACCAAGGAGTTAGAAATCTCTGATTAGACTTTTTCTTTTTTAAGGGGGCCACCAAGTCTAGAGCCTGATGCAGAGAAGCTGAAACACTATCCACCATGTTATCAATTACAGAAGGAGCAAGCTGTCTATAGCTTATTTCCGTTGTGTTGACACATGGCATAGAGGAAACAATCTGCATAAATTTGGAAACAGCATCATCTGAGAGGCATCTACTGTAATAATATTTTTCTTTAGGAGCCAAATAGTCAGAAATAGTAAAATCAAAGGTTAACAGACAATGGTCTGACAGTACAGGGTTATGAGGAGACACTACAAGATTTTCTATTTCTATGCCATATGTCAGAACAAGGTCCAATGTATGGTGGAGGTAATGAGTAGAATTTCCTACTTTCTGAGAAAACCCCATCGAGTCTAATATTGAATTAAATGCCACATTAAGGCAGTCACTATCTACATCCACATGTATATTAAAGTCCCCTACTATAATTATTCTATCAGATTTCAGCACTAAATCAGCTAAGAAATCAGCAAATTCGGATAAAAATTCTGAGTAGGTTGATGGGGGACGATAAACTATGGCAAATAAAATTGGGTTTAACCTAAAATTGCTAAAGTGCCCAATACTGAGGACCAGGCCCTCAAAAGAATTATAACATGTTTTTTGCTTTACATTAACTAGTAATTTGGAATGGTAAATTGTTGCTACTCCTCCTCCACGACCAGAACTTCTGGGATTTTGACAGTTTAAATAACCAGAGGGAGTTGATTCATTTAACCAACATAATCCTCTTGCCCTAACCAAGTCTCTGTAAGGGAAATTAAATCAATCTGATGATCAATTAACAGATCATGGACTAACAGAGACTTGGGAGTTAGAGACCTAATATTTATTAAACCACATTTAATTTTTAAATTATGAGGAGGAACAGAGGCCAATTCATTCAATTTAGAGGCTTTATGTTTAATTTGAGTTTTACCAATATTTTGCTTTATCACTTTGGGATGCTTATACATTATATTTTTATTTACTTTGGAGGGAGCAGACAACGATTCTCTGATGGGGAAGACAGGGGCTAAGCTGAGGGGTGGCGGATGAAGAGGAGCTGCAGAGAGGCGTGTAAGACTGCGACTCTGCTTCCTGGTCCCAACTCTGAGTAGTCAGGGTTTTGGAAATTTGCATAAAAAAGATGCCAGATTGTTAGATAAATGAGAAGCACCATCCAAAGTGGGATGAATGCTGTCTCGTCTCATAAGACCAAGTTTTCCCCAAAAAGAGCTCCAATTGTCAATGTAGCCCACGTCATTTTTAGGACACCACACAGACAGCCAGCGGTTCAAGGATGACGAGCTGCTAAACATGTCATCACTGGTCAGATTGGGGAGGGGCCCAGAGAATACTACAGTGGCAGACATCGTTTTTGCAAACTCACACACCGATTCTATATTAAGTTTCGTGACTTCCGACTGCCGGAGACGGATGTCATTAATACCGGCGTGAATAACAATTGTGGAATATTTACAGTTACTTTTAGCCAGCATTTTCAAATTTGACTCGATGTCGCCTGCTCTGGCCCCAGGAATGCATTGGACTATGACCGCTGGAGTCTCTAGGTTCACGTTTCTGACTACAGAGTCGCCAATGATCAGAGTTTTTTCCTCAGCGGGTGTGTCGCTGAGCGGGGAAAAACAATTAGAAACGTGAACAGGTTGGTGGTGAACCGGGGCTTTGCGACTAGGCTTCCTTCTCACCGTCACCCACCCAGTCTCCTCGCTGCTGAGGAGAGCCGGGGAACCGCTGACATGGGGGTCTAAGCTAGCTAGCTCCGCTGCAGCTAAGGGGCGTCTGTCGAGATTAACTGGCGCAGACGGTGTTTCAATGCAGCGGAGCCGGGATCCAAATCAGACAACCTCGCCTCGAGCGCCTCAAAAAGACAACATTTATTACATTTACCGTTATCACTAAAAGAGGCAGAGGTGTAGCTAAACATCTGACAGAGAGAGCACACCAGAGGAGAGGAAAGAGAGGTAGTAGCCATAGCTAGTGGCTAGAGAGCTGGAGAGCAAACCACACAGGCAGACAGCAAAACAGGAAGTGACGATACGTTACCACAAGGAAGTGACGATCCCAGATTCCCAGAATTCCCAGATTAACAAATTCGAGTAAACAAAAGCATTCAAAAATAAGTAGTCTCAAGGTAGATGATAACCTCATTGATAGTAATGAGTCCATGGCCAATATCTTCAACTGTTTTTTCACTGAATCCGTTCATAAATTGGCAAGTTATTTTAGACCACCTGAGTTATCCTCTAAGGAACATGTTAATGTTCACAACAGTTTTCACATTAAAGAGGTATCCAGTGATGCAGTTAAAGAGATTACTGGGAAAATGAATAACTCTATGGCAAAGGATGTTGATAACCCCTTGCACTCCGGACAATTTTCCTAAAAACGCCAAAAAATAATGTGCCCAAAGTAAATCGAAAGCTGTTATTCAACCCTTTGCAGCATCTTTATGGGGTTGGTCTCATTTAAAAGAAAACACTTTGAATTTTTTGGCAAAAAAACATGATCTCTCTAAGTGCTCCGGCCACTGAGTTACAGTCATCTAAACATACTGAACTTGAAGAAAATAAATTTGGACACGGTGTTTTTTTGGATACAAATGCTTGCAAATAACACACAGCTTCAGATCCGGGCTGGAAAATGCAACAGAAATGTAGAACCAAGTGTTATCCAGCTGAGGTCAAAATTTTGTGACAATACCACAAAAAATGAATATATTACAAAGCTTTGTTCTCAGGCTGTTCCCAGGCGTTTTGGAACTGTGCCAAATTGTGCCAAATGGCACAGTTTGGAAAAACGTCTGTAACTTTTGAATGATTCAACATAGAAGCTTCATCTTGGGCTCAAATGAAAGGTTACATTCAGCGCTGTGTCTGTGTGTGTGTGTTTCGGGGGGGGGGGGGGGGTTGTCCCCCCCCGCTACAGGGGACGGAAATCCGCCCTTGCTACATAACAGATTACACTCGGATAAGGCATGTTTCCACAGCACCGCTGTCACCGCGGCTCCCCCCCCCCCCGCGACAGAATTGTAGCGGTGGGGGGCGTTCACGGTCCGGAGGCGACGAACGAACCGTGTAACGTGGCGCACGCACTTCGGACATCGTGCGCCGCACAGTTGTAATTTACCGATAGGTCAAAAGTCATTTTTGATTACAATTTTCAGGGATAAAAAAATAATTTGGCTTATAACACCTTACCTCTTCACAGCCACATTGTCCTGGCCAACTTCTCTTCCTCATTGTCAGACGAACCGACGCTGGTCCGCTCTGGTTCTGGTCTCGCGACCCGATCAAAATATAATTCCATGATTGCGGTTTTGGCGAATGATTTACGACCTTCGTCGTCGGCCTCCATCAGTCTATGATGACCATATAAGAGAATCCTAAACACTCTGCTGGAATTAAAAAAAAAAAATAAAGCACTGCCTGTGGCTGCTGAAGCAGTCTCTCTTCACCCAGCTTTAGACAACAGCTCAGCGAACTTCTGTGCTTCAATTGGCTCGCAGCCGTTGGGAGGCGGGTCCTTCTGGCTAAATTTTCATTCATTGGCTCTTCATGGTTTCAGAAACCCAATTCAAGGCTCTTATTAGTCGAATGACAGGTCAATCAGATGAACTAATCTGTTCGCGGCTGTGTCTGCAGCTTTTATTTTCAGTGCGCGCTTGGACGCCATCACCATCTCCATCTCCACCATCAGGATCATGCGTCGAGAGCGCACAAGGGCGCACAAGAGTGCCCTAATGCGCACTAGGACGCAGAGACTTGCCCGTCCGCGGTACAACGGAGCGCAAGAGGTTAAATGCTGCCTTAATTAAGAAACAGCAGAATAGTCTGTTGGAGCCTATTACTCATTTAGTTAACTTGTCAATGAGGACAAATACCTTTCCAGAGAATTGGAAGACAGCATTAATTACCCCGGTCTATAAGTCGGGAGACAAGGACTTAGCAAGCAACTACAGGTCGATTGCCATATTGCCCGTAGTCTCAAAAATTTTGGAGAAGATTGTTGCTGATCAATTGATAGAACATTTAGAGTCCAACCAATTACTTTATTCACAGCAATTTGGGTTTAGACCTAAGTATTCCACAGAAACAGCTAACTGTTATTTTATTGAGAAGGTCAAGGCTTTATTGGTTAAGGGGCATGTTGTGGGGACCGTGTTTCTGGATCTAAAAAAGGTCCACCCCAAGGACAGAATAGAACAAGACAATAAATGCAATGTAATATATGAAATATCATGCAGATCATGCAACAAAACCTACATTGGAGAAACTGGAAGAATATTCACCACAAGAAAAAAAGAACACCAGAAGGAATGTGAGAAGGAAACACAAGGACGACTCACAAGATCAAAAAAAGAAAAGGCAGAACAAGAAACATTAAAATCAGCAATATCAGATCACTGCAAAAGAAATAATCACATCATGGACTGGGACAACACAAAAATTATTGGATCGGAGAGCAACAGACACAAACGCTGGATCAAGGAGGCCATAGAGATCAGGAAGTGGGGAAAAGACAACATGAACCGAGATGAGGGAGACTTTATGCTTTCCCACACCTGGGACCGCATTCTCCAGAGACCATCTGATGGCGGGAGGCGGGGCCGGCTCAGTGGATCTGACAGATCTGCTGAGCTGGCCCTGCCTACGAAAATCAGCTGATAAATGTCACCTGGCATCAATCAGCTGAATCTTCTGACGAAGGCTGCAGTGCAGTTGAAACATGTAAAGAAGGTAAAGACATCTTTCTGTTTTATTTTTGTCTTTCATATGAACAAAAGATAAATAATTAAAAGAAGACAAAATGAACCTATTTGACGTCTAAAAAAGGCCTTTGACACGGTAAACCACACTGTCCTATTGTCGAAGTTAAAAGACCTCAAGATTTCAACTGAGGCAATACAGTGGTTTAGGTCATACCTGGAGGGGAGAGAACAATATGTAAAGGTCAATGGGGAGAAATCTGGGTTGCTCACCGATAACATGGGAGTACCACAAGGATCTATACTAGGGCCATTGTTGTCCACAATATACATCAACGACTTGCCCGATAGTTGCTCAGGTACCAACTGCCAGATGTATGCTGATGACACCGTAATCTGTCTGTCTGCCAAAACGGCTAGCATGGCAGCTGAGCACCTGACCCAGGTTTTACAGAACATCTCTAAATGACTTGTGTTGTCGCATTTAACCTTGAATGTCAAAAAAACTGTTGCTATGTGTATCTCTATTAGAAACAGGCCCATGAATGATGTTTTTGATGTTAAAATTGGAAATGAGGTACTTACTGAAGTGAATGAGGTCAAGTATTTAGGGATCATTCTAGACAGGAACCTGCGATTCGACAAGCAGGTGCATTACATTTGTAAGAAGGTCAAACTTAAATTGCTTCCGTCTCATTAGAAGGGATTTGTCATTCAGAACTGCTCATACATATATGCACGCAATGATTCTTTCACATCTGTCATACTGTATCACATCTTGGTCACAAAGATCTCAAATTACACTAAAACCCATAACTGCAATATATGGAATTTCCTGGAATTTCCCCGTTGTGGGACTAATAAAGGCTTATCTTATATAAACAGGCAATAAAAATCTTGGACTGCAAACCAATGCGGTGGCATCACTGTGGTATTTTAGCCAAGCACAATCTTCTTACTTTTGAAAATTTTATTATCTTCCGTAATATCAGACTGGTTTTTAAATGTCTATACAATCTTGTTTCACCTCCTTTCTCTGGTTTGGTGGCTAGACGCTCGAGCTCTAGCAGAGCATGCACACGAGCTTCCATCAATGGTGACTGCATTGTCACCATGTCTAGAACTTCATTTGGTCAGTCTGCTTTCTCCATAAAAGGGGCAAACTTATGGAACTCTCTGCCAACTCACTTAAAATTGGAGACAAATGGCAACCTCTTCAACAGAGGCACTAAAGATTGGCTAAAATCCCACCAGCAATGTGTGCATGTCTAGTCTGAATTGTGTTTGTTATGATCATGGATCTCTTGCTCTATTTATAATTTGTAATGTATTTGTAATTTTAATTATCTTGTAAATTTTGTTTGTACAGCCCAATTTATGACCTATATAAGCCACCTATGGACTGGTGTTGAGAATTAGCACTTGTGCTATATACACCTACGCAAAACATCTGGTCTCTCCTTGTGATTGTACTAATGTAATTTGTTATGTCCATATTAAATAAAAGAAAGAAAGAAAGAAAGAAAGAAAGAAAGAAAGAAAGAAAGAAAGAAAGAAAGACTTGATTTTTAAAAAAGGCTTTATTGTACATTCCAAAGATGCAAAAAGACCAATATCACTGGCCCAAGTGTGTCACATCTCAAAAGTGCAAACATAACTCATCCCCCTGACCCACAGAACACAAAACGTTCCCCACAGTCCATCTATTGATGAATGCCTCTAAATTGTCCACCATCTGATAGTAAGAGAACTCCACCTGGAGTCTGACTTTCAACAAGACCTTGAAAGCAGACACAGGATCCACATTGCCAGCGTTGCTAGCCCGATTTTTCCTCGTCAGCCAGATGGCAAGTTTAGCAGTACCAGATAGGAAGTTCATCAAAGTGTGGGCAACCTTCCTTGCCACTTTATACTTTGGACCGTAAATGAACAGACCAAAAGAGAAACGGTCACCCAAAGCCTGAAACCACTCGCGCAAAACATCAAAAAGTCCAGATAAACGAAAACATTGGACAAACAAATACTCGAGGGTCTCAACTTGGGAACAAAACAGCCCCCCACAGTCGGATCGAGGTGTGCTCTGTATTTATTCGTAGCTATTGCCCCATACACAATCCTCCACTGGACATCTGCCGTCCGTTTCTCAATAGGTAGCTTGTACATGCACCGCCAGCTGCCTTTCGGGGAGACCTCTGGCCCCAAAAAACCCGCCCACCTCGACTCCGTGACATCCTTCAGAGAGCGCAGATTCAGAACCTTCACACAGATGTGATACACCACCCTTGTCCCGACAAACTGGAACTTGCCCAGGCGAGGAATTCTGAAGGTCAGCAGGTGATCCTCTCCTCCCTGCCACTACCCCACAGCTGGAGTTATGGAAATTGCTGGAAAGGTGGACACAGTGTCGTCATCCCATTGACTGGAAAAAGTGCGGTTTCTCACAAACGCTCGAAGTGGTTGTGGCAGTGCGGCACACACGTCCCCCACCACCCTTTGCAGCAGTCTGACAGATGTAATGTTGGCACTCCGCCTCAGCGTATCCATCGATGTGGTCGACATCTTTATTAGATGACCAAGCTTGGTACAGCGTGCTTCCCACAAGCAAGTCCGCAGACTGACAGACTGCAGCACCTCAGCGTCGATGAATCGATTTAAAAACAGTGGTTCCTCGAACAGCCACATGCCCGGTGTCTCATCACGGATGCGGCCCACGTTGAAGACTCGCCATGCATGCAAGACGGACGTGTAAAAAGCAGATAGTCCAGTAAGGTCCACCTCCCCAGATGTCACGAGGAAGAGCTGCTTATCATAGCCCAAGCGACCAACTCTCCTCAGGAGCAGTTTAGCAATGTCCATCCAGCAGGGTCCGCATCCATAAAGGAGGCGTTGTGCAGTTCGAAGCCTGAAGCAGGCGATCTTGGAATGTATGTCCACCAGGCCCTGTCCCCCTTCAGCTACAGGCAGGTAGAGAACAGGTGCACGGACCCAGTGGCGACCAGACCAAAAGAAGTCCACGATGATCCTCTGAATGTCCTCCACGAGGCTCCTGGCCAGTGTCAAAGCTACCAGCCTATGCCAAAGAGCCAAGGCGACCAGACTATTTGCGACCAGAACCCTGCCCCTATATGACAGCTGTGGTAGCAACCATTCCCATTTAGCAAAGCGAGCACACACTTTGTCCTTAACACCCTCCCAGTTCTTTCGTTCAAAAGCCTCCAAACCCAGAAAAACCCCCAACACTTTGAGACTGGCCGTCCCCCACTGAAGACCGCCGGGCAGGCGACGGACGCCTTGACGTGACCAGTGGCCCACCAATAGACCCTCACTCTTGGCCCAATTCACCCGTGCAGAAGATGCCCTTTCATAAACTGACGTGTCCACCAGACGCTGCACATCCCCATGGGATGTGATGAAAACGTTGACGTCATCCGCATAAGCAGACAAGACGATCGGGCGGCAACAGCTTGATGGCCTCGGCAGAACCAGACCACCCAGCCGAGTGTGCAACCTGCACAGCAAAGGCTCAATAGCCAAGCTGTACAGCTGACCCGAGAGTGGACACCCCTGGCGTATTCCCCGGTGTACAGGGATTGGCCGACTCAGGCCTGCCCCCATCTTTACCAAACACTCAGCTCCAGTATATAGCAGATTGTTAGTTAGTTAGTTAATCCCTTCACACCATGAAGGCGTATATGGGCGGCGCCTATCTCCGTTTCTCTGACCCCAGGCCACACAGCTACTGTAAGTAGTGGAAGCTACAGTGGGGGGTCAGTCCTCTGGTAGCTCTGTGTGTAACTTTACTTTCCCCATTCCATTATGCGGAGCACCACGCTAGAAGGCAGAAAGCACCATTTTTATGTGGTCTTTGGTATGACACGGCCGGGATTTGAACCCCTGCCTCCCGGGTGTGGGGTGGATGCTCTACCAACTGAGCCACCACTCCGGTATATAGCAGATTGACCCACCTCAAAAACATATTGCCAAAACCAAACCCCCTCAGGGTGGAAAACAAATAGGAATGGTAAACCCTATCAAAAGCCTTTTCCTGGTCCAAAGACACAATCCCGAACTGTAAGTCATGACATTTACTGAGCTGGAGAACGTCATGTATGAGGAAAACATTGTCCATAATGTTTCGGTCAGGAATACAATATGTTTGATCCTTACCTACGATCAAACCCAAGACAGTGTTCAGTCTGTTTGCCAGGGCTTTAGAAAGCACCTTGTAGTCCGTGCAAAGAAGAGCCACGGGCCTCCAGTTTTTCAGCAGGGCCAAGTCCCCCTGCTTAGGCAATAGAGACAGCACTGCATGGCGGCAGGAGACCGGTAATGTTCCCTTCCTGTAACAGGCAGTCAGAACGTCATAGAAGTCTGATCCAATAATATTCCAAAAATGCTTAAAAATTTCTGAAGAAAGGCCATCAAGTCCAGGCGCGCGTCCCAGAGCCATCTGATTTACAGCCACAGTCAACTCATCCAAAGTCAGGGCACAGTCCAGAGCGGCCCTGTCCCCCAGGCCGAGCACCAGAAGGGCTTCGAAGAGCTGAGTTTGAGATTCTTTGCAACACGGTCCCGCAGCAAACAGGGCCCCGTAGTAAACCACTGTATGGCGCCGCATCTCGGATGGGTCCGTAGTCAGCCGACCATCTGGGAGTGTCAAGCAAGCCATCAACTTCTTTTTCGCAGTAGACTTCTCCAAATTGAAGAAGAAGGACGTTGGTGCATCCATGTCCTGCAGGCGAGTGAAGCGTGACCTCACTAGCACCCCCTCCACTCTTCCCTGCATGAATGTGCACAGGGCCGATCTCTTCTCCTGCAGCAATGGACCAGCGGTAGAATCCCGACCCATAACCAAGCTGGCCTCCAGCCTCTTGACTGCGTCCTCAAGTTCACTGACCTTGGCCTTGATGATGGCACTTGAGTTCGCAGCGTACCGTTGACAAAAAAGGCGAATTTGCACTTTGCCAACGCCCCACCACTGTTCGAGGGAACTATAACGAGCCTTTGTGGTCCTCCAGTGTTCCCAGAAGTACACAAAATACTGACAAAAGGCGTTGTCCTGTAGGAGCTTGTTATTGAAGTGCCAATAAGATTTTGCCCGTTTCCCTGGTGAGTTCAGTAACACCGCAGTAGCCAGGTGATGATCCGTGAAACCGACGGGACTTATGTTACTGTGAAGGAGTCTGGGGCTAAAGGTTCTAGAAACATATATCCTGTCTAATCTAGCAGCACTGACAACACCGTCAGTGACCCTGACCCAGGTATACTGTCTCGCGTTTGCATGTTTAGACCTCCACGTGTCCACTAAGTTGAACTGCACAGTGAAATTTTCCAAGATTCTAGAAGACTGCAGATGAGGTTCTGCATTAGTGCGATCTACAGTGAAGTCCAAGGTACAGTTGAAATCACCAGCAACAACAAGTTGTTCTTGGTGATAGCACTGCAATTCAGTAGTCAGTATATTGAAAAAGGCAACCCTTTCAGCGCCGTGGTTTGCCGTGTAAACATTAACCAGGCAAAACACGGAGTCCCCTATTTGGGCCCTAACAAGAAGCAGCCTGCCCCTCACTATCTCCACCACCAATAAAACTTGTGCATTTGCTGATTCCCCAAACAAAATGGCCACACCTGCGCTCAGATTGGTGCCGTGACTGAGTGAAAAAGGGCCTTTCCACCACAAGCCCCAGTCCACTTCACCCACGGAAGTGGTATGAGTTTCCTGTAAAAACAAAATGTTGAGACCTTTCCGTCTGAACAGGTCACTAATGAATCCCCTCTTATGATTACCCCTCCCACCATTGATGTTTAAGGACCCTAAAGAAAGAAAGAAAGAAAGAAAGAAAGAAAGAAAGAAAGAAACACCCAACTAAAACACTGAATAGTCAGATGATACTATATATAGCCTCATCTCTCATCTGACATATATATATATATATATATATATATACCTATATATATATATTGTAACGTTGGGGCCATGTTAAGTGGGGCAGGAATTTCCCAGCATGCTTTGCCAGTTGAAAACGTTATGTGTGTAACCGTGATGTAAACAGAGGTCTGGGAGAATGACCTCCCCTCCTGCCTGTGCTCAGAGTGTGTGTGAAAAATAAATCCGGTTGATCACAGCCATCTGCTCCATTTTCTTTGTGTGAACCCTGCATACGTCACAATATATATATATATATATATATATATACAGTATATACATATATACATACAGTATATATATACAGTGGGGCAAAAAAGTATTTAGTCAGCCACCAATTGTGCAAGTTCTCCCACTTAAAAGATGAGAGAGGTGAACCTTGCAAACGTCACACTGGTGTCAGAAGTGGGCATGGAGCAAATGGAAGCTAGGATCAGAATGGAGATCCAGCAGCTGGAGCAGGCCATTGCTCAGCTGATGATGGACGATGAGACCGAGACACCACCACCGGGAGCCCGGAGCCAGGACAAACAAAGCGGCGGACCTGACGGGGCCAGCGCACCCCGCCTCCTGTCTTTTTCAAGACAGAGCGGGCAGAACAGAGCAAACGTTCCACCCTTCTTAGGACAGCACGGGCTGGCGACCCCACGGCGATCAAGGGTGGCGATCGATCAGGAAACGACCACCCCACCTGTTCGACAGCGGGCCAAGATTCCCCGTTTCAACAGCGAAGCCACATTGGATGACTACCTGACACAGGTCGAGCTGACTGCTGCGCTGAACGGCTGGTCGCCAGAGGAAACCACCGTACAGGTCGCGCTGGCCTTGGAAGGGAAAGCCCTCTGTACGCTCTCTGATCTCCGGCCCGAGGAGCACCACAGCTGGCCAGCACTACAAGGGGCGCTCCAGAGACGATTTGGGAGAATAGCGGATGCTGAACACGCCCAAGAGCAACTGACCCGCCACCGCCGGAACCACCAGGAAAAACTAGGAGCCTATGCTGCAGACATATGGCTGTTTACCCGGCGCAGCTACCCAGATTTCGCGCCGGAGGCAGTAGAGAAGCTCGCCCTCCGGAGTTTCATCCAAAGTCTCCGCCCGGCCCAGCTCCAGAGCCACGTACGGCTCCACGCCGCGAGCGACTGGAGGACTGCAGTGGCAGAAGCAGAGCGGGCAGAGCCGTTAATAAATCGCACCGCTGAAGCAGCAACGCACAGCCGAAGAACCTACCAGGCTACGATGGAGAGCGAGGGGGAGGAGGAGGAATTACGGCAGACCACAGCGGCGCGTCCACGGAGAAGATGGCCTCAGCGGCGCGAGGAAGGGTGCTTCCGCTGCGGAGAGATGGGACACATCGCGCGATACTGCCCCGCACCCACCCCACGACAAACCGGCCCCTCGCTGGCGTTAAACTAGAGCGAGGTGGCGTGAACGGGGACAGGCCACCTCCAGCAGATGTTTCCCCCGAGGAGCCGGCACCGCGCGTGGGCCGAGTTGGACACTCTCCAGGGATCTATCTACAGTGCAGCTTGGGGAAGACGTCGATCCGGGCCCTGATTGACACCGGCTCTACAATCTCCTTGGTTCGACCCGGTGTGCTGCCGGGCACGAGCAAGACGGCTCCGCGGGGGTGGGAACCACAGCTACCAGTGAGCGCGCCCGACTGAAGGGGTGGAGAGTGCTGGTGGTGGGGGTGGCCGGTCAGAACATAAGACACCCGTTCTGGCTGGCTGACATCCAAGACCCCTGTATTATTGGACTAGACCTGCTCACAGCCTGGCGTGCCAAGATCGACACCGCCGGACCTTCCCTTCAGCTGGGAAACCGGACCATCACGCTCCACAGCAGAACCCAGGGAAGGGGCACGCACAATCGAGGGATCACCAAGACAGACCGGACCAGGCAGGCCACCGCGAGGACTGGACACGATGACGTCACCAGCGCGGACAGAGGGAGCACGAGCACACACAGGGACAGCAAGGGGAGGGGCCAACGTGTCAGCAGAGACGCAGCAGGCGGTGGAGGAATTATTTCAGCGGAGCTGCAGCGGGCTGGACCCGGAACAGAGACGCTAGCTGCGGGAGCTATTGGACTATTACGTGGGTGTTTTCGCCGCGAAGGATGAGGAATGCGGCCGGACCGGGTTGGTGCAGCACGAGATCGACACCGGTGAGGCCAGGCCGATTCGACTCCACCCACGCCGGCTGCCCTTTTCAAGGCGGGCAGCGGCAGAACAAAAAGTGCGAGAAATGCTGGAGACAGATGTTATTGAGTCCTCCAGCAGCCCCTGGGCAGCGCCTGTGGTGCTGGTCAAGAAGAAGGACGGGTCGTGGCGGTTCTGTGTGGATTACCGACGCCTGAACGACGCCACCAGGAAAGATTCCTACCCCCTGCCCCGCATCGATGACGCACTGGACCACATCGCCGGCTCCAGCTGGTTCAGCTCGCTGGATCTACGCAGCGGCTATTGGCAGGTAGAGCTGTCACCCGAGGCCCGCCAAAAAACAGCCTTCTCCATCGGGCAGGGACTGTACCAGTTTAAAGTGATGCCGTTTGGACTCTGCAACGCTCCGGCCACCTTTGAGCGCTTGATGGAGCGAGTGCTGGCTCACGTGCCGCGGAGTCGCTGCGTTGTTTACCTGGATGACCTGCTGGTGCATGCAGCTGATTTTGACAGCGCCCTGTCAAATCTCCGAGAGGTGCTGGGAGCCATCCAGCAGGCGGGGCTACGGTTACACCCTAAGAAATGCCACCTGTTCCGGCGGGAGACCACCTTTTTGGGCCACATCATCAGTGCAGCGGGGGTCGCCACCGACCCGGAAAAAGTGGCAACAGTGAGAGACTGGCCAGTGCCGCGGAACGTTGGAGAACTGAGGAGTTTTCTTGGATTGGCCTCCTATTATAGGAAGTTTGTGAAAGACTTCGCCACCATTGCCAGCCCGCTGCATCAGCTGACGCAGAAAGGACACACGTTCCAGTGGAGTGACAGCTGTGCTGCTGCTTTCTCCCAGCTTCGCGCAGCGCTCATCAGAGCCCCCGTCCTGCGGTATCCTGACCCGAACCGCCCTTTCATCGTGGACACGGACGCCAGCAACCAGGGCATCGGGGCGGTGCTATCCCAGGAGGGAGAACATGGAGAGCAGGCAGTCGCTTTTTTCAGCCACACTCTCAGCAGAGCCGAGAGAAATTACTGTGTGACTCACAGAGAGCTGCTGGCTGTCATTCAAGGACTGCGTCATTTCCGCCCGTATGTGTACGGGGGGAGGTTCCAGCTCAGGACGGACCACGCTTCCCTGACCTGGTTATTGAACTTCAAAGAACCAGATGGACAGTTGGCGAGGTGGCTGGAGGCACTGCAGGATTATAATTTCCAGATTGTGCATCGGGCAGGCCGCCTCCATGCCAACGCTGATGCGCTGTCTCGGCGCCCCTGTGCGACAGAGGAGTGTCGTCCCTGCCAACGGGCTGAAGATCGAGACCAAGCCACCCCACGGGCTGCCGCTCTCCGAGCTGCTGCGAGCAGGAATCACGCAGCGATGCACAGCCCCTCCTCAGATGATCAGGCAGTTCTCCCCAGCGATGACGTCACAGAGGTTCTTGGCACGCAGCAGCTGCAGAGCGAGCAGGACAGAGACCCGGTCATTTCGCGGGTTCGGCAGTGGCTGGACGCAGGACAGCGGCCCGCCTGGGAGGTTGTGTCACCGCTGGACCCAGAGACTAAGGCCCTGCACTCCCAGTGGGCCAACCTCCGCTGTCACGAGGGCGTGGTGTATCGGCAGTGGCAGACTCCAGCTGGGCAGCAGCACGTCTGGCAGCTGCTGGTTCCTCGTCGACTCCGGCCCAAGGTACTCCAGCTGGTTCATGGGGCGGTAGGAGCGGGCCACTTCGGAGTGACAAAGACGCTGCAGCGCCTTCGGGCCCGGTTCTACTGGCCCGGTTGTCATCAGGACGTGGAGCTCCACGTTCATCGCTGCGACACATGCACAGCTCAGAAGGGACCAACTCAGCGATCCCACGCTCCCCTGCAGCAGTACCGGGTGGGAGCACCGATGGAGCGAGTGGGAGTGGACATCCTGGGCCCTTTCCCGACCACGGACCGGGGGAACCGCTACGTGCTGGTCGCGATGGATTATTTCACTAAGTGGCCAGAGGCGTACGTGGTCCCGGATCAGAGCGCCGCTACGACGGCATCAAAGCTGGTGGATGAAATGTTCTGTCGGTTTGGCGCACCGGAGGAGCTGCACAGCGATCAGGGTCGGAACTTCGAGGCGGAGGTCTTCGGAGAGGTCTGCAAACAGCTGGGCATCCGGAAGACCCGGACCACCTCACTGCATCCACAGAGCGACGGCCTGGTCGAACGATTCAACCGGACCCTCACCACTCAGCTCGCTATCCTAGTGGACCAGCGACAGCGAGACTGGGACCTGCATCTGCCTTTTGTTTTGTGGGCGTACCGGACGGCAGCTCAGGAATCTACCCGGTGCACCCCTGCGGCGCTCATGTTTGGACGCGAGCTGCGCACACCGGTGGATTTGGTATTCGGTTGCCCCCCTGAGCTGGAGGTGGAGGGAAAACCCGGATTGGATTATTTTTTTTGTTTGAAAGAACGTCTCCACACGGTGCACGAGCTGGCTCGAGAGGCCCTGGCAGCGGCAGGGGGCCGGCAAAAGCGAGCGTACGACTCCCGCTGCCAGGGGAGGGACTTTGCACCGGGAGATCGAGTCTGGGTTTTCTGCCCTGAGAGGAAGAGAGGACGATCACCGAAGCTGGCGAGCCAGTGGTCGGGGCCATGCGTGGTCCTGGAGAGACTGTCAGATGTGGTGTACAGGGTGAGGCTTAGAAAAAGGGACCGGGTTGTGGTCCTTCATCGTGACCGTCTCGCCCCGTATCGGCCATCTGCACCGCTGGTGGACGAACCGGAGCTTCCATCCCGGCCCGATACCCCGACCGAGACCCAGATGGACACTAGGGGGCCTGTACGTGTTGGCCGCCGGCGCCGAAGACCGCCCCGACACCTGGATGAGTTTGTATTGGACTTTTAAATTGGACTTTAATTTTTCTGGGGACAGAAACCAGTCCGGGGGGGGCAGTGTAACGTTGGGGCCATGTTAAGTGGGGCAGGAATTTCCCAGCATGCTTTGCCAGTTGAAAACGTTATGTGTGTGTAACCGTGATGTAAACAGAGGTCTGGGAGAATGACCTCCCCTCCTGCCTGTGCTCAGAGTGTGTGTGAAAAATAAATCCGGTTGATCACAGCCATCTGCTCCATTTTCTTTGTGTGAACCCTGCATACGTCACAATATATATATATATATATATATATATATATATATATATATACATATACATATATACATATATATATATATATATATATATATATATATATATATATACATATATACATATATATATATACAGTGGGGCAAAAAAGTATTTAGTCAGCCACCAATTGTACAAGTTCTCCCACTTAAAAGATGAGAGGTCTCCAATTTTCATCATAGGTATACCTCAACTATGAGAGACAAAATGAGAAAAAAAAAATCCAGAAAATCACATTGAAGGATTTTAAATGAATTAATTGGTAAATTCCTCGGTAAAATAAGTATTTGGTCACCTACAAACAAGCAAGATTTCTGGCTCTCACAGACTTGTAACTTCTTCTTTAAGAGGCTCCTCTGTCCTCCACTCGTTACCTGTATTAATGGCACCTGTTTGAACTCATTATCAGTATAAAAGACACCTGTCCACAACCTCAAACAGTCAGACTCCAAACTCCACTATGGCCAAGACCAAAGAGCTGTCAAAGGACACCAGAAACAAAGTTGTAGACCTGCACCAGGCTGGGAAGACTGAATCTGCAATAGGTAAGCAGCTTGGTGTGAAGAAATCAACTGTGGGAGCAATTATTAGAAAATGGAAGACATACAAGACCACTGATAATCTCCCTCAATCTGGGGCTCCAAACAAGATCTCACCCCGTGGGGTCAAAATGATCACGAGAACGGTGAGCAAAAATCCCAGAACCACAAGGGGGGACCTAGTGAATGACCTGCAGAGAGCTGGGACCAAAGTAACAAAGGCTACCATCAGTAACACACTACGCCATCAGGGACTCAAATCCTGCAGTGCCAGACGTGTCCCCCTGCTTAAGCCAGTACATGTCCAGGCCCGTCTGAAGTTTGCTAGAGAGCATTTGGATGATCCAGAAGAGGATTGGGAGAATGTCATATGGTCAGATGAAACCAAAATAGAACTTTTTGGTAAAAACTCAACTTGTCGTGTTTGGAGGAGAAAGAATGCTGAGTTGCGTCCAAAGAACACCATACCTACTGTGAAGCATGGGGGTTTAAAATCATGCTTTGGGGCTGTTTTTCTGCAAAGGGACCAGGACGACTGATCCGTGTAAAGGAAAGAATGAATGGGGCCATGTATCGTGAGATTTTGAGTGAAAACCTCCTTCCATCAGCAAGGGCATTGAAGATGAAACGTGGCTGGGTCTTTCAGCATGACAATGATCCCAAACACACTGCCCGGGCAACGAAGGAGTGGCTTCGTAAGAAGCATTTCAAGGTCCTGGAGTGGCCTAGCCAGTCTCCAGATCTCAACCCCAGAGAAAATCTTTGGAGGGAGTTGAAAGTCCGTGTTGCCCAGCGACAGCCCCAAAACATCACTGCTCTAGAGGAGATCTGCATGGAGGAATGGGCCAAAATACCAGCAACAGTGTGTGAAAACCTTGTGAAGACTTACAGAAAACGTTTGACCCCTGTCATTGCCAACAAAGGGTATATAACAAAGTATTGAGATGAACTTTTGTTTTTGACCAAATACTTATTTTACTGGGGAATTTACCAATTAATTCATTAAAAATCCTTCAGTGTGATTTTCTGGATTTTTTTTTTCTCATTTTGTCTCTCATAGTTGAGGTATACCTATGATGAAAATTGGAGACCTCTCTCTTCTTTTAATTGGGAGAACTTGCACAATTGGTGGCTGACTAAATACTTTTTTGCCCCACTGTATATATATATATATATATATATATATATATATATATATATATATATATATATATATATATATATATATATATATAACAACATAACAATATATTACAGCCTCACCATAAGGACATGGAAAAAAGCCTCACTGCTGGTGCCCAGCCTCTTAGGTGCTGCAGTACTGGAAGGGAAGAGCAGTGGAAGGGCTCTGAACACAGCTGTTGCATGTTCCACTGGTTTGACAAAAAAAGGACAAGACAAGGTATCACCATTAGTAATTACCTATAATGCAATTTCAAAAATGTAATCTTTGACAAATGTCCTGTAACTTTACCTCCATCCAAAGTTTTTGGAGGCCCCATGGCTTTCTTCATGACACCATAGAACTGCACTTTTGAATAGAAGCTTTCCCATCTGTCCTTCATCTGAGAGATGTATCTGGAATTGGATGGTTGAATAATTCTCTGCAGCTCATCCAGGACCTGAAAAATACAGACAGAAAATTAATATTAATAAATACTTGCCATTTCTATACCTAGTCTTGACAATGAATGATAATCATTTTAACTAACTAACTAACTAACTAACCTGCACTTATATAGCGCTTTTCTAGTCACAAAGACCACTCAAAGCGCTTTCACTAATACTAACCCTCTATTCTAAGGGCCTATAGGAAACAGATATCTAGGGACAATTTAGAACAGCCATTAACAAGAGAGCTGTTACCTAATAAATTTGAAAATCATATCAAGATGCCCCTAAAGGTGTACTGGGATAGTTAAAAAAAAATACAAGGACTACTTACATGATCCACTTCTCTGAAACATGGGTATGCCTCCAGAATCTTTACTGGTCTGTCTTGCTCCTTTATAGCATCAGAGTTAATGAAGTGTCTTCTAGCCTCAAACTCGAGGTTCAGCAATTGGGTTGCAGCAGCTTTGTTTGGTTTCTTGGACTTGTAGATTTCTTGGAGAGTCTTATAGTGTCTTGCCTGGGTCTTCTGGCTGTCGAAGAAGTCAACTGAACCAGCTGAAAACATTGAGCAGAGGTGTTAGAGTGCAAATTATTTATTATAGAAGTAGGTTTTTATACAGTGGTGGCCAAAGTTATCAGAACATCTGACAAATCTGAAAATTTGTTTCATTGTTTGCCTCCAAAACATGATTTTATTTCATTTTGTTCATGAAATATGCAGATGGTTGCTCTGAGCACATCAAATATCAGATGAAGTACTGTTTTTATCTACTTTTAACTTTAATATTTGGTATGTCCACCTTTTACAGCAGTTACAGCAGCACATCTCTCTGGCATAGTGTCAGTTTATTTCCTGAGAACTTCAACTCTAATGTTATTCCATGTCTTCTGCAACTCAAACCAAAGGCTAAACTCCAAATGTACAGTGGTGGTCAAAATTATTAACACTTGGCACATTTAAGAGGTTTCAGTTGTTATTGTTGAATTGTCCATTCAAATACCCATAAAACAAATGAAATATCTACAAAGTCGTCATTATGCTCTAAAACCATAGAATAGAGCCATTCTAAGGAGATTTAGGTCATTTTCTTTCCAGAAAACAAGCTAGGCCTATTTCACTGTCATTGTCACACAATTGTGTTCCTTTTACATTCAAAGGGAAGCCTTTGGTTTGAGTTGCAGAAGACATGGAATAACTTTAGAGTTGAAGTTCTCAGGAAATATACTGACACTATGCCAAAGAGATGGTGTAATTGCTACAAAAGGTGGACATACCAAATATTAAAGTAAAAAGTGGATAAAAACAGTAGAACTCACTTCATCTGATATTTGCTGTGCTCAGAGCAACCATCTGCATATTTCATGAACAATATGAAATAAAATAATGTTTTGGATAGGTTTTTGGATCTGTCAGGTGTTCTAATAATTTTGGCCACCACTGTATATCTGCTGTTGGTACACTGTTACATAACAATAAATATGGTGCAAGCCAACAACATTAAAAATAGAACAGAAATGTGTAAGACATATATAATGGAAAATTAGATTTCCAGGTTAACAAGCCCCAAGAAAAACTTGGGACATACCTGATTTATTCATTCATGCCATTAACCTTTTTTTTTTAATTATTCATTCATGCCATTAACTTTTCACAATATGCAATGGAATACAAAGATTCCAAGAGTGAAAACAGTGAAGTGGTTAGGTTCCCTTGTTGGAATGTTTCAAAATGTATTTTTTATACTCAAAACCAACAGATTTATAGAGGGTGTATTAATTTAATACCTACATTCTTCATCACTGCTTTCCTGCTGTTGCACTGGGGAGCCCATGGATCCAACTGGTGAAAGATCCAGAATAATGGTTGGAATAATGGTTGATGCAGAATAATGGTTGATGCACTGGAATCTCCATCATAGTCACTTGTTGTAACATTGGAATCCCCATCCTGTCTTGGCTTCTTTGAAGGAGGTCTGTTGCCCTTCTTTGGACTTTTGACATTGGAGAGTCTCTTCATTAGCTTTGTAGCCACATGCTCCTGCCAGGTACAAATAGCGAAAATTAAGAGATGATAAAACACCCAAGCTTACACCATTCATGTCTAACAAAGTAGTAGTGAGCAAAGGCTACTTACCCACTCACCACATGTTCCTCTAAGCATCGGGTAGTACTCCACCAATCGCTTTGCCATGGCATTAACCTCATGGTTGCTGGGGTATCTGGAGTCCTCAATGGCTCTTGCTATTGAAATCATGTTAGTCATGGTGTTTCTTATGAGTCGACAGAAGAGTTCCTTTGATATGAGCTCACCACACTCTGCCCCCAGCTGTTTCTGTTCAAACTAGGAGCGGCGAGCTTGCTCAAGTTCACTGTCTGTGAAGACTATGTACTCTGGGTTGGACATAGTCACAGACTTTGAGGTACTGGGTTCTTCTCTGGAGAAGTCACTGCCTCCAGTGGCTGATGGTAGTTTCTCAGCAGCAGTTTCCTCATAAAATACAGTACGTTTACACTGAACTGCTTTTATATAAAATTGCACAAGCACTTTAGGCCTCAAAACGTAAAACAGAGTACAGTGAAATATAATGAAATGTTATACAGTTAAAAATGTATGCATTTAATAAATGTGTATTTGTTTCAAGCCAAAACTCAAGAAGATGATCAACATCACTCCATGGGGCATCTGCTAAAAATGTGTTGGTAAAGAGACAGGAATAAAAATGATCTTAAATCATAGAAAACAAACTGCTGTAATCTCAGTTCTGTCATACAGCAACAGACAAGGAACTCACCTCTTCACATCTGTGCACTGCAAGCCATAGAGCCCGACGCCTAAGGAAATTTTCAGGACCAGGTAGAAGATCTTTGATGTCATCTCGGGAGAGTGAATACAGCAGGTCTTCTCCAACATTTGCTTCTGCAACAGAAGTTTCAAATTATCACTACGTTACTCAAGCCCTATGTACATAGTGGGTGGAAATATTTTACAGATTAATTTTAACATTGTCACACTTTCTGTACAATTGGCATTAAATTCTGACATTCTGCACATTCTTGATGCGTGAATAAACAGACACAAATGAGCGAAGATCCAATGGGGTACATAAGTTTTCTTCTATTTGCAAACACATTCAAGTTCTTTTTAAACTTATTTACTTAACAATTTACAGCACAAGATCTACATTCTTTGTACACATTTAGCACAAGGAACCAGTGCTGCTCAGCCAGTGTAAATGACTCACAATTGACTGCACCTTGCATGTCAGTGAATAACTACAAATACAAGTTTTGAAAAAAAGATCTCTGATGAAACATCCATGCTAGAATATGTTGACGTCATTGCAATGAACTTCAACCCATATTTCGTGATCTAACAGTGAGCATGTGATAGTAGGTGGAAAGAAAATCATGAGCGCGCATTGTGAAAGTGCATGCTTTTAAAATTATTTTATTTATGCAGTGATATTTTGTAATAAGATGTTTAAATGAATTACACGGTGGCTTTTGAGGGAGTCCTAATGATACAGCCATGTAACACACGCATTTCACGTGACAAATGCATTGAAGTGTGCTCAAAGCTGGGCTACCTGTAGCTTCCCCTAATTCGTAACATAACTGTAACACTGCCTTTCACACATGCACTCCCTAATTATAATTTTTTTGACAAGTGCCTGCCTAACCCCAGAGACTGCTCAAGCTCAACATTTTCAAACATAACATGGCACATAACATTTATCATATGGAATTTGGTTACAGTGCTACTATGAAGAAAAGTCCAGCTCCACCGTTTAGCCTCATGTCAAAAAAGCCGACTAACGTCGCCGAAGGCCACGGCCATGCCTCCACCCTGAGGTTAACGTAAGTTCCCGTTTATGCTACTTTACGCCAAAACGATGAAAAAAAATCATTATATATATACTGTATATATATATATATATATATATATATCATAATGATATATATAATGATATATATATATATATATATATATATGAAACTGCAAATAGCACACGAATGCTACGATAACTTCCAGGTTAATGTTTAAGTATCAACCAAGGAAACTGTTAAACTAGCTTAGACAACCGCGTCCAGCCTACCATGCTACATAGCTACATAATGCTTAAGACAGTACAACACAAAACAAAGACAAAAAATAGTAACATACCTTTCAGTGTTTTAATTGTTATTTCATCAAGTTTTTCCATAGCTTGACTTCACTTTTTCAATCGCTGTACAGCAAATTCTCATCCACACCGGAACCCCGGACGTAGCTGTTGCAGGAGCATTCTGTTTTCCAACAGTCCACTTCTTTCGGCATGGGGGCGCAACACATAGGATTATAACATCTCCAGGAGTGGTGGGGGGTGGGTGGGAGAGCCATAATACGTTTAGTTCGCATTTTTGCTCAAATATTCAATTCAATTCAACTTGATTTATATAGCGCCATTTCACAACAACAGTCATCTCATAGCACTATCAACTGTAGGGGGAACCCCCACAGTTGCAGAAAGACCCAGCAATCAGGCGATCCCCTGTGAGCAAGCACTTGGCAACAGTGGAGAGGAAAAACTCCCTTTTAACAGAATCAGAATCAGAATCAGAATCAGAATCAGGTTTATTGCCATTGTTCATGTAGTACACAAACTAGGAATTTGTCTCGGTGCAATGCTGCAACATTAAACATGATAAGATAAGAGAAATAAACTATACATGTAATAAAGTGTAGGATAAGATTAAGTGATACTGGTCAGCAGTTAAAATATATATTAGCCAGCAGCAGATACTGTGGAGAACTATATAGTGCAGTCGGTAATGCAGGAAGAAAACAGTGATGATTGACATGAGTCTGGTTGAGCTGCTGTACATGGTGCACGAGAGTCAATAAGTCACTTAGTGTTCAGCAGTCTAATGGCAGAGGGGAAGAAGCTGTTCATGTGACGGGAGGTTTTAGTCTGGATGGACCGAAGTCTTCTACCAGAGGGGAGGGGGGCAAACAGTACGTGACCAGGGTGTGAGGGATCGGCTATGATCCGGCCAGCACGCCTCCGGGTCCTGGAGATGTACAGATCCTGGAGAGATGGGAGCTTGCAGCCGATCACCTTCTCAGCAGTGCGCACGACGCGCTGCAGCCTTAGTCTGTCCCTGGCAGTGGCTCCTGCGTACCACACGGTTATGGAGGTGGTGAGGATGGACTCGATGATGGCTGTGTAGAACTGCACTAACATCTTGGTGGGTAGCTTGAGCTTCCTCAGCTGCCGCAGGAAGAACATCCTCTGCTGGGCTTTTTTGATGAGTGAGCTGATGGTCAGCTCCCATTTGAGGTCCCTGGTGATGGTAGTGCCTAGGAAGCGGAAGGAATCAGCAGTGGTGATGGGAGAGCCTGAGAGGGTGAGGGGGGGCAGAGGAGTAGTGACTTTCCTGAAGTCTACAATCATCTCCACTGTCTTCAGAGCGTTCAGCTGCAGGTTGTTATTGCTGCACCAGGACGCCAGCTGGGCCACCTCTCTCCTGTAGGCGGACTCGTCACCGTTGGAGATGAGCCCGATGAGGGTGGTGTCGTCCGCAAACTTGATCAACTTGACAGACTGGTGGCTGGAGGTGCAGGAGTTGGTGTAAAGGGAGAAGAGTAGGGGGGAAAGTACACAGCCCTGGGGTGATAACAGGAAGAAACCTCCAGCAGAACCAGGCTTAGGGAGGGGCAGTCATCTGCTGCGACTGGCTGGGGGGTGAGGGGATAGAGAAGGTGAAAAGAACAGACATGTAGAGAGCAAACAGCATAATGGGGACTCAATTTATGGGAGAGAACAAACAGATGTTAATGACCAGCAAAAAAAAAAAAAAAAAAAAAAAATCATTGAGAGTGAAGAAAGGAGTGAGGCCCAGTGCATTATTGGAGGTCCCCCGGCTGATTAAACCTATTAGCAGCATAACTAAGGGAGGGTTCAGAAACACATAATCCCTCCCTAATTGTAGGCTTAATCAAAAAGGAAGGTTTTAACCCTATTCTTAAAAACAGAGATCGAGTCTGACTCCCGAATCCAGACTGGCAGCTGGTTCCACAGGAGAGGAGCTTGATAACTGAAGGCTCTGCCTCCCATTGTACTTTTGGAGATTCTAGGTATTACAAGTAATCCTGCATTTTGGGAACGTAGTGCTCTGTTAGGATATCAGATCTTTTAAATAGAAAGGAGCCTGATTGTTTAGAGCTTTGTAAGTAAAAAGAAGGATTTTAAACTTAATTCTAAACTCTATGGGAAGCCAATGAAGGGAGGCCAGAACCGGAGAGATACCTTTTTTCTTTTTTTTTTTCCCTACTTCCGGCGCCACATGAGTCGGCTGACTTTTTGCAACAGCGGCTCAATTCTGAGTTTTTTCTTCTTCTATCTTTCCGATCCGGTGACAACTTTCTGATCCGGCCACACCTTACACACCTTATACATCACAGACACACAGATTGCCCCAAATGTCTCCCGAGCTGGCGGACGGAGCCACTGTTTACAGCAGGAGACGGTACAGCAGGGAACAGCTGCTTGCACTTAATCACCACTTGGTGCTAACGGAAAAACTCAACGTACCAGGAGAAATAAGGCAAAAACGGCATGGTTGTCGGGCTGGTGTTAGACGGCGGACAAGGAATATAAGGTACAGACCCACCCTCCCATCCGTTGTTATGGGGAATGTACACTCTATATTGGGAAAGGTAGATGAGCTAGCAGCTATCTCCCGCGACGATAGCATATACCGGGAGTGCTCCCATCTTTTGTTTACCGAGACATGGCTAACTGAACTAGTAGCAGATGCTAACATTGAGCTGGAGGGTTTCCACGCGATATGGGCAGACCGAACACTGGACAGTGGCAAAGCAAGTGGCGGTGGAGTGTTGATCTATGTTAATAACAACTAGTGCAGACTGGGACACATCACTGTTAAATAACAACACTGCAACAAAGACATCGAGTTGCTAGCTGTTAGCATGCGGCCTACCTATCTCCCGAGGGAATACTCACATGTGATCTGCATTGTCATTTATGCAAATCCGACGGCGAACGCTGGGACAGCGCATGACGTCATCCTCTCAGTAACTGGCAGGCTGCAGACAGAACACCCAGGTGCTCTTCTCCTCATCTCAGGTGATTTCAACCATGTTTCACTGTCTCCCATTCTACCCACGTTTACCCAGTATGTCACATGCCACACTAGAGACAATAAAACACTGGACTTATTCTACGCAAACACTAAGGAGGCCTACACCTCATCACAACTCCCCCCACTCGGGAGATTGGATCACAACTTGGTTCATTTCCGGCCGGTGTACAAACCCCTAGTGCGCAGACAACCTCCGGCCATGCGCACAGTGAAGTTATAGTCTGAGGAGGCAATGGACGCTCTAAAGGGCTGTTTTGAAACCACCGCCTGGGAGCAGCTCTGCAATCCACATGGTGAGGACATCGATGGCCTCACTCACACCATCACGGACTACATCAGCTTCTGTGTGGACAACACCGTTCCCACCAAGACTATACGGTGTTGCTCAAACAACAAACCCTGGATCAACCCTGAGATAAAAACACTTCTGAGAGAGAAGAAGAGGATCTTCAGGTCGGGGAACAGGGAGATGCTGAAGTCCGTACAGAGGGAGCTGAGGAGGAAGATCAGAGAAGGCAAGAACAGCTTCAGGAAGAAGATGGAGGACAAGCTGCAACAGAGCAACATCAGCGGGGTCTGGAGAAACCTTAAAACCATCTCTGGGCTCCAGAATACCTCCCCCCAGGCTACGGGGGGCAGGGAGTGGACGAACAATCTGAATCTGTTTTTTAATAGGTTTGATCAACCGCCCTCCCCCCTGACTGCACAACAACCACTGCTGCCTCTAAAGACATCAAGTCCTGCTTCCCACTCCCCACTCCACCAACACCCCCCCAACTCCCAACACACAGCCCCCCAACCTGATCCTCACTAAGACCCAGGTGAGGACGGAGCTGAGGAAGATCAAGGCGAGGAAGGCATTGGGACCGGACGGCATCAGTGCAAAGCTCCTCAAGTGCAGACCAGCTGTGTGGGATTGTGGAGTACATCTTCAACCTGAGCCCCTGAGCCTGAAGCTGGGGAGGGTACCACAGTTGTGGAAAACATCTTGTGTGGTACCTGTACCAAAGACTTCCCACCCCAAAGATCTGAACAGCTACAGACCAGTGGCCCTGATGTCCCACATGATGAAGACCCTGGAGAGACTGCTCCTTGCTCACATCCGCCCCCTGGTGGGACCAGCGATGGATCCACTCCAGTTCGCCTACCAGCATGGTATTGGGGTGGAGGATGCGGTCATCTTCATCCTTCACTATTCTCTGTCCCACCTGGAGAAGCCCGGGAATGCAGTGAGGATCATGTTCTTTGACTTCTCCAGTGCTTTCAACACCATCCAACCGATGATCCTGAAGGACAAGCTGCTGTGCGCAGGGGTGGACCAGCACCTGTCATCATGGATCCTGGACTACCTCACAAACCGGCCACAGTTTGTGAGAACCCAGGATTGTGTGTCTGACACAATCATCGGTAGCACAGGGGCCCCCCAGGGAACAGTTTTGGCTCCCTCCCTGTTCACCCTTTATACTGCGGACTTCTCACACAACACAACACACTGCCATCTACAGAAGTTCTCTGATGACTCTGCGATCGTTGGCCTCATCTCCAACGGAGATGAAGCTGAGTACAGAGGGCTTATCCAGGACTTTGTGGACTGGTGCCATCGGAACTGCCTCCAGATCAACGCGAGGAAAACTAAGGAGCTGGTGGTGGACTGCCACAGGCAAGGACAATCCCTCACAGCACTAGTAAGTATACAGGGAACAGACATTGAGATGGTGACATCCTACAAGTACCTAGGTGTTCATATGAACAATTAACTAGACTGGTCACACAATACTGACACACTCTACAAGAAGGGACAGTGCAGGCTGTTCCTACTGAGGAGACTCAGGTATTTTGGTGTTCAAGGGGCGCTGCTGAAGACATTCTACGACACGGTGGTATCATCAGCCATCACTTTTGGAGTGGTCTGCTGGGGCAGTGGCATTACAGCAGCTGATAGGAAGAAACTGAACAAACTGATCAAGAAAGCTAGCTCTGCCCTGGGGCAGCGCCTTGACCCAGTGGAGGAGATAGGAGAGAGAAGGACGGTGGCTAAACTGTCATCTCTGTTGGAGTCCGAGTTCCACCCTATGCAGGACATACTGAATGCACTAAGGAGCTCATTTAGCAGCAGACTACATCATTCTAGGTGCACAACCGAGAGGTTTCGCAGGTCCTTCCTACCAACAGCTGTCAGACTGTATAACCTAAGCAGGGCTGCTCGCAGAGATAGCAAAAAGACGTGACAACCTAATAGTTTTGAATGCAAAAGACGCAATAGACTTACACAATGGTCCCCTCTGGTATACAACTAGGAAAATACCGGTAGCTACGGAGGGTGACAATATGTATGAGTACATAATCATACCATGTAGGATAACTAAGTAGACGGTTATGCTGTTTCATTCCATCTAGCTACAATGCTCCGCACTGTGTGTTTATATATTTATGTTTATATGTACACTGGGGCAAAAAAGTATTTAGTCAGCCACCAATTGTGCAAGTTCTCCCACTTAAAAGATGAGAGAGGTCTCCAGTTTTCATCATAGGTATACCTCAACTATGAGAGACAAAATGAGAAGAAAAAAAAAACAGAAAATCACATTGAAGGATTTTTAATTCAATTCAATTCAATTCAATTCAACTTTATTTATATAGCGCCATTTCACAACAACAGTCATCTCATAGCACTATCAACTGTAGGGAGGACCCCCACAGTTGCAGAAAGACCCCAGCAATCAGGCGATCCCCTGTGAGCAAGCACTTGGCGACGGTGGAGAGGAAAAACTCCCTTTTAACAGGAAGAAACCTCCAGCAGAACCAGGCTCAGGGAGGGGCAGTCATCTGCTGCGACTGGCTGGGGGGTGAGGGGACAGAGAAGAAGAAAAGAACAGACATGTAGAGAGCAAACAGCACGATGGGGACTCAATCTATGGGAGAGAACAAACAAATGTTAATGACCAGCAAAAAAAAAATATTTCATAGAGAGTGAGGAAAGGAGTGAGGCCCAGTGCATTACTGGAGGTCCCCCGGCTGACTAAACCTATTAGCAGCATAACTAAGGGAGGGTTCAGAAACACATGATCCCTCCCTAATTGTAGGCTATATCAAAAAGGTAGGTTTTAGCCCTATTCTTAAAAACAGAGATCGAGTCTGACTCCCGAATCCAGATTGGCAGCTGATTCCACAGGAGAGGAGCTTGATAACTGAAGGCTCTGCCTCCCATTGTACTTTTGGAGATTCTAGGTATTACAAGTAAACCTGCATTTTGGGAGCGTAGTGCTCTGTTAGGATAATACGGTAGTATCAGATCTTTTAAATAAAAAGGAGCCTGATTGTTTAGAGCTTTGTAAGTAAGAAGAAGGATTTTAAACTTAATTCTAAACTCTATGGGAAGCCAATGAAGGGAGGCCAGAACCGGAGAGATATGATCTCTCTTTCTAGTACCTGTTAAAACTCTTGCTGCAGCATTTTGGATCAGCTGAAGACTTTTTAAAGATGTTTTAGGACAGCCTGATAATAAAGAATTACAATAATCTAATCTCGAGCTAACAAAAGCGTGGATCAGCTTCTCAGCATCACTCTGAGACAAGATGCTCCTAATCTTGGCAATATTACGCAAATGATAGAAGGCAGTCTTAGAAACAAATTTAATATGTGAATTGAAGGACAAATCCTGATCAAAAATAACTCCAAGGTTCCTCACAGAGCTATTAAGAGAAAGAGTAACTGCATCCAAACTGAAAGTTTGATTTGGAAAGGAATTTCTAAGGTTTTTTGGACCAACAAGAATGACTTCAGTCTTATCTGAATTTAATAGCAGGAAATTACAAGTCATCCAAACTTTGATTTCCTTAAGACAGGCTTCTAACTTGGCTAATTGATTAGTATCATCTGGCTTCATTGACAGGTATAATTGTGTGTCATCTGCATAACAGTGAAAATGTATACAGTGCTTTCTAATAATGTTGCCTAACGGAAGCATATATAAACTAAAAAGAGTAGGGCCAAGCACAGATCCCTGTGGAACTCCATGACTAAGCTTTGAGCTGAGAGAAAACTCATCATTTACATGAACAAACTGGAACCTATCAGATAAATAAGATCTAAACCACTGCAACGAAGTTCCATTAAGTCCAACATAGTGTTCTAATCTATCAAGTAGAATATTATGATCAATAGTATCAAAAGCTGCACTAAGATCTAAAAGGACAAGTACAGAAACTAGTCCATTATCAGATGCAATGAGGAGGTCGTTAGTGACCTTCGCTAAGGCTGTTTCAGTGCTATGATGGATTCTAAACCCAGATTGAAACTCCTCAAATAAACCATTTCCCTGCAGGTGGTCAAATAATTGCGTAGCAACAACTCTTTCTAAGATTTTTGAAATGAAAGGGAGATTAGAGATTGGTCTATAGTTAGCTAAAGCTCCTGGATCTAGCGTTGGCTTTTTGAGTAAGGGTTTAATTACAGCCGTTTTAAAAGCCTGCGGTACATGGCCTAAAGTTAATGAAGGATTGATTATATGAAGAATAAAGCTACCAATAAGTGGGAAGACTTCTTTAAATAACCTGGTAGGAATAGGGTCTAAAAGACAAGTTGAAGGTTTGGATGAGGAAACTATTTTGTCTAACTCACAAAGGTCGATTGGAGTAAACTCATCAAGACAGACATCAATAGAAGGAGTTGTAGTAGTTACAGTATTTAAGTTAACTGTGGGAAGAATCTGATTGATTTTATCTCTGATGGATGAAATTTTATTATTGAAAAAGTTCATAAAGTCCTGACTAGTAAGCTCTAAGGGGATGCTGGGATTGACAGAGTCCTGACTCTTTGTCAACCTGGCTACAGTACTGAAAAGAAACCTGGGATTATTCTTGTTCTCTTCTATTAATGCAGAGTAATAACTCGTTCTAGCTTTTCTAAGAGATTTTTTATAAATTAAAAGATGATTTCTCCAAGCTAAATAGATTTCATCTAAATTAGTAGAGCGCCATTTTCTTTCTAATTGACGAGTCTTCTGTTTTAAGCTACGAGTTTCTGTGTTGAACCAAGGAGTTAAAAATCTCTGATTAGACTTTTTCTTTTTTAAGGGGGCCACCAAGTCTAGAGCCTGATGCAGAGAAGCTGAAACACTATCCACCATGTTATCAATTACAGAAGGAGCAAGCTGTCTATAGCTTATTTCCCTTGTGTTGACACATGGCATAGAGGAAACAATATGCATAAATTTGGAAACAGCATCATCTGAGAGGCATCTACTGTGATAATATTTTTCTTTAGGAGCCAAATAGTCAGAAATAGTAAAATCAAAGGTTAACAGACAATGGTCTGACAGTACAGGGTTATGAGGAGACACTACAAGATTTTCTATTTCTATGCCATATGTCAGAACAAGGTCCAATGTATGGTGGAGGTGATGAGTAGAATTTCCTACTTTCTGAGAAAACCCAATCGAGTCTAATATTGAATTAAAAGCCACATTAAGGCAGTCACTATCTACATCCACATGTATATTAAAGTCCCCTACTATAATTATTCTATCAGATTTCAGCACTAAATCAGCTAAGAAATCAGGAAATTCGGATAAAAATTCTGAATAGGTTGATGGGGGACGATAAACTATGGCAAATAAAATTGGGTTTAACCTGGAATTGCTAAAGTGCCCAACACTGAGGACCAGGCCCTCAAAGGAATTATAACATGTTTTTTGCTTTACATTAACTAGTAATGTGGAATGGTAAATTGATGCTACTCCTCCTCCACGACCAGAACTTCTGGGATTTTGACAGTTTAAATAACCAGAGGGAGTTGATTCATTTAAACCAACATAATCCTCTTGCCCTAACCAAGTCTCTGTAAGGGAAATTAAATCAATCTGATGATCAATTAACAGATCGTGGACTAACAGAGACTTGGGAGTTAGAGACCTAATATTTAGTAAACCACATTTAATTTTTAAATTATGAGGAGGAACAGAGGCCAAATCATTCCATTTAGAGGCTTTATGTTTAATTTGAGTTCTTTGAGTTATTCAATCCAGTTATTCAATCCAGGGCAGATAGGCACTCCAGGAGGAAGGATTGGAGGAGGTGACGCAGCGCAGCTTCCAGCTCCTGGTTCGTCCGCTCGCACTGCCCATTGGACTGGGGGTGGTGACCGGAAGACAAACTCACCGTGGCCCCCAAGGCCTTGCAGAAGCACGACCAGACTCTGGACACAAACTGGGGACCCCGGTCAGAAACGATGTCCGCTGGAATCCCATGCAGCCTCACAACATGTTGGACCAGTAGGTCCGCCGTCTCCCGCGCCGTAGGGAGACCGTGGAGCGGCACGAAGTGGGCGGCCTTGGAGAACCGGTCCACGATGGTCAGGATGGTGGTGAAGGAGTTGGACAACGGGAGACCGGTAACGAAATCTAAGGCCACATGAGACCAAGGTCTGCTGGGGGTCGGCAGAGGGTGGAGGAGACCAGCTGGGGGAGAGGAAGATGTCTTGCCAGTCGCACACTGGGGGCAGGCGCGGACGTAATTAGCGACGTTGCCCCGGAGGCCCGGCCACCAAAAGGACCTCTGAAGGAGCTCAATCAGGCGGGAGCTCCCAGGGTGACAGGCGAGCTTGGTGGTGTGAGCCCAGTGGATGACGTCACTCCGGATCAACGAAGGAACGAACAGCCTACCCGCTGGTCCGCCGCCCGGATCGGGTTCGGTTTCCTGTGCCCTCCAGACCTTATCCCTGATGGACCAGGAGACAGCGCCCATGACACACGAGGCCGGCAGGATAGTATGGTCCCAGTCCTCGGGGGCTTCTGGGGCAAACTGCCTGGACAGAGCATCCGGTTTACCGTTCTTCGAGCCCAGACGGTAGGTGATTGTGAAACTGAAGTGGCCAAAGAACAGAGACCAGCGTGTCTGGCGGGCATTCAGGCGCCTGGCCATCCTCAGGTACTCCAGGTTCTTGTGGTCGGTCCAAACCATGAAAGGTTGAGCCGCCCCCTTGAGCCAGTGACGCCACTCCCGGAGCACGAGCTTGACTGCCAGGAGTTCTGTTGCCGACGTCGTAATTCTTCTCCGCAGCAGATAGGCGCCGGGAGAAAAGGGCACAGGGGCAAATCACCTCGTCAACCATGAGCGCTGAGACAACACCGCCCCCACCCCTGTATCAGAGGCGTCCACTTCCACAAGGCACTGCAGTGAGGGGCCCACCTGGGTCAGGACCCGGGAGGAGGAGAACTCCGTCTTCAGCGCAGCGAAGGCAGCCTCAGCATCCTCAGTCCACTGAAAAGGCACCTTGGGGGAGGTGAGGCGGGTCAGGGGAGAAGCGATGGCGCCAAATTTAGGGACAAAGCGCCGGTAAAAATTGGCGAAGCCGAGGAACTGCTGGACCTGCTTCCTAGACAAGGGGGTGGGCCACTCGACGACCACCTTGACCTTGGCAGGGTCGGGGATTATCTGATTGTGAGAAATAATAAAGCCCAGGAAGGAGGTCTTGTCAGCACAGAATTCACACTTCTCCGCTTTTACATAGAGCCTGTTCTTCAAAAGGCGCTGGAGGACCCCCCTCATGTGAACCTGGTGCTCCTCCCGCGACCGGGAGAAGATCAAGATATCGTCCAGGTGCACAAAGACGAACACCCCCAGGAAATCGCGGAGGACGTCATTAATTAGGTGCTGGAAGACGGCCGGCGCGTTCGTGAGCCCAAATGGCATGACAAGACATTCAAAATGACCGCTGGGCGTCCGGAACCCCGTCTTCCATTCGTCGCCCTCCCGGATCAGGACGAGATGATATGCGCTGCGGAGGTCCAGCTTCATAAACCAGGTGGCTCCCTGTAGAGAATCAAAAGCCGAGTCCATTAATGGCAGTGTATACCTGTCCTTGACTGTAATATCATTCAGCACCCGGTAGTCGATGCATGGCCAGAGGGACCCATCCTTCTTGGCAACGAAGAAGAAACCTGCGCCGGCTGGAGACAAAGAAGGACGAATGATGCCGGAGCTAAGCGATTCCTTGATATAGGAGTCCATGGCTTCGCGCTCCGGTGCTGACAGGTTGTACAAATGACTGGAGAGCAAGGGTGCCCCTGGGCGGAGGTTGATGACACAGTCAAGGGGGCGGTGGTGGGGAAGGGACAGCGCTTTGGACTTGCTGAAGACTACACCAAGGTCATGAAACTCCGGAGGCACTAAGGAGAGGTCCGGAGGGGGCACGTTGGAGGGAGGAGGAGGGAGTGACGGGGCACAAGCGGCGGACTGGAGGCAGGTGCCCAAACAAAAGGTGCTCCAGGAGAGGACGCTCCCCAACTGCCAATTAAAAGTTGGGCCGTGCAGGCACAGCCAGGGGTAGCCCAGAATGACGGAGGCGGCCGAGGTGGGCAGCACATAGAAGCTAAGGTCCTCCCGGTGATTGCCGGAAATAATGACCGGGACTGGGACTGTCCGGTGTGTAACCCGCTCCAGGGGGGTGGCAGCGAGGGAGACAAGATTCAAAGGGGCCGGCAGTGGGTGGCAGGGGATGCCCAGACGGGTTGCCAGGCCCTTAGAAATGAAGCTCTGCTCCGCCCCGGAGTCCACCAGTGCGTGAGTGAGGTGTTCTATGGGGTTATGACAGAACCTAATTGGTAGCATGCACTTGGATAGGGGGTTAGGCTGGGATGCGTCCGCGAGGCCCCCTATAGTGACTCGCGGACTCCCCCTTTTGGCCTTACTGGGCAGGACTCCAAAGCATGCTGGTCGTCTCCGCAATACATGCAGAGACCCAGCTCCCTACGGCGCTGTTTCTCTGCCTGTGGGAGCTTCACCCGGCCAATCAGCATCTCCTCCGGCTCGTCGGCGGACTTAGGCGCGGGTAATACCAGGGGGCGAGGTTGAGAGGAGCGGGGAGGAGCACTGCTCGAGCGGCTGGAGGACTTCCGCTCAGCGGCCCGCTATCTCAACCTGTTATCCAGGCTAATGGTAAGGGAAATCAGCTCTGAGAGCCGCTCCGGCAGATCCTTACAGGCCAGTTCATCACGAAGGCTAGATCTCAGGCTACAGATGAAAATGCTGCAGAGGGCAGCATCTCTCCATCCAACTTCCGCCGCCACAACCCGGAAGTCGACAGCGTAGTCAGCGGCCGACCGGCTACCGTGGCGAAGGTTTAGCAGCTGGGTTGTTAGCACGTTGTCATGGTCCGAATGGTCAAACACCTCATTAAAATCTCGGACCAACTGAGCATAAGTTAGGTTAGCGTAGCTGGGTCGCGCCATGATGGCGTAGGCCGAGGCTAATGCTCGCCCTTCCAAGAGGTTGGCGATGTAATCAATTCGGCTGTGATCCATCGGGAAGTCCCCGGGAACACGCTGGAACACCGACTCACATTGGAGAAGGAACCCACGCGCCTCACCGAGCTTGCTGCCAAAGCGCGTGGGCATGAACCGGGTTGGTGCCCCTGGGTTAGCCTGGCCAGTCGGAGGAGCGGCGGGAGCTAGCCCACCTTGAGGAGCCGGAGGAAACACCTGCAGGGGATCCAGACGATCCAGCTGGCGGGTGATTATGGTGAGCTGGTTTAAAATCACCTGTTGCTGATGTATGACCTGATCGACTTGAGCCTCCAAGTTGGTTAACCGGTGTGCGAGCCCGCTGTCCGCTGGGTCACGCTGCTGGAGCCGTACCGACATGAGTTCTGGCCCAGGGAACATGCACACAGGCTCGAGTCAATTGCAACAATGATTTATTGAATAATAAGTGTGTGTGGATGTGTGAGTGTGAGAGTGGATGTGTTGCTGGAAGACAGGATGCACCGAGGGCGGAGCAGCGCGCCGTACAGCCAGGCAACCCTAGGGCAGAGCAGAGGAGAAGTTAGTTGCTGAGTCTGACCCGGTGGATTAATATTTGGACTGTAGCTTACTTGCAGGTGCTCTTGGTGGCTACGTCGGCAAGCCGCAGGTCTCCGTCCTGGAGGACAGCGCTTCAATGCGCGCTCGGCGCTGCGGGTGAGAGTTGGATGATGACGGGGGGAGAATCCGCCGCCAGGGAGTCCACCTGTGCACAGGGGAGAAGGACTGAAGAAAAGGTGAGAAGAAGGATGATTGCTTATGTGGGAAGCGATGGTTGGGAGTCCTTTAGAGTGGTCGCAGAGAAGGCGAGTGCGGGTAGCACGGTCGTTGATGAGCAGACAGCTCCAGACTGAAGCTCAAGGCGGAGCGGGCTAAATAGCCCAGGCTTGATGAGGCGCAGGTGTGCTCACAGCTGGAGCGGGAGACAGGCGAGAGCGGGCTGTGACAGAATCGATGGCTGTGTCAAAGAGTATTGTGTTTACAACTCACTTTGGTATCACATTCGTCGAAGACACTCTGAACACCTTGACAATGGAAGCCGCAGCAGATCAAGGAGCCAGAGGACACTGACATCAGTAAGGTAAGATTGCAATATTTGACAGATTCATTATAATAAAATGTGATGTCGTAAATGACCTAAAATGTTCATGGTAGCTATCCAAGTTTTTTTTTTACAATAGATATTTTAGTGCTCATTCATCATGATCCACAACAATGCTGTCTACCTATTATGCTCCCGCTTGTAAGAGTACTCACAACCCTGAACATTCAGAACCTGTTTACTTTCTCCTAATACAACAAGCAGCAGTTTTTGTTTTGTTTTTTGTTTGTTTTAAATGGACAGATGCAGTTTTCAAGTGCTACCACAGTTAAGCTTTCCCAAATGTCAAAATTAAGTAATTCAACTCTGCTCTAAACTGAACAGACCTAACACATTTAGAGTTTAGCTACAGTGAATTATCAAATGTATAATGTATTTCTGAAAATTAAATTATTTATTGATTATCAGTGTAGATAACAATTTTCTTACCCTCAACTGGTCAATTAATCAACTAATCTTAATTGCAGTTCTACAAGAAGGGAACCCTCATCAGTGGTGGACAGAAATACCAGTAACGTATGGGCATACAGGCCTGATTCAGTGGTGCAAAACCAAGGACAACCAACAATGGATACAGCAGTGGACATCAGAGTGCAATTAGCAGATGATGCAATGGAGGAAGATAACAGAATACAACCAGATCAAGACCGTGTGGGTCCAGAACATTTTGGTACTTTTGACAACAATGTGCCATTATCCTCTGGCTTTGATGATGGCCTCCACACCTCGCCAAGACACCTTGTGCCATCCCAGACCATTGATAGCACCTCGACTCTGAACATCCCAGTGGCTTGTCCAAGTGAGCTTGCAGATGGTGCCACATCATACCAATCTAAGGTGAGTCTGTTGATATTTTCTTCAACACACAATAACATACAATTATTTTACTTTTAATCGGGTTATTACACACCTATATTTCCTTTATCTGAAGGATGACTCCTGCCAAAGTGTTCTTACCAGACAAGCAACTGCGATTGTGTTGATGTCACAGTTTGGAAGTGCCAATCACTGTGAGCATTATGAATAAAATAAATGATTCTCAGGCCACGACAACATAAACACTCAGGAAGGCATGAGAGCAATTATGCAACTTTATTAAACAATTACTTAAAATGGTTATAGACTACAACACTACCCAATAAGAACCATAAATCCCCAAATGAGAACCATACATTCCTAATAAGAACCATACCTTTCCCGATATGCACAATTTAAGAAACTAACCCCACAATAAATATTATAAATACCATAAATACCCTAAAAAGCACACAAGGAAAAAAGCTATACAATTCTCTTTCAATTCAAGTCACTTCCTACACTACAAGAAAAAACCTTCTGAACGTCTGCAATAGCCCGTGATGCATTCACTGGCTGTCCGACCAGGAACTCCCGCTATCGTCCTCCTTGTCCTGGAAGGAAAGCACCGTCTGTCCGGGCTCGTCCGACACCCTCCTGTACGCCTCGAAAAGGGAGTGTTCTGTGCCCGATGAGAGGTGGCGAACAGGCGGAGAGAAGAGGAGCGGCTCCTTCGTATCCATCGTCCGGGGGAGCCTCCCGTGAACACACCAGGGCTAATATACATTCACAACACACAGACAGTCGGCACGTTCCTTTACTTAGCTGTGTATTCGCCTTTCATCCAACACCACGGAGCCTCCATCGGCTGGTCACTCTCCCGGCGTCTTCGGTCCCGTGCTGCCGTTGTAAATCACCACACCTGTGCTTCCTCCGTCCCTTCTCCGCTCCTGCCCTCGTTTCCTCTGTACTCCTCGATAATACACTTTCCCAAAACCTCCAGTTCTCTGCACTTGGTCGCTCCTGGAAGACTTCTCCCTTGAAGGCTCCTTGACGCCTTCTCTCCAGACTTCCCTAGACTTCTTGGCTACTCTTAACACAGTCACGCACCATCTTTAAATACGTCCTTCTGGACAGAGAGTTCACAACGGAGCCCGCTAGTTGGCTCCTGCTGATTTGATCAGTAAGCGCAGGTGTAACTCATAATCAACTCAGAAATACACTCACACAAATATATACAAAAAATAATCCAATATGCATTACATTAATAATATAATTCACTTCGTTACAGAGTTTAGTTCGTATTGCCAACACTCGGTCGGAGTCATTCCCAGTGAGAGTTGGACTCCGCCAGGGCTGCCCTTTGTCACCGGTCCTGTTCATAATTTTTATGGACAGGATTTCTGGGCGCAGCCAGGGAATGGAGGGTGTCATGCTTGGTGACCACAGGATCTCATCTCTGTTGTTTGCAGATGATGTTGTCCTGTTGGCTTCATCCAGCAATGACCTACAGCTCTTGCTGGGACGGTTTGCCGCTGAGTGTGAAGCGGCTGGGATGAGAATCAGCACCTCCAAGTCCGAGTCCATGGTCCTCAGCCGGAAAAAGGTGGATTGTCCTCTCCGGGTTGGGGACAGGCTCCTGCCCCAAGTGGAGGAGTTTAAGTATCTTGGGGTCTTGTTCACGAGTGAGGGGAAAATGGAGCGAGAGATCGACAGACGGATTGGAGCAGCATCTGCAGTGATGCGGACGTTGTACCGGTCTGTTGTGGTGAAGAGGGAGCTTAGTTCTAAGGCAAAGCTGTCGATTTACCAGTCAATCTACGTTCCTACTCTCACCTATGGTCACGAGCTTTGGGTAATGACCGAAAGAATGAGATCGCGGATACAAGCGGCTGAAATGAGCTTTCTCCGTAGGATTGCTGGACTCACCCTCAGAGATAGGGTGAGGAGCTCAGTCATCCGGGAGAGGCTCAGAGTAGAACCACTGCTCCTCCACATTGAAAGGAGTCAGTTGAGGTGGTATGGGCATCTGATTAGGATGCCTCCTGGACGTCTCCCACTTGAGGTGTTTCAGGCACGTCCCACTGGGAGGAGACCCCGGGGCAGACCCAGGACTCGGTGGAGAGACTATGTCTCCCAGCTAGTCTGGGAACGCCTTGGTATCCCCTCTGAAGAGCTGGAGCAGGTGGCTGGGGAGAGGGAAGTCTGGGCTTCTCTGCTTGAACTGCTGCCTCCGCGACCCGGACCTCCGGAAAAGCGGTAGAAGATGGATGGATGGATGGACAGCCTTAAAGCTGTAACAAACCAAAAAAAAAAAACAAAAAAAAAACAAACAATATACACACACAACCCTAAAATGCTCTACCCTGACATTTCTCCCCTCAGCTTTTTAAATAGTCATCCCCGACTATTGACTTCCATCACCATATCTAACTGACTTTTTTCCCAAATTGCTATGCTGAGAGCGCCTCAGGGGTACCTGTTCCTGTGGTGACACTGAAGTAGGTGGATCAGATGCCTGCACCACATCTTGCAAATGTTCCACTTCCACGGCTGGACTTGGGACTAAACTGGGCCCTGCAAGAGGCAAAGACACAGGCAGGAACAGGTGTGACCCAATGTTCTCCGGCTCAGCCGGTGGCACTAGCACGTCCTTTGGTGGATCACTAGGTCTGATGGGACATGGTCTGAGGCTGTTCCTGTGGATAGTCCTGTCTGGCCCACTCAGCCCCTCTGGTCGGATCTTGTACACGGGTGTGTGTGGACCCAACTGAGACACCACCACAAAAGGGGAGGGTTTCCATCGGGGGGCAAGCTTACTTTGATCATGGCGTCAAAAATTCCTCAGCAACACCCTCTCTCCTGGCACCAGTGGAACATCCTTGGCATGATGACCATACCTCTGCTTGTCCTTGTGTTGCTGCTGCTGCGTTTGGGCCAAGACTCATTTGTGGGCTCCATTCAGAATCCTGTGATGATGACGAACCCACTCTTCCTTGGTACACTGTTCAGGCTGGGGGAAAACTCCTGTGGCAATCTCCACCGGCAACCTTGCATGCCACCCTGTCAGAACAAAGTGAGGGGTCAAACTTGTGCTGCTATGGATTGTGTTGTTATAGGCAAAAAGCAAAGCAGGTAAACTTTCTGTCCATCTGGTCTTCTCCTCCTCAGTCAACAAACACAACAAGGACAGCAAAGTTTGATTGAAGCGTTCACATGCCCAATTTCTCTGGGGATGATAAGGGGTAGTGCGCACCTTTTTGCAGCCATATAATGCACAAAGTTGCTGCAACTCTGCAGACTCAAAAGCAGCCCCTCTATCTGACAGGATCCTTTCAGGGCAGCCCCATGTTTGAATAAGGTTCCGCCACAGTACCTGAGCTGTTGTAACTGCCGTCTGGTCTTTAGTTGTCACTGCCCATCCATACCTTGAAAACAAATCAGTCATAACCAAAATATATGGATAGGTGCCTTGAGGGTTTTCTAAAGACAGGAAGTCAATGGCCATGGTCTCCAGAGGATAGAATGAGACAACTGGCTGAAGGGGTGCCCTTACTTCTAGCCTGGCCTTATTCTCACAACAAGTAGGGCACTCTGTAGCCCACTTGCGCACGTCCTCGCTCATCCGAGGCCAAAAAAAAAAAAAAACACCTTCTCAAAGTGGCCTCAACTCAATTCGCTCCCATGTGGCCACAAGAGGCATGGAACCATTCCCACAACGGCCTCGCATTCACTAAGGGGACCACAGTTTGGTACACCACCTGGCCTGTTTGTGGATCCTCTACCTTCCTCTGGAGCAGGCCTTGACTCAACCGTAACCTTTTCCACTCCCTCAACAACCGTCGAGCCAGTGGTAGAGCTTCCCTCTGACGCTCTCTAGATGGCCAGTTACTCTGTTGGAGCCATGCACACACCTGCTGCATTGCCGGGTCTGCCCTTTGGTGAGCAAGCCAATCTTCTGTAGCCATCACAAAGTTCGTGCCAGTCTCAATTTGGGATTCATCCTGTGGGAGCCTAGACAAGATATCAGCGTTCCCATTTGCCACTCCAGGTCGGTATTTAATGGTAAACTGATAGTTGGAAAGGTGGGCCACCCACCTTTGCTCCACTGCACCAAGCTGCGCTGTGTCCAGGTGGACAAGGGGGTTGTTATCGATGAAAGCTGTAAAAGGCACCCCCCACAAGTAATCGTTAAACTTTTCTGTAACAGCCCACTTTTGGGCCAACAACTCCAATTTAAAGGAGCTATAATTTTGATCATTTCTTTCTGTGGGATGAAGACTTTGGCTAGCATAGGCAATCACCTTCTCGTGCCCATCCTGAACCTGGGCGAGCACTGCTTCCAGCCCCTCCAGACTTGCATCTGTATAGAGAATGAAGGGCTTGGAGAAATCAGCATAAGCTAGCACTGGAGCACTCAACAGTGCCAACTTAAGTCTCTCAAAGGCGGCCTGACATTCCGGAGACCAAACTATGGCCTGATTTCTCCCGCGTGAAACTGCCTTCCCCACCAGAGTAGCGTGTAAAGGTGCTGCGATCTTCAAAAACCCAGGAATAAAACGCCTGTAGTATCCCACAAAACCCAGGAATGATCTAACCCCTTTCACTGTACTAGGTGGCTCCCACTGCTGGACCACCCTGGTCTTCTCGGGATCGGTAGCCACCCCATCCTTGCAAATGATGCGCCCCAGATACCACACTTCACGTTGGAAAAGATTCAATTCAATTCAATTCAACTTTATTTATATAGCGCCATTTCACAACAACAGTCATCTCATAGCACTATCAACTGTAGGGGGGACCCCCACAGTTGCAGAAAGACCCCAGCAATCAGGCGATCCCCTGTGAGCAAGCACTTGGCAACGGTTGAGAGGAAAAACTCCCTTTTAACAGGAAGAAACCTCCAGCAGAACCAGGCTCAGGGAGGGGCAGTCATCTGCTGCGACTGGCTGGGGGGTGAGGGGATAGAGAAGAAGAAAAGAACAGACATGTAGAGAGCAAACAGCACGATGGGGACTCAATCTATGGGAGAGAACAAACAAATGTTAATGACCAGCAAAAAAAAAAAAATTCATAGAGAGTGAGGAAAGGAGTGAGGCCCAGTGCATTACTGGAGGTCCCCCGGCTGACTAAACCTATTAGCAGCATAACTAAGGGAGGGTTCAGAAACACATGATCCCTCCCTAATTGTAGGCTATATCAAAAAGGTAGGTTTTAGCCCTATTCTTAAAAACAGAGATCGAGTCTGACTCCCGAATCCAGATTGGCAGCTGATTCCACAGGAGAGGAGCTTGATAACTGAAGGCTCTGCCTCCCATTGTACTTTTGGAGATTCTAGGTATTACAAGTAATCCTGCATTTTGGGAGCGTAGTGCTCTGTTAGGATGATACGGTAGTATCAGATCTTTTAAATAAAAAGGAGCCTGATTGTTTAGAGCTTGGTAAGTAAGAAGAAGGATTTTAAACTTAATTCTAAACTCTATGTGAAGTCAATGAAGGGAGGCCAGAACCGGAGAGATATGATCTCTCTTTCTAGTACCTGTTAAAACTCTTGCTGCAGCATTTTGGATCAGCTGAAGACTTTTTAAAGATGTTTTAGGACAGCCTGATAATAAAGAATTACAATAATCTAATCTCGAGCTAACAAAAGCGTGGATCAGCTTCTCAGCATCACTCTGAGACAAGATGCTCCTAATCTTGGCAATATTACACAAATGATAGAAGGCAGTCTTAGAAACAAATTTAATATGTGAATTGAAGGACAAATCCTGATCAAAAATAACTCCAAGGTTCCTCACAGAGCTATTAAGAGAAAGAGTAGCTGCATCCAAACTGAAAGTTTGATTTGGAAAGGAATTTCTAAGGTTTTTTGGACCAACAAGAATGACTTCAGTCTTATCTGAATTTAATAGCAGGAAATTACAAGTCATCCAAGCTTTGATTTCCTTAAGACAGGCTTCTAACTTGGCTAATTGATTAGTATCATCTGGCTTCATTGACAGGTATAATTGTGTGTCATCTGCATAACAATGAAAATGTATACAGTGCTTTCTAATAATGTTGCCTAACGGAAGCATATATAAACTAAAAAGAGTAGGGCCTAGCACAGATCCCTGTGGAACTCCATGACTAAGCTTTGAGCTGAGAGAAAACTCATTATTTACATGAACAAACTGGAACCTATCAGATAAATAAGATCTAAACCACTGCAACGAAGTTCCATTAAGTCCAACATAGTGTTCTAATCTATCAAGTAGAATATTATGATCGATAGTATCAAAAGCTGCACTAAGATCTAAAAGGACAAGTACAGAAACTAGTCCATTATCAGATGCAATGAGGAGGTCGTTAGTGACCTTCGCTAAGGCTGTTTCAGTACTATGATGGATTCTAAACCCAGATTGAAACTCCTCAAGTAAACCATTTCCCTGCAGGTGGTCAAATAATTGCGTAGCAACAACTTTTTCTAAGATTTTTGAAATGAAAGGGAGATTAGAGCTTGGTCTATAGTTAGCTAAAGCTCCTGGATCTAGCGTTGGCTTTTTGAGTAAGGGTTTAATTACAGCCGTTTTAAAAGCCTGCGGTACATGGCCTAAAGTTAATGAAGAATTGATTATATGAAGAATAAAGCTACCAATAAGTGGGAAGACTTCTTTAAATAACCTGGTAGGAATAGGGTCTAAAAGACAAGTTAAAGGTTTGGATGAGGAAACTATTTTGTCTAACTCACAAAGGTCGATTGGAGTAACCTCATCAAGACAGACATCAATAGAAGGAGTTGTAGTAGTTACAGTATTTAAGTTAACTGTGGGAAGAATCTGATTGATTTTATCTCTGAAGGATGAAATTTTATTATTGAAAAAGTTCATAAAGTTCTGACTAGTAAGCTCTAAGGGGATGTTAGGATTGACAGAGTCCTGACTCTTTGTCAACCTGGCTACAGTACTGAAAAGAAACCTGGGATTATTCTTGTTCTCTTCTATTAATGCAGAGTAATAACTCGTTCTAGCTTTTCTAAGAGATTTTTTATAAATTAAAAGATGATTTCTCCAAGCTAAATAGATTTCATCTAAATTAGTAGAGCGCCATTTTCTTTCTAATTGACGAGTCTTCTGTTTTAAGCTACGAGTTTCTGTGTTGAACCAAGGAGTTAAAAATCTCTGATTAGACTTTTTCTTTTTTAAGGGGGCCACCAAGTCTAGAGCCTGATGCAGAGAAGCTGAAACACTATCCACCATGTTATCAATTACAGAAGGAGCAAGCTGTCTATAGCTTATTTCCGTTGTGTTGACACATGGCATAGAGGAAATAATCTGCATAAATTTGGAAACAGCATCATCTGAGAGGCATCTACTGTGATAATATTTTTCTTTAGGAGCCAAATAGTCAGAAATAGTAAAATCAAAGGTTAACAGACAATGGTCTGACAGTACAGGGTTATGAGGAGACACTACAAGATTTTCTATTTCTATGCCATATGTCAGAACAAGGTCCAATGTATGGTGGAGGTAATGAGTAGAATTTCCTACTTTCTGAGAAAACCCAATCGAGTCTAATATTGAATTAAAAGCCACATTAAGGCAGTCACTATCTACATCCACATGTATATTAAAGTCCCCTACTATAATTATTCTATCAGATTTCAGCACTAAATCAGCTAAGAAATCAGGAAATTCGGATAAAAATTCTGAATAGGTTGATGGGGGACGATAAACTATGGCAAATAAAATTGGGTTTAACCTGAAATTGCTTAAGTGCCCAACACTGAGGACCAGGCCCTCAAAGGAATTATAACATGTTTTTTGCTTTACATTAACTAGTAATTTGGAATGGTAAATTGTTGCTACTCCTCCTCCACGACCAGAACTTCTGGGATTTTGACAGTTTAAATAACCAGAGGGAGTTGATTCATTTAACCAACATAATCCTCTTGCCCTAACCAAGTCTCTGTAAGGGAAATTAAATCAATCTGATGATCAATTAACAAATCATGGACTAACAGAGACTTGGGAGTTAGAGACCTAATATTTAATAAACCACATTTAATTTTTAAATTATGAGGAGGAACAGAGGCCAAATCATTCAATTTAGAGGCTTCATGTTTAATTTGAGTTTTACCAATATTTTGCTTTATCACTTTGGGATGCTTATACATTATATTTTTATTTACTTTGGAGGGAGCAGACAACGATTCTCTGATGGGGAAGACAGGGGCTAAGCTGAGGGGTGGCGGATGAAGAGGAGCTGCAGAGAGGCGTGTAAGACTGCGACTCTGCTTCCTGGTCCCAACTCTGAGTAGTCAGGGTTTTGGAAATTTGGATAAAAAAGATGCCAGATTGTTAGATAAATGAGAAGCACCATCCAAAGTGGGATGAATGCTGTCTCGTCTCATAAGACCAGGTTTTCCCCAAAAAGAGCTCCAATTGTCAATGTAGCCCACGTCATTTTTAGGACACCACACAGACAGCCAGCGGTTCAAGGATGACGAGCGGCTAAACATGTCATCACTGGTCAGATTGGGGAGGGGCCCAGAGAATACTACAGTGGCAGACATCGTTTTGGCAAACTCACACACCGATTCTATATTAAGTTTCGTGACTTCCGACTGCCGGAGACGGATGTCATTAATGCCGGCGTGAATAACAATTGTGGAGTATTTACAGTTACTTTTAGCCAGCATTTTCAAATTTGACTCGATGTCGCCTGCTCTGGCCCCAGGAATGCATGTGACTATGGCCGCTGGAGTCTCTAGGTTCACGTTTCTGACTACAGAGTCGCCAATGATCAGAGTTTTTTCCTCAGCAGGTGTGTCGCTGAGCGGGGAAAAACGATTAGAAACGTGAACAGGTTGGTGGTGAACCGGGGCTTTGCGACTAGGCTTCCTTCTCACCGTCACCCACCCAGTCTCCTCGCTGCTGAGGAGAGCCGGGGAACCGCTGACAGTTCGACCTAAGCTAGCTAGCTCCGCTGCAGCTAATGGGCATCCGTCGAGATTAACTGGCGCAGATGGTGTTTCAATGCAGCGGAGCCGGGATTCCAAATCAGACAACCTCGCCTCGAGCGCCTCAAAAAGACAACATTTATTACATTTACCGTTATCACTAAAAGAGGCAGAGGTGTAGCTAAACATCTGACAGAGAGAGCACACCAGAGGAGGAGAGGAAAGAGAGGTAGTAGCCATAGCTAGTGGCTAGCTAGTGGCTGGAGAGCTGGAGAGCAAACCACACAGGCAGACAGCAAAACAGGAAGTGACGATACGTTACCACAAGGAAGTGACGATGGCACTTCTGTGGCTGCCACTTCAGTCCATGTCTAGCCAGCCGCTCGAAAACCTGCTCCAAATGGGTGACATGGGAATGGAAATCGGGTGAGAAAACGATGACATCATCGAGGTAAATCAAAATGAAGTCATTCACCATACTGCCCAAGCACCGATGCATCAGTCTCTGAAAAGTAGCTGGGGCATTACAGAGACTGAATGGCATCCGCTCAAACTCGTACAATCCCGTAGGTGTTATAAAGGTGGTCTTCTCCTTGTCCCTTGGGTCCACTTCCACCTGCCAGTACCCACTGGCCAGGTCAAGGGTGGAATGCCAGCATGCTTGTTTGAGACAGGTTAAGGACTCCTCAATCTATGGTAAGGGAAATGAGTCTTTGTGGGTCACAGAGTTCAGTTTCCTGTAATCCACACAAAAACGTAGGGACCCACCCTTCTTCCTCACAAGCACAACTGGTGCAGCCCAAGGACTAGTGCTCTCTGTTCACCACTCCTTGTTCCAACATACTCTGCAGCAGACTTTGCAACTCAGGATAAAGAGAGGGGGGGACAGGCCGGAGGTGGAGGTGCGGTTCCGGTTGGTATCTGGTGCAACACCACAGTAGTATAGCCAAAATCCTCCTCAACCTTAGCAAAAACAAAGCTCCATTGGCTTACCAGTTGTTTCAACTCTTTTTGCTGTTCTGAACTAAGGTTGTCCCCCTCAAATGTCCACGACACAGGTTCACTGGCTCTAGGTGCCCGAACAGTCCGAATGTCCACCTCCAGTGTGTCCTGGTCAACAACCTGCAGCGCCAACTGCTTGTCACCATATATCTGATCAGGGGACAGAGAGTACACAGAGGCCAGAGCCTGTCGTGGCAGCAGACCAATGGGGTAAGGATTAACATTACTGAACAAAAATGAATTGACTGAGGCTGAAACAATAATCAATAGGTGGTTTTCCAAGTTCTGAGTCATTTATTCTCCTTCTGATCAGAAAGGAGGAAATCAGAACAGCATACACTCGCCTCAGAGCTTCACAGAACCAACTCCCTAACATGTGTCCAAGGATGTTGATTTTTTATACCTCGGTCTATTATCTAAGCTAGACTGGCAGGAGCCAACTCTCCAAGTGACTCCTTCTTTATCTGTGGTCAGCAATGGACATTCTGACATGACCTGGTCATTCTGACAATACAGTATAGTTTGGTATGATAAAACAATGCAACTTTTGTCATTATTCACAATCTTGCTCATCCTAATCTTGCTCTGAAAACAGACAGTCTTTTCAAGCTCTGAGACAGTGAAAAAATATCACAGTGACCCAGACATTGGATTATTATATGCACCAGAAACAATTATAATATAAAATAGAATAATACAGCATTAAAATCATATAGAATAATCAATGAAACCTGAAAATTGACATGATTTAGGGCCCAGGAGACAGACACTGACACGGGCAGATAGTGACAATAATCTTTATTTGATAGTGAGAGTGTGTAGTGCGTGTGTGAGTGCGTGGATAGTGTTCTGGTCACTGGAGCTGAGCAGCCTGGACGGAGACCCGGCAACCCTGGAACATACAAGCAGAAGACAATTACTTTTGTTCCACACTCGTGATGAGCTACAGATGGAGAGGCTTACTTGAGTGCAGCACAGGTTTCGCCCTGCTGAGATCCAGCGGCCGTGCAACGTGGAGGTGAAGGTGTCCGTGAACGTGCTGGAGATACCACCCGTGGCTGTGACGAGGGTAGTCCTTCTGATGACGCTGGCTGTGACTCCACAGACCGAGATGATGGTAATCCTGATGATGACGAGGTTAGTGATTCCACAGAACGTGGTGATGATGATGTAGCTGATATTGATGACAGTGACTCCACTGATAGCGGTGGCCAATACTCCTGCAACTGATACAACAGCAGTTCTGGAAGCTGAGGAGCAAGACGTACCGGTAGTCGTGGTGGTAGCGAAGCGCTACGAGTGCGAGATGGCGTTACCCCGTCAGCTGGGGACGCAGGTCCGCCGCCTAGGAGGTCCACCTGTGCACAGGGGTATAGACAAGGGGTTGAGTAGCAGATTGTTCTCTTACTTGCTTGACAATGATGAGAAGTCCTTGATGAAGCAAGAGAGGTTCTTGACGAGACGAGAGAGGTTCCAGACGAGACAAGAGAAATTCTTGACGAGACCAGAGAGTGGAGTTCAGGCTCATTCTCCGACGAGAATGAGCCTGGGGGGCAATGGATCAGCGTTCTCGTCGCGCCCTCCGCCAGTACCCGGGCTCGCCTGGGGAAGCTAATGATCCTACCAGCAGACTAAATTCGAAGAGACGACGCCTCTGTGCCAAGTCAAAGAAGAATCCTAGTCACAGTCCTAAAGCCGAAAGCAAACAGCCCCAAGAGCACTTTGTGGTAGGATCGGCCCTTCGCATATTACAACTAAACGTTGAAGGCCTATCTGCAGCCAAGCGAAGCCTTATCGAAGTCCTCGCCTTCCAACATTCGATTGATGTAATCTGCCTCCAAGAGACTCATATTGGCACAGAGGAAGCTGGCCGCTTCACCATCAAAGGCTTTGACCCCCTGTGCTATGTTCTACATGCTAAACATGGACGTGCCACCTATGTGCGTTCTGACATAGTTGAAGCAAATCACCTGATAACAACACATTTCTCAGACACCATAATCATTGGTGGCTTCCATATTGTCAATGTGTACAAGCCCCCTAATGCCAACTGGGATCTGCAGGTCTTACCCACCCTACCCCACCCTGCCATCTATGTGGGGGACTTTAACAGCCATCACCCTGACTGGGGGTACCCAGCAGTGGACAGTGATGGGAAGGCACTTTCAGACTGGGCATCCAGAAATGACCTCGCTTTGATATACGACCCCAAACAAAGAGGAACCTTCCACTCTGCTAGGTGGAAGAAGGACTATTCTCCTGACCTGTGTTGGGTCAGCTCTTTGAATGGGGAGCCATATCCTACACAGATCCTCATTCTTGATGATTTTCCACACAGCCAACACCGGCCCCTGCTTGTACACATTGGCCTACAACTTCCAGTCATATACAGCCCAAGGAAGATGCGCTGGAACTTCCGCAAAGCCAACTGGAAGAAATTCAGTGAAACTCTGGACCGGAGCGTTGTTACCATCCCACTCCACACCATCACTGTAGATGAAGCATACAACCGCTTCTGCAGCGCAATCTTCAAGGCTGCCCATACTGCAATCCCACGAGGCTACCGACCCCTCTATGTCCCATGTTTGGACGGAGAAAGTGCTGCCCTCCTACAATCCTATCAAACATCAGGGGACCCAGAGATAGCAGACCATCTCATTGAATCGCTAAATACAGCTCGGCGAAAGAAATGGGAGGAGACAGTTGCTGACCGGAGCTTTACCCACTCTAGCAGGAAATGTTGGAGCCTCATCCGTCGCCTAGGAGCTGCACAGAAGCCCCCTAGCCAAAGCCGAGCATCCGTCACACCCAACCAAGTTGCATCCCACCTACTGACTATCGCCAAAGCACCCCAAGACAAAGACACCAAAAGAGCAGTTACAACTGAGCTAAAAAAACACCAAAAAATGCCTGTAGAGGAAACGAACCCTGAACCCTTCGAGGCTGCTGAACTGGAGAAAGTCCTACAGAGCCTGAAATGTGGAAAGGCAGCAGGATACGATAACATCTTCCCAGAATTCATGAAAAATCTTGGCCCCCGAGCCCTAACCTGGTTGACACAATTCTACACAAGGATCACACAAACAAACTCGATCCCAAAGAAATGGCGGACAGCAAAGGTCATTGCCATCCCAAAACCTGGCAAAGACCACAAATTACCAGCAAGCTACCGCCCAATCTCCCTACTCAGCGTTCCTTACAAAATCATGGAGCGCCTAATTCTGCAACGCATTTCCCCAGAGGTAGAGAATATTCTAAGTGTAGATCAAGCAGGTTTCCGCAAGGACCGCAGTACAGGAGAACAAGTACTGGCCCTAACCACCTTCATCGAAAATGGCTTCGAGAGCAGACTGAAGACAGGGGCTGTGTTTCTCGACCTTACAGCCGCCTATGATACGGTCTGGCACAAAGGCCTCCTCCTGAAACTTATAAAGGCGATCCCTGCTTGGGCAACAGCAATTATAAAAACCCTGCTGACCAACCGAAGGTTCAGAGTCCACCTCAGTCAGAACACAAGTGCATGGAGAATGCAGAAAAACGGACTCCCACAAGGCTCAGTTCTAGCTCCAACTCTGTTCAACCTCTACATAAACGACCTGCCTACTACAAAATCCCGCAAATTCACCTATGCAGACGACATCTGTTTGGCATTCCAAGCACCAGACTTTGAACCACTGGAACGGGTGCTCACGGAAGATCTTGCCAAACTGGACCAGTTCTGCAAAATCTGGCGCCTAAAACCAAGCCCAGCAAAAACCGTCTCCAGTGTATTCCATCTCCACAATGCAAAAGCTGCTAGAGAACTAAACATCCACCTGAGCGGACTCAAGCTTAAGCATGCCCCAAATCCAACTTATCTTGGAGTGACCCTTGATAGGACCTTATCCTTCAAGGAACATCTAAAGGGGACGGCTGCTAAGGTGAAAGTACGAAACAACCTGCTCTGCAAGCTCGCTGGTGCAAAATGGGGGGCGGCAGTCTCCACCCTGCGCACCTCAGCACTGGCCCTTTCATACTCTGTAGCAGAATATTGTGCCCCTGTCTGGTCCAGGTCATCTTACACACACCATGTAGACACCCAGCTCAACACAACCATGAGAACTATAACTGGAACAATCCGCTCAACACCACTCCCCTGGCTCTCTGTACTGTCAAACATAGCCCCTCCACACATCCGGCGAGCAGCATTAACTCAAAGGATGCTCCAAAAAGTTAAAGATTCTCCTCACTTACCAATCCATGCAGATATCTACACTCCACCCACTGCCCGACTTTCATCCAGACGGCCGATTTGGAAAAAACCTCCCCCAGCTGACTTTACCATCCAGACAGCTTGGCAAGAGGAATGGGAGACCAAGGAGGTCCCAAACAAACAGCTGGTGATAAACCCCAACCAACAGGTCCCGGGCACCAACCTCCCAAGGAGACAGTGGTCTACACTCAATCGCTTCAGGACTGGACATGGCCCCTGCTTGGCCAGCCTTTACAGATGGGGCAGTAGCCCTAGCCCACTGTGCGCATGTGGAGAGGAGCAAACAATGGAACACATCATAGAGGCTTGCCCGCTCCAAAGACTGGAAGGAGGATTACACACCCTCCATACAGCAAACCAGGAGGCAACTGCTTGGCTTAAGGACTTTGCATTCGCTAAATAAATAAATCCGACGAGAAGGACAGACGACTCCGTGCCGGGCTGTCAGCGACGCTGGCTTTTAACAGCCGTTGATTAACACCTGTTGGTCTGTGCGCAGCTGGAGTTGATGACGCCAATGACGGCCCAGAGGCCACCATGACAGTACTCCCCCCTCTAGCAGTGCCTCCAGGCACCTACCCAATCCTACCTGGATTCGCCCGATGGAAATCGCGAATCAGCTGTTTATCCAGGATCAACGCTGGGCGAATCCAAGAACGATCCTCCGGTCCAAAGCCCTCCCAGTCCACCAAATACTGAAGACCACGGCTCCGCCTGCGGACATCCAGGATGGCAGTCACCACCCAGGCCGGATGGCCATCGATCATCCTCGGGGGTGCGGGAGCCGCGGGAGCAGGGCACAGGGGATCAGAGACGTACGGTTTGACCTGGGAGACATGAAAGGTGGTGCAGATACGCATCGAAGAGGGGAGAGACAAGTGCACAGACACAGGGTTAATAACACGATTAATGGTGTAGGGGCCAATGAAGCACTTAGTGAGCTTACGTTTTTCGGCCAGTACACCAATATTCCGGGTTGACAACCAGACTTTCTGACCCACCTTATAGTACGGGGCGGGTCTCCTATGCCGGTTGGCCACCTGGATATTGCGTTTGGTAGTCTTCAGCAAGGCTTGGCGGGCAAGGAGCCAAACTCGCCGGCAGCGCTTGATGTGTGCCTGGACTGAAGGAACCGCTACCTCCTTTTCCTCCTCCGGGAACAGCGGAGGGTCAAACCCGAATGATGCCTTAAACGGGGAGACGCCCGTAGCCGTGGAGATCGTGGCGTTGTGAGCGTACTCAATCCACGGAAGGAACTTGCTCCAGGAGGATGAGCAGGAGGAGATGACACAGCGTAGGGCGGCCTCAAGCTCCTGATTAGCCCACTCGCACTGGCCATTGCTCTGAGGGTGATAACCAGAGGAGAGGCTGGCTGTGGCTCCCAGCGCCGCGCAGAAAGCCTTCCAAACTTGTGATACAAACTGAGGTCCTCGATCTGACACAATATCAGCAGGGATGCCATGAAGGCGGACCACATGTTGCACAAGGAGATCTGCTGTTTCCTGGGCCGAAGGCAAACCCCGAAGTGGCACAAAATGGGCTGTCTTCGAGAACCGGTCCACGATGGTTAAAACTGTGGTGTAGTCATCTGAAATGGGCAAACCAGTCACAAAGTCCATAGCTACGTGAGACCAGGGGCGTGAAGGAACCGGCAACGGGTGTAGCAGGCCCACCGGGGGGGATGATGTCGTCTTCCCAGTGGCGCACTGAGCGCAGGCCCGGATGTAACCTACAACGTCCTTCCGTAACCCTGGCCACCAGAAGGTCCTTTGGAGGAGATCCACGGTCCGACCCACTCCAGAATGACAAGCCAACTTGGAAGCGTGACCCCACTTGATCACCTTGCCCCGGATAGCGCGTGGAACAAACAAGCGGCCCGGGCCCCCCCCCCCCCCCCCCCCGGCATCCGGCTCGGTCTTCTGAGCCTGGCGAACCGTCTTGCAGATTCCCCAGGACAGGGCGCCCACGACGCAGGAAGGCGGCACGATAGGGGTGTCCTGGTCCTCAGAGGACGGTGTGTCAAATTGCTGTGAGAGGGCATCCGGCTTACCGTTCTTGCTTCCCGGCCGGTACGTGATGGTAAAGTTAAAACGGCCGAAGAAGAGGGACCAGTGAGCCTGGCGTGCATTCAGGCGCTTCGCCGTCCTGAGGTACTCCAGGTTGCGGTGATCAGTCCAAACCACGAACGGCTGAGCAGCCCCCTCCAGCCAATGTCTCCATTCCTCCAAGGCGAGTTTTACTGCCAGTAACTCCCTGTCTCCGATGCTGTAATTCCTCTCTGCAGGGGTGAGACGGTGAGAGAAATAAGCACAAGGGCGAATCTTACCATCCTCAGGAGAACGTTGGGAGAGTACCGCTCCAACTCCTGAATCAGAGGCGTCCACCTCCACCAAGCACTGCAGCTTCGGGTCCACCTGAGTAAGGCCTCGGGCCAAGGCAAACTCCCTCTTGAGCTTCTCAAACGCTCCAGCTGCCTCCTTACTCCAGCAAAACGGGTTCTTAGGGGAGGTGAGAGCAGTCAGAGGACGGGCAATATTACCAAAGTTTGGCACGAACCTCCTATAAAAATTAGCAAACCCCAGGAAACCTTGAAGCTGCTTTCTGGAGGTGGGTGCAGGCCAATCCACAACCGCCTTGACCTTGGCCGGGTCAGGGAGCACCTGGTTCCGAGCTATAATAAACCCAAGGAAAGAGGTTTGATCAGTGTGGAACTCACATTTTTCAGCCTTGACGAATAGCTGGTTCTCCAGGAGGCGCTGTAGTACCCTACGGACATGCACCCGATGTTCCTCTAGTGTGCGGGAGAAGATGAGAATGTCATCGAGATAAACAAAAACAAACGAGTTCAGAAAATCCCGTAATACATCATTTATCAATCGCTGGAAGACGGCTGGAGCGTTAGTTAACCCAAACGGCATTACCAGATACTCAAAATGTCCGCTGGGGGTCCGAAAAGCCGTCTTCCACTCATCTCCTTCCCTTATGCATCTCCTTCCCTTATGATCCTCAGTCAGTGTTGCACAACGCAACACTGACTGAGGATCGTCACTTCCTTGTGGTAACGTAACGTATCGTCACTTCCTGTTTTGCTGTCTGCCTGTGTGGTTGCTCTCCAGCTATTAGCTATGGCTACTAGCTCTCCTTCCTCTCCTCCTCTGGTGTGCTCTCTCTGTCAGATGTTTAGCTACACCTCTGCCTCTTTTAGCGATAATGGTAAATGTAATAAATGTTGTCTTTTTGAGGCGCTCGAGGCGAGGTTGTCTGATTTGGAATCCCGGCTCCGCTGCATTGAAACACCGTCTGCGCCAGTTAATCTCAACGGACGCCCATTAGCTGCAGCGGAGCTAGCTAGCTTAGGCCCCCCTGTCAGCGGTTTCCCGGCTCTCCTCAGCAGCGAGGAGACTGGGTGGGTGACGGTGAGAAGGAAGCCTAGTCGCAAAGCCCCGGTTCACCACCAACCTGTTCACGTTTCTAATCGTTTTTCCCCGCTCAGCGACACACCCGCTGAGGAAAAAACTCTGATCATTGGCGACTCTGCAGTCAGAAACGTGAACCTAGAGACTCCAGCGGTCATAGTCAAATGCATTCCTGGGGCCAGAGCAGACGACATCGAGTCAAATTTGAAAATGCTGGCTAAAAGTAACTGTAAATACTCCACAATTGTTATTCACGCCGGCATTAATGACATCCGTCTCCGGCAGTCGGAAGTCACCAAACTTGATGTAGAATCGGTGTGTGAGTTTGCAAAAACGATGTCTGCCACTGTAGTATTCTCTGGGCCCCTCCCCAATCTGACCAGCGATGACATGTTTAGTCGCTCGTTATCCTTGAACCGCTGGCTGTCTGTGTGGTGTCCTAAAAATGACGTGGGCTACATTGACAATTGGAGCTCTTTTTGGGGAAAACCTGGTCTTATGAGACGAGACAGCATTCATCCCACTTTGGATGGTGCTTCTCATTTATCTAACAATCTGGCATCTTTTTTATCCAAATTTCCAAAACCCTGACTACTCAGAGTTGGGACCAGGAAGCAGAGTCGCAGTCTTACACGCCTCTCTGCAGCTCCGCTTCATCCGCCACCCCTCAGCTTAGCCCCTGTCTTCCCCATCAGAGAATCGTTGTCTGCTCCCTCCAAAGTGAATAAAAATATCATGCATAAGCATCCCAAAGTGATAAAGCAAAACATTGGTAAAACTCAAATTAAACATAAAGCCTCTAAATTGAATGATTTGGCCTCTGTTCCTCCTCATAATTTAAAAATTAAATGTGGTTTATTAAATATTAGGTCTCTAACTCCCAAGTCTCTGTTAGTCCATGATCTGTTAATTGATCATCAGATTGATTTAATTTCCCTTACAGAGACTTGGTTAGGGCAAGAGGATTATGTTGGTTTAAATGAATCAACTCCCTCTGGTTATTTAAACTGTCAAAATCCCAGAAGTTCTGGTCGTGGAGGAGGAGTAGCAACAATTTACCATTCCAAATTACTAGTTAATGTAAAGCAAAAAACATGTTATAATTTCTTTGAGGGCCTGGTCCTCAGTATTGGGCACTTTAGCAATTTTAGGTTAAACCCAATTTTATTTGCCATAGTTTATCGTCCCCCATCAACCTACTCAGAATTTTTATCCGAATTTGCTGATTTCTTAGCTGATTTAGTGCTGAAATCTGATAGAATAATTATAGTAGGGGACTTTAATATACATGTGGATGTAGATAGTGACTGCCTTAATGTGGCATTTAATTCAATAATAGACTCGATTGGGTTTTCTCAGAAAGTAGGAAATTCTACTCATTACCTCCACCATACATTGGACCTTGTTCTGACATATGGCATAGAAATAGAAAATCTTGTAGTGTCTCCTCATAACCCTGTACTGTCAGACCATTGTCTGTTAACCTTTGATTTTACTATTTCTGACTATTTGGCTCCTAAAGAAAAATATTATTACAGTAGATGCCTCTCAGATGATGCTGTTTCCAAATTTATGCAGATTGTTTCCTCTATGCCATGTGTCAACACAACGGAAATAAGCTATAGACAGCTTGCTCCTTCTGTAATTGATAACATGGTGGATAGTGTTTCAGCTTCTCTGCATCAGGCTCTAGACTTGGTGGCCCCCTTAAAAAAGAAAAAGTCTAATCAGAGATTTCTAACTCCTTGGTTCAACACAGAAACTCGTAGCTTAAAACAGAAGACTCGTCAATTAGAAAGAAAATGGCGCTCTACTAATTTAGATGAAATCTATTTAGCTTGGAGAAATCATCTTTTAATTTATAAAAAATCTCTTACAAAAGCTAGAACAAGTTATTACTCTGCATTAATAGAAGAGAACAAGAATAATCCCAGGTTTCTTTTCAGTACTGTAGCCAGGTTGACAAAGAGTCAGGACTCTGTCAATCCTAGCATTCCCTTAGAGCTTACTAGTCAGGACTTTATGAACTTTTTCAATAATAAAATTTCATCCATCAGAGATAAAATCAATCAGATTCTTCCCACAGTTAACTTAAATACTGTAACTACTACAACTCCTTCTTTTGATGTCTGTCTTGATGAGTTTACTCCAATCGACCTTTGTGAGTTAGACAAAATAATTTCCTCATCCAAACCTTCAACTTGTCTTTTAGACCCTATTCCTACTAAGTTATTTAAAGAAGTCTTCCCACTTATTGGTAGCTTTATTCTTCATATAATCAATTCTTCATTAACTTTAGGCCATGTACCGCAGGCTTTTAAAACAGCTGTAATTAAACCCTTACTCAAAAAGCCAACGCTAGATCCAGGAGCTTTAGCTAACTATAGACCAATCTCTAATCTCCCTTTCATTTCAAAAATCTTAGAAAGAGTTGTTGCTACGCAATTATTTGACCACCTGCAGGGAAATGGTTTACTTGAAGAGTTTCAATCTGGGTTTAGAATCCATCATAGTACTGAAACAGCCTTAGCGAAGGTCACTAACGACCTCCTCATTGCATCTGATAATGGACTAGTTTCTGTACTTGTCCTTTTAGACCTTAGTGCAGCTTTTGATACTATCGATCATAATATTCTACTTGATAGATTAGAACACTATGTTGGACTTAATGGAACTTCGTTGCAGTGGTTTAGATCTTATTTATCTGATAGGTTCCAGTTTGTTCATGTAAATAATGAGTTTTCTTTCAACTCAAAGCTTAGTCATGGAGTTCCACAGGGATCTGTGCTAGGCCCTACTCTTTTTAGTTTATATATGCTTCCGTTAGGCAACATTATTAGAAAGCACTGTATACATTTTCATTGTTATGCAGATGACACACAATTATACCTGTCAATGAAGCCAGATGATACTAATCAATTAGCCAAGTTAGAAGCCTGTCTTAAGGAAATCAAAGCTTGGATGACTTGTAATTTCCTGCTATTAAATTCAGATAAGACTGAAGTCATTCTTGTTGGTCCAAAAAACCTTAGAAATTCCTTTCCAAATCAAACTTTCAGTTTGGATGCAGTTACTCTTTCTCTTAATAGCTCTGTGAGGAACCTTGGAGTTATTTTTGATCAGGATTTGTCCTTCAATTCACATATTAAATTTGTTTCTAAGACTGCCTTCTATCATTTGCGTAATATTGCCAAGATTAGGAGCATCTTGTCTCAGAGTGATGCTGAGAAACTGATCCACGCTTTTGTTAGCTCGAGATTAGATTATTGTAATTCTTTATTATCAGGTTGTCCTAAAACATCTTTAAAAAGTCTTCGGCTGATCCAAAATGCTGCAGCAAGAGTTTTAACAGGTACTAGAAAGAGAGATCATATCTCTCCGGTTCTGGCCTCCCTTCATTGGCTTCCCATAGAGTTTAGAATTAAGTTTAAAATCCTTCTTCTTACTTACAAAGCTCTAAACAATCAGGCTCCTTTTTATTTAAAAGATCTGATACTACCGTATTATCCTAACAGAGCACTACGCTCCCAAAATGCAGGACTACTTGTAATACCTAGAATCTCCAAAAGTACAATGGGAGGCAGAGCCTTCAGTTATCAAGCTCCTCTCTTGTGGAATCAGCTGCCAATCTGGATTCGGGAGTCAGACTTGATCTCTGTTTTTAAGATTAGGGTTAAAACCTACCTTTTTGATATAGCCTACAATTAGGGCGGGATCATGTGTTTCTGAACCCTCCCTTAGTTATGCTGCTAATAGGTTTAGTCAGCCGGGGGACCTCCAGTAATGCACTGGACCTCACTCCTTTCCTCACTCTCTATGAAATATTTTTTTTTGCTGGTCATTAACATTTGTTTGTTCTCTCCCATAGATTGAGTCCCCATCGTGCTGTTTGCTCTCTACATGTCTGTTCTTTTCATCTTCTCTGTCCCCTCACCCCCCAGCCAGTCGCAGCAGATGACTTCCCCTCCCTGAGCCTGGTTCTGCTGGAGGTTTCTTCCTGTTAAAAGGGAGTTTTTCCTCTCCACCGTCGCCAAGTGCTTGCTCACAGGGGATCACCTGATTGCTGGGGTCTTTCTGCAACTGTGGGGGTTCCCCCCTACAGTTGATAGTGCTATGAGATGACTGTTGTTGTGAAATGGCGCTATATAAATAAAGTTGAATTGAATTGAATTGAATTGAATTGAATTGAATTATGCGCACTAGATGGTAGGCATTCCTAAGATCCAGTTTAGTAAGCCAGGATGCCCCCTGGAGGGAGTCAAAAGCAGTGTTCATCAGAGGCAAGGTATATTTATCTTTTACTGTTATTTCATTCAGTCCCCAGAAGTCGATACAGGGGCGTAGTGAACCGTCCTTTTTCCCAACAAAAACAAATCCGGCTCCCACTGCCGAAGACGACGGGCAGATGATACCAGAGGCCAAGGACTCCTTGATGTACGTATCCATGGCCTCGCGCTCCGGGGATGATAGGCTGTAAAGGCGGCTAGCAGGAAGAGGGGCCCCAGCCTTCAGGTTGATCGTGCAGGCATAAGGACGATGGGGGGGGGGGGGGGGTAAGGACAACGCCCGAGACTTGCTAAACACTAGCCCCAAATCGTGATAGACCTCTGGCACCTTGGACAAGTCCGGTGGAGATGAATCAGGCAGAGGCACCTTGATGGATGGGGCGCACGCCGCTGATTGGAGGCAGGCACTAAGGCAGAACGTACTCCATGCCGTTACTCTCCCAGCTTGCCAGTCAATGGTGGGGTTATGTAGGTGCAGCCAGGGGTACCCCAGAATAACGGGCGAAGAAGAAACGGGCAGCACTAGAAACTGAATTTCCTCCCTGTGATTTCCTGATACAATAATTGACACGGGGGCCGTCTGATGGGCAACGGTGGTCAAAGACGCTTTCGACAAGGTGATCAGTTTGACAGGGGGGTCTAGAGTCTGACAGTTAAGGCCCATCCGGGTTGCCAGGTCTCTAGAAATGAAATTTTGCTCAGCTCCAGAATCTACTAACGCTAGTGTGGAGTGTTCTGTATGTGTATGGATAAGTCTGAGAGGTAATCGACAACAAGTAAGGAGTTCTTCTGAGTTATTGCCCGTGAATCCCCCTACTGCGATCCACGGGCCTTCCCTTTTAACTTATTGGGACATTCGAACACCCCATGTGACTCTTTCCCACAGTAGAAACAAAGGCCCTGATCCCTGCGGCGTTGTTTCTCAGCTGCTGACACTTTTGACCGGCCAATGATCACAGCTTCCTGATCCGGGGATTCCTCTGACGCGGGTAAAGCGAGAAGAGGAGAGTTAGGGACGCGAGGGCGGAGTTTAACCGAACGGGAAGTAGTACGCCGTTCAGCCGCCCGCTCCCTTAATCTGCTATCAAGACTAACCGCTAGGGCAATCAAATCCCACAAATTATCCGGTTTGTCCCGTGCCGCTAACTCATCCTTTAGCTCATCGTTAAGACTACGTAGGAAAATACCACACAGTGATGGCTCCCCCCACCCAATCTCTGCAGCCAGGACCCGGAAGTCAATAGCGTAATCAGCAGCTGATCTTTTCCCCTGTTGTAAGCTCAGCAGCCGTTCTGTCAACACCTCACCCCTATCAGTATGGTCAAACACGGACATAAACTCAGTCACAACCTCTTGGTAAGTAAGCAGGGAATAGCTTGGTTTAGCCATGATTGAATACGCCCAGTCTAAAGCTCTTCCTGCCAGCAAATTTATGACATAGCCAATCCGACTTGAATCAAGAGTGAAATCAGAAAAACTGACTCACATTGTAATAGGAATCCTCGAGCTTCCCCGAGTTTTCCGCTGAACCGGGCAGGTGTGGGAATAGGGGTGAGGCGAGAGGACAAGGAGGTGTTAGCTTGTCCAGATGCTAAGCCTGCAGGGGCTGAGATGTTTGCGGTCGGGGAAATCGTCTGGTGTCCTTCCAGACGATCCAGCCGACCATTAATTAAGGTTAGTTGGTTTAAGATTACTGTCTGCTGGTGAGCTAGTAAATCTACCCGGGAAGCTAAGAGTGTTGATTTGGCGCGACAGTGAACTGTCCGCTGGGTCAACGTGACGGAGTCGTACTGACATGATTTAGGACCCAGGAGACAGACACTGACACGGGCAGATAGTGACAATAATCTTTATTTGATAGTGAGAGTGTGTAGTGCGTGTGTGAGTGCATGGATAGTGTTCTGGTCACTGGAGCTGAGCAGCCTGGACGGAGACCCGGCAACCCTGGAACATACAAGCAGAAGACAGTTACTTTTGTTCCACACTCGTGATGAGCTACAGATGGAGAGGCTTACTTGAGTGCAGCACAGGTTTCGCCCTGCTGAGATCCAGCGGCCGTGCAACGTGGAGGTGAAGGTGTCCGTGAACGTGCTGGAGATACCACCCGTGGCTGTGACGAGGGTAGTCCTTCTGATGACGCCGGCTGTGACTCCACAGACCGGGATGATGGTAATCCTGACGATGACGAGGTTAGTGATTCCACAGAACGTGGTGATGATGATGTAGCTGATATTGATGACAGTGACTCCACTGATAGCGGTGGCCAATACTCCTGCAACTGATACAACAGCAGTTCTGGAAGCTGAGGAGCAAAACGTACCGGTAGTCGTGGTGGTAGCGAAGCGCTACAAGTGCGAGATGGCGTTACCCCGTCAGCTGGGGATGCAGGTCCGCCGCCTAGGAGGTCCACCTGTGCACAGGGGTATAGACAAGGGGTTGAGTAGCAGATTGTTCTTTTACTTGCTTGACACTGATGAGAAGTCCTTGATGAAGCAAGAGAGGTTCTTGACGAGACGAGAGAGGTTCCAGATGAGACAAGAGAAATTCTTGACGAGACCAGAGAGCGGAGTTCAGGCTCATTCTCCGACGAGAAGGACAGACAACTCCGTGCCGGGCTGTCAGCGACGCTGGCTTTTAACAGCCGTTGATTAACACCTGTTGGTCTGTGCGCAGCTGGAGTTGATGACGCCAATGACAGCCCAGAGGCCGCCATGACAAAAATATCCTATCATTACCCCCTATGATGCTTAAAAAGCATCAGAGATGAAACACTATGGCTTCTAAAACCTTATTGGGCAGCTCGCCAAGTTCCGGTGCATTTCATGCTAAAGCATTATATTGCAAAAGATCCTAACTCGCTTTTTAATGAGGAAAATCCGCCATCGGCCTCGCTGCCACTCCCAAGCGCCGCTGGAATGTTTCATTTCCTGGGGAGCATGTGAGGATATTACCTTTTATTTAAAAAAAAAAATCAATCATCTAATTAAGTCATAAAAGAGAAAAATTGAATCAGTGATGGTGATTAACCATTGATTAAGATGAAATAGTGCATATATTTGTCGTTCTGTGTCAGTAGATTAGCAGTGATTAGCAGTGATTTAATAAAAAGTTAATACTTATATGTAAATGTAAAAGAACAATAAAAACAATAAAAATAACTAAAAACCTATTATGTCTAAAAGACATATGTGTATGTTTGTATTAGAGATCTATGTGTGCTAGCATCCTAACCTATGTGTATTAGTACCTCAACGTGAAACTGCAACAAAATATCAACAATGAAACAACAATCAATATAGTAATACTGTATACTAGCTAAATAGTGATTAGTAACATAATGGTTTCAAATACAACGTAAATTAAGACAGAACATAAACAGGATAAAGTGAAAAATTCTCAAATAAGGATAACTTCTCTGAACTTCAAGGCATATTTGATTACTCTTGCAACTCAGTACATTTCAAATTCACATCATGAACATACATCTCCTTTCGGTTTTCTGCATGTCAATCATAATCTGTACTCATAAAACATTAAGCTGGTGTTGTTTCCCCATCATCTCCAGTGGTGGCCTCGTGATATAACACTAAATTCACCTGAACAAGTTTCAACATCATATCACGGATACAAGGAATGAAACATGAAAAGATCAAAAGTATCACTACAATAATCACCACCAAGTTTATGACAAGACTCCTCCATGAGGAAAACAACTAGTCTATCCAGTGTGATGAGTCATCAACATTATCCTTAGCTCCAGCAGTCTGCAAAGCAGTCAGGTTACGTATGGCTGAAGCAATGACGCCTTCATCTGCATCATGTGCAGGTATAAAGGTGCAACAGTACTGACCTACAATTGTGCACACACACCCACGGGCTGCAGTCAACTGATCAAGTACCATTCTATTCTATGTTGCTACAAGTCTTATAGCAGTCATTTCCTCCCTTTCACCTTTCCAGGCAGCTAAGGAAAAATTCACAAAAGACTGTAGTCTATAATTAAGAGTCTCAATCCACAAGGTATTTTTTGCCACTCCCACCCAAGAAAATAGCGACTGAACTACCTTTTGACCTGTAGTAAGTATCTTGAACTGCTCTGGCATGTCCCTACCCCAGATGGAATCATGTGGTGTGAAAATGGCATCCTGTGATAGGTCTCTTTCTTCCCTCTGCTCGTCTGACCCGCTGACATAGTCAGGGTGTTGTCAGTCACAAAGACGGGGGCACAGGTTCCTGCCCAAATCATAGGCAGATAGGAATACGCCTTACGACCACACGGCCACCAGCCACCCGTCACCATATGTGCGCCATACATATGGAAGTTGCAGATAGCAGTACTGCAGAGCTCCAGCATGGTGATAGGCCCGTAATAACAACAGTTAGCCTGTGGACACCCCCTGCCCATCCGATTGGTCAGGGTACTAGCATCACAGATGCGGTGTATGCTGTACACTGCCTCACACCGAGAAAGGGGTAGGTTGCCCAGAGGGTTGTTACCACTTTCCTTCAGACAAAAAGAAAAAGTTCCTGATGAAACTAACCTTGCCCTTACAGAGTAAGGGGTACCATAAGTTCTCTGATTGGTAGAGTGATGAAAGATTTCACAAGAGCGATTCAAAATAATCTTTTTTGTGTAGTCCCTTTTCATAGCCTTCTGTAAAAAACAGACAGCTTTTGCTGGCGCCATTATTTTAGCTACAACAGCAGCCAGCTGACGTTGGCACTAGGGAGCAAACGTAACAATTGGAACGATTAGCTGCTCTGGCCGTATAATTAGCATACCTCCACCACGTATTGGCGGCATATTCATGACTGTGATGCTCATGTAGCTCTAGCCAGTTATGATGAATATGTGCAAGGTCCCTAGCACTAGGATGTATGGTTTGTGGTGCAGCTAAAGGAAACCAAAATAATAATGTCACCACTAGGATGATGATGTAAAGGAAACAACAACCACACCCTTTAATGATCAAACGTCTTTCTTGCACTTCTTGTCTCTCCATGACGGTCAACCACTTGCTTCTCTATCCCAAGCCGGTACTGGACACCACGTAGGGCGTCATCAGTCGAAACTTGTATAGGAAAACAATTAAGAAAAAGTCTCTTATTGAGAGTCTTTAATGGAATGAAGTTGAAAATATTTATTCAGTAGTCCCTAGATGTGAGTTCAGAGTAGGGTAAAGTTTACAGTGTGTTAGATGCACCCGAGGGTCCCGTCCTTGAACTTTCACCGCTGTTGGCGTTGACAAAACAACTTTATGTGGTCCTTGCCAGGGTGAATCAGTCCAATTCTTCTTTTTGATGACTTTGATGAGGACGAGGTCTCCTGGCTTGGCCAAGATCGGTGCAGTTTCCTCGTGAACCCTCCTGGGGAGAGTAGCAGTGATAAATATCTCTGTTTGTCAACATTCTTCTCATGTAATCTGCTAAACACACTTTTTCATCACTACGACTGAATGGTCTCAAAGATGGCAACAAGTATGGTTTGCCATACATGATTTAAAATGGAGACAACCCCCCTTTGGTTGGGATTATCCTCATGTAAAACAAAACTAATGGAAGGCAATAAATCCAATTTTGCCTTATTTCTGCCGTTGTTTTTCTGAGTCTTTCTGTAATAGTTCTGTTTGTGCGTTCTACCAGTCCTGCAGATTGTGGGTGATAAGCTGAATGATTCTTCAAACTGATGTTTAGTGCTGTGCCTAAATGTGATATAACTTGATTTACAAAATGTGTACCATTATCTCAGTAAATTTTCTCAGGTATTCCAAACCTAGGTACAATTTCTGCAAGCAATTTCTTTGCAACTGTGATTGCATTTGGATGTGTGCAAGGAAAAGCTTCTGTCCATTTAGAAAACATATCACAAATGACCAAACAATATTTCTTGCCTTTTAGAGAGTGCATAATGGTGTAGCATCTTAGACTAGAACAAAGAGCATTAGACTAAAGAGCAAAGTTTCCCTTGGAGATAACAGGGAGATGTGAAGGACGAATGCAGTATGATCTTTTGTGTATCAGACGAATGCAGAGTGATCTTTTGTGTATCAGAGACTGCTAGGGGGATGTTAAAGGATTAAGGAAGTGAATGCAATGTGACCTTTGATGTGTAGAAGCTGCTGGAAGAAGGCCTGAGTATTTAAGGGAAGAGTCTTGTCTGAGATGCCCTCTTTTCTGACTATGCTCATGTGTGCTTCAAATCCGCCTCGTTATTGACACACTCCACACTGGTGACCCAAGACGAACACGACGAAAGATCCCTGGAGCCAGCCTCGTTGGGAGCCCCCAGCCAAGCATACGCTGTTGCAATCCAGCTACCGGATTTTTGGCAGCACAATCCGCGCTCCTGGTTCCACCTAGTCGAGGCGCAGTTCATCCTCCGGGGGATATCGGTAGATGACACGAAATTCTACCATGTGGTCGCAAAGCTCAACACCCACACGGCTCAGCATGTGGAGAGCCTGCTGGACCAGCCACCAACCAGCGACAAGTACGGCGCGTTGAAGGCTGCACTCATCCAGCACTACACACTCTTGGTTGAGGAGAGAGCAGAGAGACTCCTGACGCGGACCGGGTTAGGAGATGGGTTGGCTATTGACCTGATGGAGAAAATGCTGAGGTTGAAGGGCTCGGACGATGACCACTTCATTTTTACCCACCTCTTCCTCCGGAACCTTCCGTCAGTGATGAGAGCGACCCTGGCCAATTCGCCGTTGCTGGCCGAGCGGGACTATCGTGCACTGGCCCGAGAAGCACACCGGATCATCATGGCCAGCAGAGAGCTCATGACCACGGCAGCAGTGACGGAGCTCGGCGCGATGGCCGGAGGAGGCGAGGAGCCATTGACTGCAGTAGCAGAACCACCGACGACAGCGGCGGCGAGGGCCAAAGAACGCGGAGGAGACATCCTTTGTTTCTACCACCGCCACTTTGCAGAGAAGGCACGCAAATGTATACCACCGTGCCAGTTCAAGCGCTCGGGAAAACGCCAAGACCGAGGGTCGGTAGCAGCTGCGGCCCTCGGGGAGGAGAACAAGCTGCTGTATTTTTTTTTCCACAATATCTTTATTGAACCTTTTTTTTTTTAAACAAACATGACACAAACAATCAAACACTAACACTAAAGTACTACAAAAAAAATGCACTAAAAACACCAACAACCACCAACAAAATCAAGTCTTCAACAATGCTCCTCTGTTTAGTCTAGACAATCCATTACATAAGTATACATATTATGTTCACCAGTTTGGAATTTACAAGGTCCACACACATCATTCACCTTCTTCTTCAAGAGTTATGTTTAAATTTTTTACATGATCAATAAAAGGTCTCCATATATTCTCAAACACAATTTCCTTTGATTTCAGTATATATGTTATTCTTTCTAATGGAAGGTTTGTTAACATCTGTCTTAACCACTGAGTCACATCTGGTCTATGAGTCTTTTTCCATAATAGTGCAATACATTTTTTGGCATTAAGCAAACTGAGGTCTATGAATGTTCTTTCACTTTTATTAAAGTTATGCTTTTCTGGGTACAGACCCAACAAAAACAGTTTAGGATTCAAAATGATTTGTTTTGAGATTATTTTTTCAATTGTTACCCTCACCTCTTCCCAAAACATTCTTATTATTCTACATTCCCATACACAATGAAATAGGGTTCCTTTACTTTCCATGCATTTTGTGCATGTATCTGGTATATTTTTGTTATATCTATTTAACTCCTCCGGTGTAACATACATCCGCATTAACCATTTGAAATGTATCAATTTAAGGCGTACATTTATTGATTTGGTTTGGGCTTCTGTACAAGCCAATTCCCATTGTTCCTCTGAAATTTCAATTTGCAGATCTTCTTTCCAGTAGTTTAATCTTTTCTGTGAATTTTCACTTGAGGATAGTGTCAACGAGTTATAAAACTCTGAAATAATACCCTTTCTTTTACTATCTTTCATCATCATTTTTTCCAAGGATGAATAAATAGGTCGAGTGAGAGCTTTATTTTGATTTGATCGAATAAAGTTTCTAAGTTGAAGATATTTAACAAAATGTGTTCTATTAAGATTAAATTTGACCCTCAGCTCTTCAAAAGACATTATGTTATCTGCACATGGCAAATATAAATCTTGATTCTTTTGAATCCCTTTTAAATTCCATACTTTAAATACAGCGTCCGCTCTTCCTGGTTTAAAATATTGATTACCCCATATTGGGTTAAATGGTGACAATAACTGTGGTTCTTTTAAATAATTTTTAGCTTCACACCATATTTTGATCATATGCTTTACAAATGGATTTTTAACTTGTTTTTGTAATTTTTTTGCCGAATCTGAGTATATGAATATGGGAAGAGGTAAAGGTAAATTGTATGATTCCATTTCAGTCCAGTGAGGGAGATCATTTGATGAAAAATAATATGTCATAGACCTCAGTTGTGCCGACCAATAATACAACATAAAATTTGGACATTTCAGACCTCCACGATCAAATGGTAAATATAATAAAGGCAGACGTAATCTAGCCCTCCTGTTGTTCCATATAAATTCCACTAACTTTTTTTTAATTCTTGAGAATAAATCTAAAGGTGGTGGTAAGGGAATGTATTGAAATAAATAAAGTATTTTAGGTAAAATATTACTTTTAAGTATATTGATTCTCCCGATCATCGACATTGGTAGTGACATCCATCTCTGAATTGACTCCTTGATATCTGTCATTAAGGCTTCATAGTTGACACTGGTGACTGATTCTAGCTTAGGCACAATTTGGATTCCTAAATATTTAAACTGATTTACAACGTTGAATTGATTTACCTCAGGGTCTGGGTAATTTCTCTGGGTCTCATTTAGCATTAATATTGAAGATTTAGTTTTATTTATTTTATATCCTGATATTTCCCCAAAATTCTTTATTAAATTCAACAAGGTCGGAATTGATTTTTTTAGATTCGACATAAACAAAATTATGTCATCGGCGTACAGGGAGATTTTATGTTCTGTTGGTCCAACTTTAATTCCATATATTTGTGAATGTAAACGTATCGCCATCGCTAAAGGTTCAATTGCCATAGTAAACAGTAAAGGTGAAAGTGGACAGCCTTGTCGACATCCTCTATTGATTTTTATTGATTTTGAAATATTGTTATTTGTTAGGATTTCTGCTGTAGCATTATTGTATATTATCTGAACCCATTTTATGAAATTATTTCCAAGTCCAAACCTTTGTAAGACTTCAAAAAGAAAGGGCCATTCGACTCTATCAAAGGCCTTTTCGGCGTCCAGTGATAGGAGAGCTGTATCCGGTGCTTCTTTATTAAAATAAATAATATTAAATAGTCTTCTTACATTATGGAAGCCTTGTCTTCCCTTTATAAAGCCATTCTGATCTCGATTAATAATATTTGGTAAAATTTGTTGTATTCGTCTTGCTAAAATTTTACAGATTATCTTAAGGTCGGCATTTAATAGGCTTATTGGTCTCATATTTTCACATTTATTAGAGGGTTTACCTGGTTTTGGCAGCAGTATAATTAAGGCATTATTCATGTATGATGGTAAATTATTATTTTGAAATGCTTCTAAAACCATTTCCAAAAAAGGTTTTATTAATTTATTCTTAAATTTTTTATAAAGGTCAACTGGAAGACCATCTGGTCCTGCACTTTTTCCTGATTTCATATTATCAATGGCTAGCCCAACTTCTTCTTGACTAATTTTAGACTCCAATATCTCCCTGTTTTCATTTGGAATACACGGTATAGATAGTTCGTTCAAAAACCCATTTAGTTTTGTTAAATCAGATTCATTTTTGGTATCATATAATTTTTCATAGTAATCTCTAAAGGCTCTATTAATTTCTAAAGGATCTATAACTACCTGTCCGTTACTTATAATACTGGTAATTGGTGTTTTAATTTCTAATTGTTTAATCTGCCATGCCAATAATTTTCCTGATTTTTCACCTTGTTCATAAAAAGATTGTTTCAATCTTAGAAGACTCGAGGCAGCTCTATTCGCTGATTTTTTGTCGTATTCAGCTCTCAAAATCAGTAATTCATTCTCCAACCTTGGATCACTTCCTGCATACACTTTTTCCTGAAGATTTTTTATTTTATGTTCCAATTGGGCTCTCTCCTCTCGAGTCTTCTTAGATTTTGAACCTGTATAACTAATAATATGTCCCCTAATAAAAGCTTTGAAAGCCTCCCACTTTACACATGCTGATGTTTGTGTAGTATTGATGTCAAAGAACTCATCTATCTGTTTTTCTATATACTTGACAAATTCCTCATCCTGAAGCCATTTATGCTGAAATTGCCATCTACCTGATTCCTTTGTCAATTTCTTATCTACATATACTATACAGCAGGGTGCATGATCAGAGATCACGATGTTATCATAAAAGCAGTTTTGAATCTTGGACCTTAATTCTGTGGAAATCAAAAAATAATCAATACGTGAGAATGTCTTGTAGGTACTGGAATAACAAGAGTAGGCTTTGACTTGTGGTTTCATTTCTCTCCATACATCTAGCAATCTCAATTCTTTCATGAAATGATTAATGGTCATCCTACATCCATTGTGCGTACAGTCCAGTCCTGTTGATCTATCTATACCGGGATTCAATGTACAATTAAAATCCCCTGCTATTATATGTTGCCCTGTAAGTGATGATAAGATAAGAAATAAATTAGCAAAGAACTTTTGATCATCTATATTGGGACCATATAGGTTCACCAAATTTATATTTTCTAATAGCAAAGATCCTTGAATGATTACATATCTTCCAAATTTGTCTCCAATTACATTTTTCACTTGAAAAGGGACTGATTTATGTATGAGAGTCATAACTCCCCTGGCTCGGGATGAAAATGATGAGGTGAAAACACTTCCTTGCCATCTACTCCTAATTCTTTTTACATCCTCCTCTATTAGATGAGTTTCTTGTAAAAACACAATTTTTGAACCCATGTCTTTTATTTTATTCATAACTTGTTTAAGTTTTTTTAAATTTTGTAGACCTCTGCAATTCCATGAAGTTAAATTAAGATTAACGCTTTGGTTTATGATCAATAGGGAGTTTGGGATTACCTTGCAGTGTAAACATGCTCATACAGAGAAGCAAAAAAATGAGTGGTTGAACATTCATCCTACAAACTACACACAAACAAATTCCCCCTTCCCACACTTGTGGCAAACCCCCCAAAATCAAAAGAAAAATTCCGTCTCCTGATATAGCCATCGACTGCTCCACATCCACGAGGATCAGCCTAAGCCACTCCTTCTTCATCCTCCCAATCACCCTAACTCTACTGCTTTTAATGACGTAACATTAACTCTCCTCTGTAGTTTTCCAACTTAGCTCCAAAATTTTTAGCAACTTTGTACATCATAGTTTTTTTTTGTTTTGTTTTTTTTTAATTATATAATGCAATCTATATTTTGTAAACTTGCTATTTGCTTCAAGTCAGTCAGATGCCTGTGCAAATGCTTAATTATTCTACCTTATATTTTGTTCATGCTTAGCTCCCACCAGTCTCTTCTTCTTGGATCTTCTTGATGAACTCCTGCGCCTCCTCTGGGGTCTTGAAGATGTGGGTTCTGTCCCCATACGTGGTCAGCAGTCTCGCAGGATAGATTACACCATGACGAATCCCAAGGTTGCGCAGCTCCTTACGTACGGGATCATACTGCTTCCTCAATTGTTGGATTCCTGTGGCCCAATCTGGGTAGAACCGCACCTGCTGATCCTGGTGTTTAATCTCTCCTTTAGCTCGTGCTGCGTTGAAGATCTTCATCCTGTCTCTGTTGCTGACAAACTTCATAATTAAGGTCCTTGGTGGTCCCTTATCTCTCCGTGGGCCAATACGATGCGTGCCCTCCAAAACCACCGCCGGCCGCAGCTCCGCACTGCCCAGCGCCTCCGGAATCCACTTTTCCAGAAAGGAACATGGGTCCCGACCTTCGGATTCTTCCGGTAGACCCACCAGCCTCAAGTTGTTCTGTCTCGACCGGGATTCCAAATCCAGAATGTTTTCTTCCAGACATTTATTTTTTTTTTCCAAAGTGCGCACCTTTAATTGGATACAATTGACTTCATCTTCAGCGCTGGAAATACGAAGCTCCATCTGCGCCATTCGTTCCACACAGTCACCCAATTCCTTTCTCATTCCTTCCAATGCTGCCATAATCCCATCAAATCTAGAGGAAAAGTCCGCTCTCATTGAACTCATAGCCACCAGCAACGCACCTGTGTCGCTTCCCGCAGCTCCCGCGCCGTTGTTAGCTTCCTTCGCCATATTTGGTGCTTTCTCTGCTGCGTCACAGACCTGAAAGTCCGTTAATTTGGACTGTTTCTGCGGCTCGCTTTTTCCTCTACTTGGTTTTCCAGCCTTAGGCTTCACCGACATATCCTCGCTCAAACGCTGGGATACGTTCTGTCCCAAATGAGAGAGTTATTTGCCGATTTTTTTTCTCCAGAAGCAGAGCAGAGTGAGACGTGTCCTTCTTACGTGGCAGCCATAACCGGAAGTAAGCTGCTGTATTTGATGGACGCACACTTGGGGAGGCATTTCCTCGTGGACACCGGCGCCCAGTTGAGTTTCATCATGCCGTCCTACGCCGACCGGCTGGCAAGATCTAGCGGCCCCGAGATGGCAGCAGCAAACGGCTCGGAGATTAAGACCTTTGGTGAGAGGACTCTACTTCTGTTTCTACACGGCTGTGCATTTGAGTGGACTTTTGTCATAGCAGCATTGAATTTCAATATATTGGGGGCTGATTTTTTGTGCTCACATGGATTGTTGGTTGATGTCGCTAACAGGCGCCTGGTTAATGCACTCTCTTTTGATTCTATCCCCTGTACAGCTCGAGCGTCCCAGCCAACAGGACAAGCCAACGTCACAGCTGCATGCAGTAAGTTCCACACACTGCTCACTCAGTTCCCAGCACTCACAGTCCCCACATTTTCAGCAGCTGTCGCTAAACACGGGGTGGAGCATTTTATCACTACCAACGGGCCGCCCGTTTTTGCAAAACCTCGGCGCTTGGACGCAGATAAACTGGCCATAGCTCACGAGGAGTTCGCCAACCTGGAGAGGTTGGGCATCATCAGGCGTTCAAACAGCCCATGGGCTTCCCCGCTACACATGGTCCCTAAAGCTGAGGGTTCATGGCGACCTTGCGGGGATTTCTGCAGGTTGAACAATGCCACAGTGCATGACCGCTACCCAATTCCTCACATCCAGGATTTTTCCGTTCACTTGGCAGGAGCATGCGTTTTTTTCTAAAATAGACTTGGTCCGCGGTTACCACCAAGTCCCAGTGCGCACTGAGGACATTTTTTTTTTCAAGATGGCGACCGGGATGGTCACACTTTTTCAGTGCTGAGACAAAGTCACTGATTTTGCCATCAAAAATAACTAACCAACAGCGATCGGCGCTCGTGACGGACATGCACGGGCTGAATTTCCACCTCCGTTGGAATACCCCTTTAATCGCCTTTCACCGGCCACTGTGAGTAAACTGACTAGCGTTTCTTTGTGGTTCGCTGCTGTGCTCTACCCAAAGTGTTTGCTAAGCTAACGCTAGTTAGCTTAATGCTGGCACCAGTCATGCCGCCTAACTCCGACTCGAAGCGACTCAGTCGCCGGAGGAACTAACCGAGGCGGCAGTTGGATGTGAGCCGGATCGGAGTTCGGGGGTGGCGTTGATGGGAGACGGGGACCAGTGGAGGACCACCTGGACCCAGCCAGACAACAGCCTGAGTGGGAGCCCAGTTGCGAGGCCCAGCGGAGGAACTACCAGGCAGATGGTGGTTGGTGACGGGGCTCAGCGGAGGTAACACCCAGGTAGACGGCGGTAGGCAGCGGTGCTCAGCGGAGGATCTACCGTGACCCCTGTGGAGCTCGGTTGCAGCGGCGGTGTGCGACGAGACTCGGTGGAGGAGCTGGACAGGAGCTCGGTTACGGCGGCGACTGAAGATGGCTGCCACCGGAGTGAGGAGTGGTTTGATGGGCTTGTAGGAGCCAAGAAATGATGAGCCTGGATGATTTTCCAGTATATGCTTTAATCATCTCGCATCCTACGTCCTCTCTCTCGGTCAGAGTGATAAGAGGGAGAACACAGTCACTTCCATACATTTGTACTCTCACATCCAACAATACATCACATATTAAATCACACACCCCTTTTCACATATCAAATCACACCTCCCAGTTACATCCTTTCATTTGCATTTGAAACCAGCAGAGTCCCCTCTGCTCTCCTGCCTGACCCCAGGTGGTCAGCCTCGGGCGATCCTCGCTTTTCTTCTGAGTCCATGGGTGGTCCAGACGTATTGTCTCTCTGAGGCGTGATGTCAATACACATTGCAAGCTTACAGTCTCTCTGTGTCTGGGTTCAAGCATGCCTCCATGTTAGCCACATAGAGTTACAATTATGGGCACCACATCACCCCATTTTCACCGAAGTGCGTACTCCCGGGTGCGCTAGGGAGTGCACGGCGTCAAAAACGCGACAGCGCCACGCGGCCGGTACCACCGGGCGCAGTCGCCCGGTGGATACATCACAGATAAGAGGGGGCGAACCGGTTTGTAAACTTTTGCGCTCCAGCCTTAACCCTGTTGGTCCAGACAGGAGCGCGCGCACGTCCGCGTCTTTGCTCTGCTCCGCTGCCATGGCTGCATAATCTATTCCCACGTGGACCGGAGCCGCGTGCGCGTCCGCGCTGTTACCGCGCTCTGGGTATGCGGCCGCGCAATCTGGTTCCGTGCGGACGGGCGCTGTTACCACGCATGACAGACAGTCTGCCACCACATTGAGTTTACTAACTAACTACTAACTAACCTGCACTTATATAGCGCTTTTCTAGTCACAAAGACCACTCAAAGCGCTTTCATTAATACTAACCCTCTATTCTAAGGGCCTATAGGAAACAGATATCTAGGGACAATTTAGAACAGCCAATTAACCTAACATGCATGTTTTTGGCATGTGGGAGGAAACCGGAGAAATCCCGGAGTAAACCCACGCAACACGGGGAGAACATGCAAACTCCACACAGATCACTGTTGGTCGGGGGCTGGGATCGAACCCACGATCCCACGATCTGGCCATGTGCTGAATATCGGTGGTAAATTCGGAAATTGTGGCCAGCTGTCTCTGCTGCCGCCTTGACCATGGTTCTGAAGTTTTGGGCATCGCAAAAGTGAGTGGTTTGTGGTCGACAAACGTGGTGAAACGCCGCCCTTCCAGCCAGAACTGGAAATGGCAAATGGCCAAGTGGAGCGCCAGGAGCTCCCTGTCAAATGCGCTGTATTTCCGCTCGGCCTCGCGCAAGGACCTGCTGAAAAATGTGAGCGGTTGCCAAACTCCGGCGACCTGCTGCTCTACCACGGCCCCTATTGCCACATCTGACGCATCTGTGGTTAGCGCTATGCGGACTGCCGGGTCTGGGTGCGCCAGCAGTGCTGCGTCCGCGAGTGCTTTTTTTACCTCTGTGAACGCGCGTTCCCGCTAGGGGGACCACTTGATCACATCGGCGGGCTTCTGCTTTTTAAGCGCGGTGTATAACGGTTGCATGAGTTGCGCTGCGTGGGGTATGAAACGGTTATAAAAATTTACCATCCCCAAAAATTCCTGCAACGCTTTCACCGTTCGTGGCTGGGGAAACTCAGCTACTGCGCGCATTTTCACCGGCAGAGGGATTGCTCCCTCTGGTGAGACGCGGTGCCCTAAAAAATCGATTTGTGCTGCGCCAAACTGGCACTTGGCTGGGTTGATTATCAACCCATGAGTTCCTAACCTCTGAAAAACTGTTGTGAGGTGTTTTTCGTGTTCCTCCTCGGAGGCGCTGGCGACTAAAATGTTGTCTAAGTAGACAAAAACGAACGGGAGGTCGCGCAACACGGCGTCCATCATCCGTTGGAAGGTTTGCGCGGCGCCTTTAAGGCCAAAAGGCAAGCGTAAAAACTCAAAAAGTCCGAACGGGGTTATTACCGCTGTTTTGGGAATGTCCTCTGGTCAGACCGGGACCTGATGATAACCGCGGATCAGGTCTATTTTAGAAAAAATGCGCGCCTTTACTAAATGCACTGAAACATCCTGGATATGCGGAATTGGGTAGCGGTCCTGTGCTGTGGCATTGTTTAACCTGCGGTAATCACCACAAGGTCTCCACGATCCGTCAGCCTTAGGTACCATGTGCAGGGGGGAGGCCCAGGTGCTCTTCGAGCGGCGGATTATGCCCAACTTCTCTAGGTTGGCGAACTCCTCCCGCGCCACGGAGAGCTTAGCTGCATCCAGGTGCCGAGCTTTAGCAAAAACTGGTGGGCCACTTGTGGTGATGAAGTGCTCCACCCCGTGTTTCGCCACCTTAGCTGAAAACGTGGGAAGTGTGAGTGCTGGGAACTGGTTTAGAAGAGTGTGGAACTTAGCGCCTGCTGTGGCGACGTTGGTCTGTACTGGCGGCCGGGACACCCGAGCTGCACAAGGGATAGAACAGAAAGAGAGTGCATTTACTAGGCGTCTGTTGGCCAGATCAACTAACAAACCATGCAAACACAAAAAATCAGCACCTAACATATTGAAGCTCACTGCCGCTACAATGAAGTTCCACTCCTAAGCGCGGCTGTGGAAGGACAGAGACAAGGTTCTCTCTCCGTATGTCTTGATGCTGGAGCCGTTGGCCGCTGTTGCTCCGTCTCCGTGGGGTCCAGCCACACGATCTGCATAAGTCGCAGTGATGAAGCTCCTCTGCGCTCCGGTGTCCATGAGGAATTGCCGCCCGGAGCCCGCGTCTGTCAGATAAAGCAGCTTGTTCCGTTCGACGAGAGTGGAAGCTGCTAATGTCCCCCGGCCTTGGCGTTTCCCTGTTTCTTGAACGTGCACGGCGGCACGCATCTGTGTGCCTTCCCAGCGAAGCGCCGATGGTAAAAACAGAGGCCATCATCGCCTCTGCTCCGGGCTCGCGCCGCCGTCATCGCTGCCGAGGTTGCTCCTGCTGCCTCTGGCTCCTCGCTGCCCCCGGCCGCCGCGCCAAGGTCTGCCGCTGCTACGGAGGTCTCCTGCTCGCCGCAGGCGTTGAGGAGCCGCTCTGCCTCCTGGGCCAGCTCGCGGAAGTCTTCTTGGTTTACACATCTCCTGCTGGACAGGAAACCCCTCCTGTGCTCCGGGAGGGTCCTCAAGAAGATGTGCTTGAAAAGGAACGCATCGTTGTCCGTCCCGATCATCTGCAGCATGTCCTCCATGAGAACGGTCGGCCTGCGACCTCCTCTGTCGCGCAGGTCCAGCAGCTGCCTGGCCCTTGCCTCGGCCGATGGCACAAAGCTCTTGATGAGGGTGGCTTTCAGCGCGTCGTATTTGCCAGCAGCGGGCGGCTGCTGCACCAGACTCTGCACACACCGAGCTGTGCGGCTGTCGAGTCTCGCGATGACATTATGAAATTTAATGTCGTCCGCTGATATTCCCGAGAGTAGGAACCGCGGTTCCACGTGCTGGAACCATGAGTGCGGGTCATCTTGCCAGAACTCGGGGAGCTTAATCAGCCTTGTGCCCCTGCTGGCGGTTCCCGGTGAATCCGGGTCGGAGGAGCTGTCTCCCAGCCTTTCCATGTCGTTCACGTGTCAGTCACCAATGTAGGAGCCAAGAAATGATGAGCCTGGATGATTTTCCAGTATATGCTTTAATCATCTCGCATCCTACGTCCTCTCTCTCGGTCAGAGTGATAAGAGGGAGAACGCAGTCACTTCCATACATTTGTACTCTCACATCCAACAATACATCACATATTAAATCACACACCCCTTTTTACATATCAAATCACACCTCCCAGTTACATCCTTTCATTTGCATTTGAAACCAGCAGAGTCCCCTCTGCTCTCCTGCCTGACCCCAGGTGGTCAGCCTCGGGCGATCCTCGCTTTTCTTCTGAGTCCATGGGTGGTCCAGACGTATTGTCTCTCTGAGGCGTGATGTCAATACACATTGCAAGCTTACAGTCTCTCTGTGTCTGGGTTCAAGCATGCATCCATGTTAGCCACATAAGGCGCTTTTCCACTTGGAACCCAAAGGCCCCGTTTGGCCCCGATCGGCCTCCATTGTCCGGTTTCCCACTCGGAACCCAAAGGCCTCACAGTTCCCTTTTTCGGAACTTTTTCGTCACGCCACTGCTGGCCAATCATTGGTCTGTGCGTAGCGTCATGAGAGTGGGCGTTACGTGGGCGTTACACTGACTTTCCAGAATCGCTTGCTGGTCGCCATTTGCAATTTTTCGTCAGTGAGCCCGCGAACAAGTGATATTATAAACCACAACAAGAGAATGGCTTCACAGAAATCAGCAGAAATCTAACACCGCAGTCCAGCAGAGTTTCCTGTGCGTTTCGGCTGATGAGAGAATGCAGAGGGAAGCAGACTGAGCTTGCAGTGGGGCGCACAAACAGACGCACCAGAAATTACACGGAGGCGCACCGGGAATTAGACGCAGCCACCCGAATTGAATTGAATGTGCAGCCGCGACGCACCCAACTTCAGCAGTTGAAGCCGTGATATTGTGATATACAGGACGGTGAGTGATCTGATATTCATGCTTTATGTTATTTTTTCCAACAGTGGAAAGTTCACTTAGGACAGACGAAAACTTAATCGTGTTTAAACGATGACCTAGCTTAATGCTATGTCCGTCCTTGTATGTTGTTTTTTGTGTTGACAATATTTGATGAAATAGATAGTTCTAATCCTGGTTAAAAGTTTTTTATTTTTTTTTTTACATGTTGCACTTTCGTACCGATCCATAAAGGATCATAACAGTAGCAGCGGGGCGAACCGCAGCACTGGAAGTGGTTCGATCTCATGGACCAAATTGATGGAAACCGGCCAGCGATCAATGGACGTGAGCTGGGAGTGGACTCCTCGGCGACAATTACGTTAACCACAGACGGTGAGTGTTTTTTTTCTTGACATTAATGTTTTTACCTTATCCAGCCTGTTTCATGCTAACTATAATTATGTATAACAATAAATAAATAACAAGTCCCACGCCGTTATCGTGGCTCACGAGTGGATCGTAGCTGTCGCCGCGCTAGCTAGCTCGCCATCACGGTTTTTAAAAAAAAAAAAAAAAAAAACTTGGCGTACATGTTGCACTGTCGTGTTAACTATTACAAGTGCTTTTATTTTTTTTTTTAGATTATGCTTCCACACCGACGGAGCCCACCTCCCGCGATACGAGCACCCGGCTTCTCCTGCTACGGATCTAGATCATCCGGCACCAGAACCAAGTCCAGCTCGCTCACAGTTTGGCACATCTCCGTCAACACTTTCACGCACAGGTAAAGCCCAATAGTCAAATAATATAATTATATTATTGTGGTAGACTGCAAGTCTAAAATAGAACATTACTGGCACATGCCTCTAGGGGGAACTACCTGTATTGTTCAGCACTACTATGAAGGGGACACATTAGAGCAAGAGTGTGAAAACCCCGCGCAGAATCCATGTTCAGTCTTATTATGTGTGTTGCAGAATAAACGGCAGAGTTAGCCAAAGAAATAACTCAAGTGTGATCATTGCTACACGGTAGGATATCACAATTATATTGTAATAATGTAATACTCACGGTACAGTTTATTGTTTCATGTAAAGCACATCAAAAAAGTCCAGCAATGCAGCTGCATATTTAATCACAGGCATGGAAAAGCTAATGAGCTGTTGTAGCACAAAACTCATTATTTGAAAGTCAGCGTGCTTCATTTTCATGATTCAGTTGAGCCTACTGTATAAATGCATTCAGAATTTTTTCCATCCATCCATCTTCTACCGCTTCTCCGCGTCACGGAGGCAGCACTTCAAGCAGAGAAGCCCAGACTTCCCTCTCCCCAGCCACCTGCTCCAGCTCTTCAGAGAGGATAGACCATCTGGGTCTCTCCACCATAGAATTTGGCTCACCTCTAGAATTTTTTGACCACCATAAAAAGCTAGGCATTTGAAACATAAACCCAGCTTTTACTAAATGTATTGTACAAATACACAGTTGTGATACTCATAAAAAAAGGTAATTTTTTTCAAACCCAGCACTTGCCTTTCACCAGTGCGAGTCCCTTGTACAGGTACATCTCAAAATAACTGCAATGTCATGGTACAGTGTGTTTTTTGTGACTCACAAAAGACAGTGAAAGTCATATAAGATGGTCTCTGTCATAATCTTAACAATCCATATGGGTTTTATGTCAGGAGAGTTTCCTGGCCAAATCAAACACAGTGATGCCTTGTCCATTACACCAGGTTTTGATTGTTTAGGCACTGTGGGGCGATGGTCACTCCAGCTGGAAAATGAAATCCGTTTCTCCATAAATCCTCATACTTTTGAGAACACTCCTCTTTTTTTAATATCTATTTTTAACATAACCATCGATTTTTCGAGAAAAGTAATTTTGGATATTCATGCGCTGTGAGCCAATAAATGATTAAAATGTAACAAGTTATGCAGATGACATGTTATGCAGATGACACACAATTATACCTGTCAATGAAGCCAGATGATACTAATCAATTAGCCAAGTTAGAAGCCTTTCTTAAGGAAATCAAAGCTTGGATGACTTGTAATTTCCTGCTATTAAATTCAGATAAGACTGAAGTCATTCTTGTTGGTCCAAAAAACCTTAGAAATTCCTTTCCAAATCAAACTTTCAGTTTGGACGCAGTTACTCTTTCTCTTAATAGCTCTGTGAGAAACCTTGGAGTTATTTTTGATCAGGATTTGTCCTTCAATTCACATATTAAATTTGTTTCTAAGACTGCCTTCTATCATTTGCGTAATATTGCCAAGATTAGGAGCATCTTGTCTCAGAGTGATGCTGAGAAACTGATCCACGCTTTTGTTAGCTCGAGATTAGATTATTGTAATTCTTTATTATCAGGCTGTCCTAAAACATCTTTAAAAAGTCTTCAGCTGATCCAAAATGCTGCAGCAAGAGTTTTAACAGGTACTAGAAAGAGAGATCATATCTCTCCGGTTCTGGCCTCCCTTCATTGGCTTCCCATAGAGTTTAGAATTAAGTTTAAAATCCTTCTTCTCACTTACAAAGCTCTAAACAATCAGGCTCCTTTTTATTTAAAAGATCTGATACTACCGTATTATCCTAACAGAGCACTACGCTCCCAAAATGCAGGATTACTTGTAATACCTAGAATCTCCAAAAGTACAATGGGAGGCAGAGCCTTCAGTTATCAAGCTCCTCTCCTGTGGAATCAGCTGCCAATCTGGATTCGGGAGTCAGACTCGATCTCTGTTTTTAAGAATAGGGCTAAAACCTACCTTTTTGATCTAGCCTACAATTAGGGAGGGATCATGTGTTTCTGAACCCTCCCTTAGTTATGCTGCTAATAGGTTTAGTCAGCCGGGGGACCTCCAGTAATGCACTGGGCCTCACTCCTTTCCTCACTCTCTATGAAATATTTTTTTTTTGCTGGTCATTAACATCTGTTTGTTCTCTCCCATAGATTGAGTCCCCATCGTGCTGTTTGCTCTCTACATGTCTGTTCTTTTCTTCTTCTCTATCCCCTCACCCCCCAGCCAGTCGCAGCAGATGACTGCCCCTCCCTGAGCCTGGTTCTGCTGGAGGTTTCTTCCTGTTAAAAGGGAGTTTTTCCTCTCCACCGTCGCCAAGTGCTTGCTCACAGGGGATCGCCTGATTGCTGGGGTCTTTCTGCAACTGTGGGGGTTCCCCCTACAGTTGATAGTGCTATGAGATGACTGTTGTTGTGAAATGGCGCTATATAAATAAAGTTGAATTGAATTGAATTGAACAATACTTCACTGTCTGATTAATGATTCTGTATAATATATGGGTCTCACTTTCTGACATGTGCCCAAAAATATTTAACTTTTGTATTAATTTTTGGGGATGTACTGCTACATGTTTTGAGGTTGATTTTACTGACACCAGCTCACATTTCTGTCTTGTAGGTAAGAGGAAGCGGAGCAACACAAAACAAGACCTTTCAACTATTTTTGCATCGATGCAAGAAGCAGAAAGGGAACAGCACTGTGAACAGATGGAGCTTCAGCGGGAACATCAACGTGAGCAGAGGGAGCTCCAGCGGCAACAGTTGGAACTCAATTCACTGCTTGTGGATGAGGTCCGTCAGTCCAGGGAAGCCGAAGTTGCTGTACGAAGGGAGGAAATTGCACAGAATGCTGCCCTCAATAACACTCTCATGGCAGTCTTTGAAACCCTCGCACGGCGTGTGTGACCCGTTTTCCAAACCATTATTATGTATACCCTGGTGAAAAAAAAATATATTTAAGTGTATTATTAAATATATAATACACATAATACAGTATATTCTTTTTTTCAAAAATACAAGTTAAATATATTAGAATATACTTGTACTTTCTAGGAATCGCTTTCAAGTATAACGTAAATATATTTATGTAACTGTACTTAAAACATACTTTGTAATAAGTATTTTTTAATACACTATACTGAAATATATTTTTCCAAAAATATATTTCAAATAAAATATATATGTCTAATTGGAAATATACTTCTACTCAATTATTTCATTATACATTTAAAGTATATTTTATGCATACTTTGAGTATATATTTTTATATAATACAATAAATATATTAAAGTAATATTTAGCTAAAATTGTATTTTGTTGCATACTTTCAATACATTTAATACATAACACTATTCTTTGACTTATTTCAAAGTACATAAGTGAGTATTTAGTTTTAATTGCATGTATGAACATAAATGAAAATGTATTAATCACTACATATTTTTGGTACGCTTAAAACACTAAGCATTTTTCAAAAATATCCAAATAATTACAATGTATAATTGAAACAGATTAATATTTTATTTTTAAGATACTTCAATCTCGTTCAATATTGTTTGGAAGGGGGACAACAAAGAACTTGTTAAGACAACTTAACATTACACATTTATGCTTTAGTGACAGGGGGTCCACAGCAAATACATTATTGGTCTTTGACACTTCAGTAATAAACGTAGAATGTATCTTTAACTGTGCATCTTCATCGTTCTCTCTACAGCCAATGAAAACAGCTGGTCTTGAGGAATTTTCGCCACAGCCAATGAGAACCCTTGGGCTTGAGCACATGCGTATGTGGGTTGCGCGCACAGTATGTAGCCGCCGCCATTTTACTTTTTATTCGAAAAACAACAATTTGCTCAAATGACGATGGCTTACAAATTTGCGTTGTTCTACTTTCACAATGAGGTTGTGAAGGTCGAAAGTACATCTTTGATAGTTGGTAGTAATGGAAACTTTATTCAAATAAAATCACGACCAGATTTGGATGATGAAAATTGGTTAGAACTGAAATGTCCTTCAAGGAAGGAGCCTAGAAAAACGGAGGCAGTTAAAGTTTTACTTTTTGGAGGTAAGTTCCCTGCAAAATATTATTTTGTATATTAGAGAGACATAAGATGTGTAATTAATGTATGTGTATAATTAATGTTTGCAGATTCTTTCAAAGACTTGATTCACAAAAAGAATCAGTTTATACTGGGACAAGACATTTGGGCCACACCAGTCATTGCACACAAAGGACAGGGAAGTGCTAGCCAGGTAAGTCTCTAATGTAGAATACTGTTTTGCCATTCTTACAAAACTGTTCTCTAGGGATTTGTAAAAATGTATTAAACGTAATAGTAATGGAGCAGTAATGTGACATTTTTGAACAAATCAAATATTTGTAACTGTAACTCCCAATGCAGCCTAAACTCACTGAGGAGGCACTGTACTGACTACACACATAGTAATAACATACTAATGTTACATATGTAGCTCATGTATTTTTACCTACATATGTTTAAGCACAATGGGATGCTTGGGATTACATGTGTGGTTTGACCTCACGTCTTGGATGGGACAGTATGTCTGGACCGCCTGTGGATAACAGCTGGAAGACGGAGGTACGGCTATAAGGAGCTGAAAGGACTTGCCGACCTCCTGGGGGCCAGGCGGAGGACTGAAGGACTTGGGGGGAGAGTTATTGTCAATAAGGGGTTTTGACGGTGATATGTGATTCTCCCTTTGATCTTGTATGTATAAATGAGGAGGTTTTGACTCAGCTCTCTCTCTTCTGTTCTTGAGAGATAGCTGGGGATGTGATTGCAAGATTAATTCAATTCAATCGTTTATTTCAAACTCAGGGTTCAAATTATGAGCAAAACAAAAATGAGTAGAAAATAGATAAACAAATAAATAAATAAAGTATATACAGATCAGCAGACACTCGGCGCTCTTGTAACAACAATGACATACAATAATGGGCTCAGTATAAAATGGAACGCCACCACTTCCAAATGCTGGAATGAAGTGTGAGTGACGAGTTGACAATTGCTGATATAAGATGATTGTTACATGCCAGCAACCTTCTCAAAAAACTGTAAACATTCTTACGTATCAATTCGCCAAAAAACGGAATGTTCACAGACACAAACATCTTGCTTGCACTCGACCTTCGTGGTACATCTAACAATCTTCTTAGGGAGTTATTATATGCAATGCGGATTTTGTTCCTAACAGCAACATTGCTATTAAACCATAAAGGCGAGCAGTACATTGAGGTACAGAAGGTCTTGAACAACATACATTTGACATCAGGAGAACATCTATGGAAATTTCGCAACAGTAAATTTGTTTGAGCGTACAGTTTCCTGAGATGCCTGTTACAATCAACATTGGTCTTATCAGATTCAATCCACACACCTAGGTATTTGACTTTTTCAACAAAGTTCAAGCTATTACCACAAAGTGGCATAACAGGATTCGACGTATTGACACCCTTTGGTTTGAAAGCCATACACATAGATTTAGTACAGTTGAACAGGATGTCATTTTTTTCACCAAATTTTTCACAAACCGAAAGGAGATGTTGCATCGCTGCAGTAGACAAACTTAACAAACAGAGGTCATCAGCGTAGAAAATGTGATTTAACAGTGCACCGTTAAAGGAGCCGCCCACATTAGTATTGTTCAACAGTACACTGAGATCATCAACATAGACATTAAACAACAAGGGTGACAGTATACCACCTTGTTTAACACCGTTGGTCACATGAAATTTGGATGAGGTGACATTGCCCCATCTAACAACCATAGACTGCCTTCTGTACCAGTATAGCAGGATGCTAACAATGTAAATAGGAGTACCTCGATCGATCAGTTTTCTGAACAAACACCAGTGGTTAATCCTGTCAAAAGCTTTGCTAGCATCCAGGAACGTAGCATAGACACTAGTGGAGTGGCTTCTGAAGTAGTCAACAAATTCATGGAGTAGGTAAACAGCCTTGTCAGTTGAAAGAGCTGATTTGAAACCAAACTGATTGTCGTTTGTCCACAGATAATCCTCAGTTCTGTTCAGGAATAAACCCTCTAACAGTTTAGATATAACATTTGCAATAGCTATAGGTCTGTAGTTGTTCATATCAGAAAGACTGGCACACTTGTTTTTCACTAGAGGAATAATAACAGAGTCCATCAACATATCTGGCATGTAACCATGAACAAGCATACAGTTAAAACACAATGACAACAAAATACACAAATTGAAATCAGCGTTGATGAGGCATTCACTGGTGAGACAGTCAGGGCCAGCAGATTTGCCTTTCTTGAGAACTTTGATCAGTGAATCAACTTCGACAGGAGTAACAGCAGAGATATCAGAGGCATCAAACATGTCGTTATACAGGCGAATATCATGCATAACAGAATCCTTCATTGAAACATTCTTGACTGAGTTGAAAATAGCTTCATAATGACATTTCCACTTTTCAGCAATATTAACGTCACCAGTCACACCATCAATAGTGTTTGATCTGACAGACTGGTGGGAGCTCATAGCCTTCATTTGTTTCCAGAATTCTACCATGTTCACTTCACTCATGTGATTAGCTAGCTGGTCACATTTGATACTTTCTTCATTGCGCCTGCATGCTCGTAGAGCATATTTGAACCTAGCCCTGCAATTTTTTCATGTTTTCAAATATTGGACCAGAGCGTGGTTTGCTATTACTCCTCCACCACAAAAAGCATCCCGAGCAGCTGTGTGAGCCTCGCTAACGACATCATTCCAGCCTGGGACGTTATTTTGGGTGGTCACACTGTGACTAGGAATGCATTCACTCACACAGTAATTTAAGGCATCAACAATATCACTGTAGAACCTGTCGATATCGTCCTTGTGTGCTGCACAATTACTGTCGTGACACCTGATGGCGTTCATAGGAGCACGGATGTTACGGAGTTTCCTACGAGTAAGTTTCTTATATCTGGACAGGTCTGACGCTTAAAACCTGAATTCAGCCTCGTCTTTTCACGCTCCCCACACATACATAATATACTAACTAACTACTAACTAACTAACCTGCACTTATATAGCGCTTTTCTAGTCACAAAGACCACTCAAAGCGCTTTTTCATTAATACTAACCCTCTATTCTAAGGGCCTATAGGAAACAGATATCTAGGGACAATTTAGAACAGCCAATTAACCTAACATGCATGTCTTTGGCATGTGGGAGGAAACCGGAGAAATCCCGGAGTAAACCCACGCAACACGGGGAGAACATGCAAACTCCACACAGATCACTGTTGGTCGGGGGCTGGGATCGAACCCACGATCCCACGATCCCCACAATCCCCCGGCCAAGGGTAAACTGTGCTGCCGCAGTGCTAACCACTGTGCCACCGTGCAGCCAAGTGGGTTCTACTACTACTGTACTAGGTTCACATGTATGGCAGTGATAGATGTTATAAATTTAAAGGGAATTCCGGTCATTTTTTTTCAGGCATCTCATCTGCGTCTTTACAAGGAAAGCTACTTAAAGCCAAAACCCCAAGAAAAAACATGCTGGTAACACGTAGTTTGGGTCAGGCGCAGATTTTCCTCATAGTGGCTCAAATCGGGAAACCTTATAACATTCTTTTACCCTCTTAACTAGTCTTAAACAGCTTTTACTGCAGGTTTGAAAAGAACCTACAGTTCTCACCTCCCACCCACACAAAAGGATTATCTGCAGCCCCAGGAACTCCATCCCTCCTCCACTCTGACCTCCCACCAGCACTAATGATCTGTGAAGAGGAGGTGCGCCGGGTCTTTCAGAGACAAAAGATCAAGAAGGCTGCAGGACCTGATGGTGTGTCTCCGTCCTGCCTGAGAGTCTGCTCCAACGAGTTGGCCCCCATCTTCACCCGGATCTTTAACAGATCACTGGAGCTGCGTGAAGTGCCTTCCTGCTTCAAACGCTCCATCATCATTCCAGTTCCCAAGAAACCCTCTATTACAGGATTAAACGACTACAGACCTGTTGCCCTGACCTCTGTGGTCATGAAATCCTTGGAGAGATTGGTGCTGAACCACCTGAAGGTCATCACAGGCCCCCTGATGGACCCACTGCAGTTTGCCTACCGGTCAAACAGGTCAGTGGATGATGCAGTGAATATGGGACTACATTACATCCTGCAACACCTCGACTCCCCAGGGACGTACGCCAGGATCCTGTTTGTCGACTTCAGCTCAGCGTTCAACACCATCATCCCAGGCATTCTTCATCAGAAACTCCTCCAGCTCAAGGTGCCCCCCTCCACCTGCCAGTGGATCTCCAGCTTTCTGACTGACAGGTGGCAACAGGTGAAGCTAGGGAGATTTACATCCAGCTCCCGAAAAATTAGTACTGGCGCCCCCCAAGGATGTGTCCTTTCCCCACTGCTCTTCTCCCTCTACTCCAACGACTGCACCTCAGAGGACCCTTCGGTGAAGCTCCTGAAGTTTGTGGACGACACCACCGTCATCGGTTTGATCCGGGATGATGATGAGTCTGCATACAGGCGGGAGGTGGAGCAGCTGATCCTCTGGTGCAGCCAGAACCATCTTGAACTTAACCCAGCCAAAACGGTGGAGATGACTGTGGATTTCAGGCGACACCCCCCTTCATTCCCCCCACTCACCATCCTCAACAGCACAGTGTCCACTGTGGACTCCTTCAAGTTTCTGGGTACCACAATCTCCCGGAACCTGAAGTGGTCCTCCCATATAGACACTGTCCGGAAAAAGGCCCAGCAGAGGTTGTTTTTTCTGCGTCAGCTCAAGAAGTTTGATTTGCCTCAGGAGCTGCTGGTTGTCTTCTACACCACCATCATCCAATCTGTCCTCTGCTTTTCCATCACTGTCTGGTTTGGATCTGCCACTAAACAGGACAAGACCAGACTGCAGCGGATCATTAAGTCTGCGGAGAGGATCATTGGTACCGACCTACCCTCCATTGAGAACTTATATCGGTCCATAACCAGGAAACGGGCGGGAAACATCTGTGCTGACCCATCACACCCCGGCCACAAACTGTTTGAACTTCTATCTTCTGGTCGTCGTTACAGATCACTGAAGGTCAAAACCACCCGTCACAGGAACAGTTTCTTTCCTCAAGCCATCACTCTGATGAACTCCTAACATTCACCTAGTCCTACCTGTTTGCTGTACTCATGACTTTTCATCCATTATTACATTGCACATAACTCTCACACTGCTTTTTACTTCATTCACATTATATCACTGAATCTGAGTTCACATTGAAATACTGTGTGATTGTATATTTTTTCATATATTTCTGCAAAGTGTGGTTAGTCTGAGTAAATAACTGCATATATTCCTGTATATATTTGCATCCTTTCATAGAAACGTGGACAGACTGTAATTTACTGTACATACTCTGTTGTCATTGAATCCTTATTTAAATCCTCCACCTGAACAACGAGAGCAAGTTTTTAGCCAAAGTCAAATTCCTTGTATGTGTTGTGCATACTTGGCTAATAAAGCTGATTCTGATTCTGATTCTGATGATTCTGATTCTTAAAAAATGTTTTCAATTGTATCGCCCGGGTGTCTGGGCCCTACTAAGTCAGCACAGTTCACGATGACAGCAGTAGCTAGTACATAAAAGTTTAACTTTATAAGCCAGAAAACATACCTCTGTACTCGTCTGGTTTCTAGTCGAGTCCACACAAATCAATCGTCGAAATCATCCAGTCCCATAATCCAAAGTGTGCTTTTTGTCCACCCAAAAACAACTCGCACAGCGCAGAAAACTATGCCTCAGCCGACTTGTGTCAGCGAGTGTGTTGGTTTGGGAAAATCACGTGACTGACTCCCTCACAATGTGTCATTTTGTATCCTGTGGTATCACACACAGTGAACAGCAGAGGGAGCCACCCGTTTGCATGAACATAATGCATGTCAGACTACTCTCACAAGCTCTTTTTATTTTGATATCTTATTTCACAGTTTTATTTTTATCAGTGGCTTAATTTTGAGGTTGCTACATCATATTATGTATTATGGGAAATACATGGTGGAAGTTTAACAGCTGAGAGATAAATGAATATGATGGTAATGGTCTCACAGTCCTTACTTTAGAAACAATTAAATAAACGCCTGCAGTGAAGTGTCACTGATGTAGCAACCTAAAAAATAAGCCACTGATAAAAATTAAACTGTGAAATAAGATATTATAAAAAATAAAAATATAAAGAGCTTGTGAGAGTACAGTGTGACAGATTCAAATGAAAAATGATTCCGAACTGGAATCCAGAAGAGAACAGAGGTATGTTCGCTGGCTTATAAAGTTCAACTTTTATGCAACTCTGTACTTGCTACTGCTGTCATCGTGAACTGTGTGAAATTTGTAGGGCCCGGCCACCACGGCCATTCAATTAAACATTTTTTTTAGACTAGTTAAGAGGGTAAAATAACGTTATAATGTTTCCCTGTTTGAGCCACTATAAGGAAAATCTGCGCCTGACCCAAACTACTTGTTACTGGCATGTTTTTTCTTCGGGTTTTCTCGGTAGCTTTCCTTGCAAAGATACAGATGAGAAAAATTGACTGGAATTCCCCTTTAAATGCTGACCACTGTTGTACTTTATTTTTCTAGGCAAAGAAAAAGTCAAGAAAACCTGTCCAACAAGACGCAAGGGACAAAGTACTTGCAAACCTAAAAGACAGACTCTCACAAAAGCGTTTGCTGGAGGCATCTGAAGAGCTTTTCAGCAGCTCAGATGATTGTCAGACCCCTATTCGCAAGGTTGGCTTGGTGTTTTTGACTGTAAAGAATCCCAGTCATCATTTTGTATATATATGAGATTTTTATTTTCTTAAAGAAAAGACGCATACAGCAGATTTCACCTGATCATAGTGGTGATGAAACTGACATCGGCAGTCCTCGCCCTTTGCACATTGTAAGTTTTGTAAAACCATGTTTGACTTGGTATTTACATTAAATTCTATCATGACTAATGTGTCAATTTCTAGGCTGAAGACATTGAAGATGCCAATTCAGAGGTAAGTACTTATAATTTGGTGGACTTAATTAGAATTATTTAAAAATGTTTTCTCTGTTTGTAGTCTTTGATTGAGGTTCAACATGCTGTGCCAACTATGGCTGAAATAATTGACTGTCTTCGTGGTATGTATAAAGGCTCTTATGGAAATATATTTGTATTCTTATTTGTAAATGTGGCTTATGTAATCCTGCTGTTACCTTCTTTATTCTGCTTTTGAAGAACTCCCAGAGACATTGAAATTGATGAAGGATTGCATTGCAAAAGTTAATGCTTCAATGACACATGTCTCAGACAATTCAATGTCAATTTCTATGTCATCGGCAATGTCTTCATCAGAGAGTGAAGGGGAGATGGTAAGTTTCATTTCATATCAAATTGTATGCAATATGTTTGCTTCAAATTGATGTGTTTGAATCAAAAATGTGTAACACACAATGTCACTTTTATTATCTTTATCTGTACAGCACTTCTTACCTGGGAAGTCGGTGGCCGTTTCCAAAAGGTCTTTCCTACGTTTAAACTGCACAAGGATGACTGTTTTCGCACCAGAACTGGCCGTTCTGATTTTTTCAAAGGACACTCTGGCAAATTCCACACTAACCGGGAGAAATGGAAGAGGAGATATGACCAAAGACCAGCTTGATGTAGCCAAGGTGCTGGCCATTACAGGTCATTTCAACTGTGTAACCAGACATGCCTTTAAACTATAGAGCATGTAGAGTGAATAAAACTAATTCTTTCCTTGTCTTAGGTGATTTGTCATTTGAAACGATCTCCTTATACATTTTAGTACATAGCAGTACAAAAACGTGGTTTATAGATATACTTAAAATCTGTATTAAGTAAGTTTTCTTTTGCAGACGCGGTGATTGAGGAGTTTCCCGGAACCACAGTGTCTGAGATGCGAGCTGCACTACGCAGGAAGTGCAACAATGAACATTTTTCACATAAGAGGCCATAAATGTTTCGTGTAAGGTCTGATTGTTTCTTTTTCTACCCATTGTTAAGGGCTGTTTGCCAAAAAGTGTAAAAAAAAAAGTTTTATTTGTACATTTGTTCTCATGCTACCAGCTACCAAGCAACACCACATAAGTTTTGACAAAAAGTGGTGATGAATGTGTTCAGTTTATCTCTTGTCTAGCAGTTCTTAATGTGCTTCTAAGCTCCGAGAGGGCTGCTCTTTTCAGATGCCGCTCACTCTGAGGATATGCTTGATGTTATTGTCTACAAGTTTGGAAAATTAGGTGTGTGGGAGAGAAATACTGAATTTTTGCCTATGGATTTGAGGCTGAAATCAGCAAAGGGAAGAACTTTGAAAAAAAAAATGAAATTAATTTCTTTACATCAAAATGTCGGTCCAAGGGGTCAGTAATATGCATTCTATTAAATTTATTTCAACTTGCAGACAATGACGTTAAGGGGACACTTCAGACCAGAGTCATGTGAAGTGACAGCACTAACTCATTTGAGATTAGTCTACTTTTTGCATAATTCACTTCTCGAGGTTCAAAACCTTTAGTTACAATTTTTGCACTACATTGTAATTGAATGTATTTTTGGTTTGTTTTGAAATACAAATAAAATATATTTGTTAAGTGTATACTTGGAAGTATTTTCATTATACGAAAAGAGTATTTACAATAGAAACATTGTATATTTAAAGAGTATTTTAAATGACATTTCTATGTATTGCAGTCATTTTAAATAGGTTTTAAATAAACTATAAATCAATTATAAGACTATTGCTAATACACAATAAATGCACTTAAAATATGAAAGTAATGTAATCATAGTGTATTAGTGAATGAGCAAATCGTCACAGATCATAATATATTAAAAATGCATTGTGTACTTAAAATTGTTCCACTTTAGTACATAAAAATACATTAAGCATACTTAAAGTTGAACTTTATTTCAATTTAAATTTAACTAAAATGTATTGAATACAAAAAAAGTTGTTCCAAAATAGCACACTTAAAATTTACTTTACCAAAATATATTAAAATACACTAAAATATACCTAAATTAAATATATTTAGTATATTTTTTTTTTCACCAGGGTATACTGTACATTAATCAATGACCAGTGTTAATAACGTTGAATAAACCCGTGACTGTTGACATCATGTGTTGTCTGTTACTACTAAGTTTTACACTGTCTTAAAACCCTTAAAAAGGTTGGGAAAAATTTGTCATTGCAGTGTGTTATGGAGTCCAATAACTGCCGACACATACATTAAAAGCCAACCGGACTTCCGGTTATGGCGGCCGCCTAGAAGGACACGTATCACTCTGCTCTGCCCTTGGAAATAAAAATTCGGCAAATAACTCTCTCATTTGGAACAGAACTTTTCCCAGCGTTTGGGTGAGGATATGCCGGTGAAGACTAAGGCTGGGAAATCAGGAGGGGGAAAAATTGAATCGCCGAAGCAGTCCAAATTAACGGACTTTAAAGTTTGTGGCGCAGTAGAAAAAGCTGCGGATATGGCGGATGAAACTAGCGGTGGTGCGGTAACTGCTGCTGCTGACGGTGACGGCACAGGTGCGGTGCTGGCTGCCATTAGCTCAATGAGAGCAGACTTTTCCGCTAAACTTGATGGGATCATGGCAGCGTTGGATGCAATGAGAAAGGAGCTGGGTGACTGCGTGGAGCGAGTGACGCAGGCGGAGCTTCGTGTCTCAAGTGCGGAGGATGAAATTAGCGGACTTCAAACAAAGGTGCGCACTTTGGAAAAAAAAAATAAAGATCTGGAAAATAGTGTTCTGGACTTGGAATCTCGGTCCAGAAGGAACAACCTGAGGCTGGTGGGTTTACCGGAGGGAGCCGAAGGTCGTGATTCATGCTCCTTTTTGGAGGGGTGGATCCCGGAGGCGCTGAACAACGCGGAGCTAAAATCATCAGTCATCTTGGAAAGCTCCCACCGAATTGGCCCACCGAGAGGTAACAAGGCAGCACCGAGGACGCTAATTATGAAGTTTCTCAGCTACAGAGACAGGATGACGATCTCCAACGCGGTGCGGGCCAAAGGAGAAATTAAATACCAAGATCAGCAGGTGCGGTTCTACCCAGATTTGGCCTCAGGAATCCAACAATTAAGGAAGCAGTTTGACCCCATCCGCAAAGAACTGCGCAACCTTGAGATTCGTCATGGAGTGATTCACCCTGCAAGACTTCTGGTCACATATGAGGGCAGAACACACATCTTCAAGACCCCCGAGGAGGCGCAGGAGCTCATCAAGAAGATCCAGGAAGAGACTGGTGGGAGCTAAGCATGAACAGAATATAGGGTAGAATATTTGAGCATTTAACTGATTAGAAGCATATATTAAGATTACAAATTATAGAATGTATTACATATTAAAAAAAAAAAAAAAAAAAAAAAAGTACAAAATTGCTAAAAAAATTTGGAGTTAAATTGGAGAATTACAGAAGAGAGTTAATGTTACGTTATTAAAAGCAGTAGAGTTAGGGTGATTAGGAGGATGAAGAAGGAGTGGCTTTGGCTGATCCTCGTGGGTGTGGAACGGTCGATGGCTATATCGGGAGACGGAATTTTTCTTTTGCTTTTGGGGGGATTGCCACAAATGTGGAAAGGGGGAATTTGTTTGTGTGTAGTTTGTAGGGTGAATGTTCAACCACTCATTTTTTTGCTTTTCTGTTTGAGCATGTTTACACTGCAAGGTAATCCCAAACACCCTATTGATTATAAATCAAAGCGTTAATCTTAATTTAACTTCATGGAATTGCAGAGGTCTACAAAATTTAAAAAAACTTAAACAAGTTATGAATAAAATAAAAGACATGGGTTCAAAAATTGTGTTTTTACAAGAAACTCATCTAATAGAGCAAGATGTAAAAAGAATTAGGAGTAGATGGCAAGGAAATGTTTTCACCTCATCATTTTCATCCCGAGCCAGGGGAGTTATGACTCTCATACATAAATCAGTCCCATTTCAAGTGAAAAATGTAATTGGAGACAAATTTGGAAGATATGTAATCATTCAAGGATCTTTGCTATTAGAAAACATAAATTTGGTGAACTTATATGGTCCCAATATAGATGATCAAAAGTTCTTTGCCAATTTATTTCTTATCTTATCATCACTAACAGGGCAACATATAATAGCAGGGGATTTTAATTGTACATTGAATCCCAGTATAGATAGATCAACAGGACTGGACTGTACGCACAATGGATGTAGGATGACCATTAATCATTTTATGAAAGAATTGAAATTGATAGATATATGGAGAGAAATGAAACCACAAGTTAAAGCATACTCTTGTTATTCCAATACCTACAAGACATTCTCACGTATAGATTATTTTTTGATCTCCACAGAATTAAGGTCCAAGATTCAAAACTGTTTTTATGATAACATCGTGATCTCTGATCATGCACCCTGCTGTCTAATATATGTAGATAAGAAATTGACAAAGGAACCAGGTAGATGGCAATTTCAGCATAAATGGCTTCAGGATGAGGAATTTGTTAAGTATATAGAAAAACAGATAGATGAGTTCTTTGATATCAATACTACACAAACATCAGCATGTGTAAAGTGGGAGGCTTTCAAAGCTTTTATTAGGGGACATATTATTAGTTATACAGGTTCAAAATCTAAGAAGACTCGAGAGGAGAGAGTCCAATTGGAACATAAAATAAAAATTCTTCAAGAAAGAGTATATGCAGGAAGAGAGCCAAGGTTGGAGAACGAATTACTGATTTTGAGAGCTGAATATGACAAAAAATCAGCGAATAGAGCTGCCTCGAGTCTTCTAAGATTGAAACAATCTTTTTATGAACAAGGTGAAAAATCAGGAAAGTTATTGGCATGGCAGATTAAACAATTAGAATCTAAAACACCAATTACCAGTATTATAAGTAATGGACAGGTAGTTATAGATCCTTCAGAAATTAATAGAGCCTTTAGAGATTACTATGAAAAATTATATGATACCAAAAATGAATCTGACTTAACAAAACTACATGGGTTTTTGAATGAACTATTTATACCGTGTATTCCAAATGAAAATAGGGAGATACTGGAGTCTAAAATTAGTCAAGAAGAAGTTGGACTAGCCATTGATAATATGAAATCAGGAAAAAGTGCAGGACCAGATGGTCTTCCAGTTGACCTTTATAAAAAATTTAAGAATAAATTAACAAAACCTTTTTTGGAAATGGTTTTAGAAGCATTTCAAAATAGTAATTTACCATCATATATGAACAATGCCTTAATTATACTGTTGCCAAAACCAGGTAAGCCCTCTAATAAATGTGAAAATATGAGACCAATAAGCCTATTAAATGCCGACCTTAAGATAATTTGTAAAATTTTAGCAAGACG